>JABWTJ010000065.1:2270000-2738515 GCA_016801875.1 Solanum sitiens | reverse complement strand
ATACTACTCTAATGCCTAAGAGTAAGTAAATGCTACCATGTACAAGTTCCTAAGTCTATGTCTACAAGACATGCCTCTAAGTCTTCCAAAAAGGACTCCTAGATGCTCCTAGTCTGCCCCACGTTCTGCACAACCTCTCCAAAGTTTGTAACTGACGTCCCACTACCTGCTGTAACGGTTGTAACTGCCGTAACAGCTGAAACCGTTGTAACGGCTGCCTCTCCAACTGCTGCCTGCCCCTTGGCCTGCTGGCCGGCTTGGGTGGTCTGCCCCCTTGCGCCTGCTGCTGGCTGCCGAGTTGGGTGGCGTTCTGCCTGGATGGATGGCGGGACATCACAATCTCCCCCACCCCATGATGCGACGACCGCGACGCATTGCTGCAAGAACTCCTGAACTTTGTCCTTGAACTGCCACAGGTCTTCATACCTCTCCCAAGTGGCTTCTTCAGGAGTCTGTCCCTTCCAATGTACGAGAAACATAGCACTGGCCTGTTGTCCTCGTTTCCGCTTGGCTTGGTAATCTATGATGGTGTCAATTTCTCGATCATGCGAGGCAGTGATAGTGATAGGGGCCCGCTGTGATTTGTTCCGGCTGGGATCGTCCTTATCTTCATGATATGGCTTAAGGACGCTTGCATGAAAAACTGGGTGGATCCTCAAGTGTGGAGGCAACTCCAACTTGTATGAAATCTTACCCACCTTGGCAACAATCTTGAACGGACCCTCATATTTGCGCACTAAGTTGTGATGTACGCCCCTCAGTGCCTTAAACTGCCTCGGATTAAACTTTACCAAAACCATATCACCTTCTTTGTAGTTGGTGGGACGACGCTTGCGGTCGGCGAACTTCTTCATCCTCCTTGCCGCCTTATCTAAATAAGTTTTGGCAAGGTCGAGTTGTTCTTCCCAACCTTTGGCAAGATTGTAAGCGCCCAAACTCTTCCCCTCAAATAAGGTTGGCAGTGAGTGGGGAGTTTGGGGTTGCTGACCTGTTGCCAACTCGAACGGTGTGCGCCCTGTAGATTCACTCCTCTGCAAATTATAAGAAAATTGTGCCATATCTAGGAGCTTAGCCCAATCCTTCTGGTGCGCACCGACATAGTGCCTAAGATAGCACTCCAACAAGGCGTTGACGCGTTCAGTCTGGCCGTCAGTTTGGGGGTGAAAGCTGGTGGAAAAGTGGAGTTTTGAACCAAGGACTTCAAAGAGTTCACTACAAAAATTCCCAGTGAAACGAGGATCACGATCACTGATGATGAACCTCGGCAGCCCCCAATACTTCACTACGTTCTTGAAGAATAATTGTGCAGCTTCCTTAGCAGTGCAACCGGCTGTGGCAGGCATAAAAGTCGCATACTTGGAAAACCTATCCACCACGACCATTATCGTGCCAAATCCATTTGACTTTGGCAAAGAAGTGATGAAATCCATAGATATGCTCTCCCACGGACGATCAGCTATGGGTAGTGGCTCCAACAGCCCTCCTGGTTGCCTTTGCTCTACCTTGTCTTGCTGGCACACAAGACAAGTCTGCACGTACTGCTCAATCTCTTCCCGCATTCGTGGCCAGAAATAAAAAGCTTCAACCAACGCCCTTGTTCTTTTCTGCCCTGGATGCCCGGCCCACGGAGTGTCGTGGCTCTCCTTGATAATTTGCCGCCTGATGAATCCGAACTTGGGTACATAAACTCTTCGGCCAGTGGTAAGCAAGAACCCGTCTTCTACCCAAAACCGCTTGGTTTTACCTTGGGCAGCCAGCTGCATTAACTTCTTGGCCTCCGGATCACGTTGCATACCATCTTTGATTACGCCTTGGAATTCACTACGAGCTGAGGAAATGGCCGCTAGATCAGTCTTTCTGCTCAATGCATCGGCTACCACATTGCCCCTTCCTGGTTTGTACTCCAAGTTGTAGTCAAATTCTGCTAAGAAATCCTACCAACGAGCCTGCTTTGGTGTGATCTTCTTCTGCGACTGAAAATAGCTAGTGGCAACGTTGTCAGTTTTAACTACAAATTTGGAGCCTAGTAGATAGTGCCTCCATGTGCGTAGACAATGCACAATGGCCGTCATCTCCTTCTCCTGCACCGTGTACCGTCGTTCAGCTTCATTTAACTTCCGGCTTTCAAATGCTATGGGGTGTTTCTCTTGCATCAAGACTCCCCCAATGGCAAAATCAAAAGCATCCGTATGTATCTCGAAGGTCTTTGTGAAATCGGGCAGCATCAAGACTGGTTCTTCAGTAACCGCCGTCTTAAGACCTTCAAATGCCTCATGGCACTCCTCGCTCCATTCCCATGGCCTGCTCTTCTTCAGCAACTCGGTCAATGGGGCAGCTATAGCGGAGTATCCACTAATGAACCTGCGATAATAATTAGCAAGTCCAAGAAAAGAACGTAGCTCGGTCACCTTTGTAGGCACTTCCCAATCTTGGATAGCTTTTACCTTTGCCTGATCCATCCGAAGCTCACCTTGGCTGATCACATGACCCAAGAAGTGTATCTCGGGTTGGGCAAACTCACACTTCTCCCGTTTGACATAAAGCTGATTCTCCCGCAAGACTTTGAAAACTTTCTTCAAGTGCTCTACATGTTCTTCCAAAGTGTTACTATAGACGACTATATCATCTAAGTACACTACTACGAATTGATCCAGGAAGGGATGTAGAATTTCGTTCATCAGCGTGCAAAAAGTGGCAGGTGCGTTAGTTAAGCCGAAGGGCATCACCAACCATTCGAATGCTCCGTACCTGGTTACGCATGCTGTCTTTGGTTCATCCCCCTCTGCGATGCGCACTTGATAGTAGCCTTTCCGGAGATCCATCTTGGTGAAGTATGTAGCCTCTCCAAGACGGTCAAACAAATCTGCAATCAGCGGGATAGGATATTTGTTCCTAATTGTGATCTTGTTGAGTGCCCTATAGTCAATGCATAGGCGCATCGACCCATCTTTCTTCTTCTGGAACAGCACCGGCGCCCCATAGGGTGCCTTGGATGGACGGATGTGACCTGCTTCGAGGAGCTCTTTTAATTGCTTCCTCAGTTCCTCTAACTCAGGCGGAGCCATGCGGTAAGGTGCAAGTGCAGGTGGCTTGGCTCCCGCCTCCAACTCTATCATGTGGTCTACCTCGCGCCTTGGAGGTAGAGTTTTCGGCAGCTCCTCCGGCATCACATCACTATTTTCCTGCAAAACAGTTTCTATGATAGGTGGCAATGGCACCATAGCACCATGGTCTTCACCCGAACTTGCAATGGTGGCTAGGAAGGTTGGTGCTCCTTTCTTCAGGCCCTTCACAATCTGCATGGCCGATAAGTGGGCGTATCCGTTTTTCTTTGGTACTTTAACAAGAGGTACCATACAAGATCCTTCCCCCTCCATAATCATGAGTTGTTGAAGGTAGGGATCGATCATTGTGTGGCAACGCTGAAAGAATTCCTGTCCAAGAATAACATCGGATATGTCCAAAGGAGCTACGGTAAAATTTGTCTTACCTCTCCACCGTCCTAGAGTGATGCTGACCCCATGAGCAATTCCACATACGGGAGTTGGTGGAGCATTGACCGTCTTGAGGCGATTGTTGCTTGGAACAATTTTCAGTCCCAACTTTTCTGCCGCCGTCTTGGTCATGATGTTGGCTTCAGCCCCGGAGTCCACCATGGCCCGAACTTGTTGCCCATTGATGGAAATGTCCACGTACTGCGTACTGAAATCTCCTGGCTTGTCGGCCTGTTTGGCTATGGCTCCACACAATCCAACCATGCCCAATTGAGTGGTGTCTGCCGGCTTTGCCTTGTCTTGTGCCTCCTTTTCCTTCCGTTCACGGACGATGGCACCAAGGTTCTTCATCTCCGGGCACCTGGCGTAACCGTGTGGTCCGCCGCATATATAGCACCCGTCGCCTTTGCTAGACTGCGTCCGCTTCTCCACATACTTCTGGCGTTCAAACCGTCTACCATCCGGCTTGGGCGTGTCTTGCTGCTTGGGTTGTGCCGACTGTTCTCTGCCTCGGCCACGATCTCCCCCGCCTTTAGCTTGACTGCCCTTTGCCTCCTTGCCCCTAGCCTTGTCCAAACGATCATGTTTGAAATCTGTCAAGGTCTCGGCTTGAGTGATGGCTTCATCGATGGTTTTTACTTGACGCCGCTCTAACTCTGTCCTCGCCCAATTCTGCAACCCGTCCATGAAGGTGAACAGCATGTCATCATCCGTGAGTTGGGGAATTTGAAGGGTCAAAATTGTGAACTCCTTCACATATGCCTTAATGCTTCCCGTCTGCTTCAACTCTCGGAGCTTGCGTTTCATCTCATACACAGCATTGTTGGGGAAGAAAGATTTCTTGAATTCCTCAAGGAATTGTTCCCATGTGTTGATGGTGCATGTGCCCCTTCTGATCTCGGCATCTTTGCGTTTCCACCATAACATGGCTACGTCGGAGAGATACAACACGGCAGTGTTGATCTTGTTTGCATCGGTCCTGACCCTATTACATTTGAAATAATTTTCCAAGTGCCATAGGAAATTACTCACCTCTAAGGCGTCGCGGACACCTTTGAATATTGGTGGCTTGGGAACCTCAACTCTAGACTCCCTTTCCTGGCCAAATGATGTTGATGCACCAACCTCCCTCTCTTCTTCGAGAGCTTCGATCTTGTTCATCAGCGTCTGGATCGTTGTAGTGGCGTCCAACAGCCTGAACTCCAAGGATGTAATGGATTCCTTCATCCCTAATTCATTCCGCTTGCGCACCTCCAACTCCTTCCGGATCGCGTCAGCTTCCTCAAGAGAGTGCTCTTCAAGGTCTTTGACGTCACTGTCCAATCTATTCAAGCGCTGGCCTAAAATCTCAACCTCTTGCCTAGCCATCTCGACGCTGGCAATCCATTCGTGTCCAACAGTAACGTCTATGGCCTCATCGCCATCGTCACTTTCATCGACAACATTAGGTATGTGAGATGTTTGTCCATCGCTTGGTGTAGGATCTGTTGGTGGAGGATCAATTGATGGAAGATCACCTAGTGGAGGAATCGGCAGATTGGGTTCATTACCCTTCTGCTGCTTCTTCCCCTTTTTGTTCTTCTTGCCACCAATTGTGGGAACGTTGGGGGTGATGCTAACGCCGCTTCCGTCTCCTTCGGTAGTCATTTTCTTACGATTGAACCTGCTCTGATACCAATTGTCACGGACTTTTTGATTCGGACAATACTCCGTGCGGCACTTGACGGTTTACTCACGATTCTTGCACGTTCTTGCAAACTCAAGTAAGCCTCTCACTCGGATCGCTAAGAAAATAAGAAGTAAGACAGAACTTTGGAAGAAGGAACTTCTATTACTTGATAAATTCTTGGATGCTTTACAAGTAAACTAAACAACTATTTATACTACTCTGATGCCTAAGAGTAAGTAAATGCTACCATGTACAAGTTCCTAAGTCTATGCCTACAAGACATGCTTCTAAGTCTTCCAAAAAGGACTCCTAGATGCTCCTAGTCTGCCCCACGTTCTGCACAACCTCTCCAAGGTTTGTAACTGACGTCCCACTACCTGCTGTAACGGTTGTAACTGCCGTAACAGCTGAAACCGTTGTAACGGCTGCCTCTCCAACTGCTGCCTGCCCCTTGGCCTGCTGGCCGGCTTGGGTGGTCTGCCCCCTTGCGCCTGCTGCTGGCTGCCGAGTTGGGTGGCGTTCTGCCTGGATGGATGGCGGGACATCACACTAGGCCCAAAACTTAATTCCAACTCCCATTTGACCCATTCTAAAAACCAAAAATACAATCAAAACGACATCACTTTCGCTATATAAACATAAAAACGCTGTCGTTTTAACCTCAGAAAACCCTTATATAAAATACTACTCAAGAACATTCAGCAAAAGAACAATTTTTTTTTACATCTGCAGTCTCTTTGATTTCCATTCTCTCTGCTCTTCATCACGGTAAGTACCCACCCCCCACCCCCACCCCCAGCCCCTTGTTTTTTTCCCTCTATATGTATAGATTTGTAGCAAATCTTGTGTTACCATGTTTGTTATTTGAGTTGGGTATTTGATTTTATTGCTTCTTAGTGACAAGATTACATTTTTATGTGTGATTTATGCTGTTTGGATTGATGGGTCGTTTTCTGTTTTGTTAATAGTGTAGCGATGGATCGAATCTTGATGTGAATTTATCTTATTGGGTATTGGTTTATGGTGCTTGGTGGGGGTTATAAGATGATTGATTTGATTTAAGTTTTGACCATGATTTGTGTGATTTGGATGTTTGGGATTAATGGGTCGTGTATGTTTAGTTTTATTGGAGCAAAGTTCGTCACTTGGTGTGAATTTTGTATTTTATGGTACAGGTTAATGCTTCATGAAGAGCTAAATATGATTAGTTTGATTAATTTTTATTGTTATCAATGGGATTTGAGTTGTTAGGATTAATGGGTATTCATCTGTTTGGTTTCTGTTGAAGCTTTGCTTGCTTATTTGGCATGATAGGTGAATGCTTTCTGTAGAGCTCAATATGATTAGCTTGATTACTTTTTATCATTATAAATGGAATTTGAGTAGTTGGGATTAGTGGGTTTGGTTTGGGTTGAAGCCATGCTGCTTTTTTGGCATGAATGATATTTTCTTTGGTGTAGGTAATGCTTCCTGAAGAGCAATATGATTAGTTTGATTGCTTTTTATTATCAATGGGATTTTAGTGGTTAGGATTAATGGCCTATGTCGAAGCAAAGTTTGCTTTTTTGGCATGAATTATGTTTTCTTTGATATAGGTTAATGCTTCCTGAAGAGCTCAATATGCTTAGTTTGATTACTTTTTATAGTTATCAATGTGATTTGAGTGGTTAGGATTGATGGGTCATCATCTCTTTGGTTTCTGTCGAAGCCAAGCTTAGTTTGTTTTGCATGATTTTTTTTTTTTAAAACTGTAACATTTTTTTTGCATGAATTATGTTTTCTATGGTATAGGTTAATGCTTCATGAAGGGCTCAATATGATTAGTATGGTTCATACTTGTTGCTCCTTGACCTAAATTTTATATTTTTCATTGGTTCTGGGAAATGCTTCTTGGAAGTCGGAGCAGTCATGAGATGGTTCCTTTGTTAATATCTTACTCTGGGATGTGAACGGTTTTGGTTAATTTGTTGCTTCCCTTTGTTTCATATTAACTCACTGATGTACATGTCAGTAAAAGAGAAATGAATCAAATGTTGTCTATTTACTTTTGTTGCGGCTGGAAAGATGGAATATCTGTATGTTGTGTCTTTTCACGAGCTATTCATGGCTGTTTCGTCTTGTCTCTTCATGATTTGTTGTAGGTTTCTATTGAACATTGTCCAATTTGCAAAAGCCTTGTTAGGTTAATGAGTTCTGCTTTATTATTTTACTTATTAGCCACCCATCTGAAAGGGAAGAGAAAGTAGAATAGGATTGATCTAGTACATTAAGTTGTGCTCGGTATGTTTCTAGTTGTTTGGGTTGATGAGTTATTGCCTGATTATTCATAAAGAAGCGATTTTATGAATCATATATTATGGAAGTGATTATTGCCTTATTTTTGAGTTACTGGAATAGTGCTCTAATTGCTTCTCTTAATGTTTCTTGATGATGTGGTGTAGATTTTTTTTATTGTTCAAACAGAAGTTCCACTATTGCATATTGAATTAACCAAATATCATAGCACCCTAAATGCAATCATATCTGAAATAGTATACTTTATATCCAAAACATACATCAATGGGAGCATTTACAGAATGATATGATGGATTAATTGGAACTTGGAAGGAACTGTTGATCTAGTTAAGCCTGGTGGGTAGGTGTAGACACACAGATGTGATTTTGAAATATGAACCTTATCATGAAGATAAATCAAACTTAATTGAACGTGAACACACTTTTTTCTGCGTTTATGTTTTCTTATTTTTATCCTTCTTTTTTCTTTTCCTCTATTTGCATTTGGCACTCCAGTTGATTGCGAATGGGTCGTAGACACTAACTATTTATGTGTTGGCATGAGTTCTGTTCCATATTCAGGAAATGATTTATGCTATGTTTCAGCGGAAAAGAAAGAGGGTTAGTAGGCAAGACAAGGTCTATTTTCCACACTAGCTTTTTAGGAACTAAAATGGGAAAGATGCACAACATACTCGTGAACTCCCTCTGCCCCAATTTATGTGGCACCGTTTGACTTGACACAGTTTAGGAAAAAGGAAAGACTTTTGAAACTAGTGGTCTAAAACAAACCTTAGACATTTGTGTGGGATAGATTAAAAGGAAAGGGTGCCACATAAATTGCGCACGGAGAGTAGTATTTTTCTGATGAAGTCCTCATGTAGTACATGTAGTATTTTCAACCATCCCCAGAAGTATGGTAGAAAGAGGAAATAGATGCCTACTTTCCTTCACTTTACTGCAGCATGAATGGAAGGAATATATGTTTTTTCTAGGACTTGTAATTCAACAACTTTTTCTTCCACCTTTCTGGCCCGTTGCCTTGTTTTCTGAACATACTATTCGAATAAATAAATAAATAAAATTGGGGGTAGGTGAAGGAGAAATGGGGAGGGAGGGGGGATTACAAGGTAGGAAATCAAACTCTCACGAAAAGGTGAATATTTTTGTAGCCAACCGACCCTGTTTTTCTGAACTAACATTTGTGTTAAGAGTAGGACAAGAAATACAGTTTAGTTTTGAAGTTTTCAAATATGTAGCTTTATGTTCTTGTCTCTATAGATTTGAATGGTATATCATACAGTAGGCTACTAAATCGCGCAGTTCATCAGTACCTTGAGAAAATGTGATAGTTATACTTTGTCACGTCCCAATTCACATGATTGTGGCAAAAAGATCACATATGTGCTGTAGCTTGAGATAATCCGTTGAAACATACATAATTGAATCTGCAGCCTCATGATGGTGTAAAAAGATCTTTTATGAACTATATCTTGCGATATTATTTTGAGTAATAATTGAATGCTTTGATGTTGAATGAGGAAAAAAACTGTTTTCTTACTATGGTTTTACGGTATCTTCCAGTTTAAGGAGCTCCAAGATGGCTACCAAGTACATCATTGGTTCTATTGCTGGATCTTTTGTTGTTGCATATGTTTGTGACACTGTTATTTCTGATGGGAAACTGTTCGGAGGCAAGTTCTAGTTCTTGTCATTAGTTCTTTGATCATGAAACTGCCTCTGCTATGCTGACAGTCAACTTGTGGTATCTCAAAACAGGTACTACTCCAAGCACCGTTACCAACACCAATTGGTGGAAAGAAACAGACAAGAAATTCCAGGCATGGCCTCGCACTGCTGGTCCCCCAGTGGTCATGAACCCCATCAGCCGACAGAATTACATTGTCAAGTCTTGATTTAGAAGGTTGAGTTACGCTGTTTTTTTCCCCCCAACAGATTACATTTGAAATCGAACCATTCTTCAGTTTTGAGCAAGGTTTTTTGCTCCTACACTTGATTCAGACGATATTGAAGTCATTTTTCTCACTTATAAGAAGATTTGACATATGTTACAAACAATCAAAACAGATTTGACGTATGTTACAATAAAATATTTGTTCAGCTAGCGCACCTGTGTACTGAATGAGCTGTTTTTTTGTTCTGGCAAATATATGTCAGTTCTTGGTTCTCTGCATTACTAATTTTTTTTGTTGATATATTTGCCACATGCTTGTGATTCTTTAGTTGGTTTAGCTGCAAATGCAAATTTCTTTGATGAATAATTGTGCATAATACTTGCATATCTATGAACAGCTCATTGGAGGGGAGATATCTTACACTTGTGGTCATTGCTTCTCAATGCAATGTCATCTTTATTTATAAAAATATTATGTGACGACTAATTATCAATCTGGGAGAGGCGAACATAGAATTTAAAGATTTTAGGTGTGCATCCGTATCACCTAGCTAAACTTTAAATAAACACAGTGAAAAAGGGTCTCATCTGAATTCAAACCATGGTCTCAAGATGGTTCACCTAACTTATAATTATGCTTCTCTTGGGTGCACAATCGAATGGAGTCTACTTTTTATCGATTTTTCTATATATATATTAGTGGTGGCAAATGGGCCGGTTGGATTAAATGTGGGCGGGTTGAAAATGGGTAAACATAAAATGGGTAATCATTCAACTCGCCCATATTTGATATGGGTAAAAATGGGTTGGGTAATAAATGGGTTGGGCAAAATACTAGTTTACCCATATTTTACCCATATTTCATGAATAAATAGTTCTTTACTTGAGAATTCAATATGGAGAAAATATTTAGTCTTTTTTTTTTAGATGAAAATCTGTTGAAAATGTTTTATTTAGTTTTATTTTATTATAAAAGAAAAAAAAACTTTTAAAAAAGTTTCGGGGTTTGGGGGTCCAGGTTAGGGTGAAAAAAATTTGAAGTTAAAAATATTTTTTAAACAAACTTAATGTTTTTGAAGGGTGGGAGTTGGTTGGGGGTAGGGGTGGGGGTGGGGGTGGTGGGACGATGGCTGGGGTGGGGTGGGTCCAGGGTAGGGTAAAAAATAAATATTTGAAGTTAAAAATATTTTTTTAAAACAAACTTAATTTTTTTTTGGATGGGGGTTGGGGTTGGGGTTGGGGGTTGATAAGGAGACGACAGTAGGGATGAAAAAATGAAATTTTGAAGTTGAAAATATTTTTTAAAAATAAACTTAATTTTTTATTTTTTGGGGGGTGGGGGGTGATTCGAGGGTAGGGGTGAAAAAATAAAATTTTGAATTTCAATATATTTTTTAAAAATAAACTTTAATATTTTTTTGGGAAGCGTGGGGTGGAGGTCGGGAGTTGAAATATTAATATGGACCCATATATGAAAGTTTTGAAAAATCGCTTCTAAGACTTGGTAACAGAAGGTTCTTTAAAAATTTGGAGAAAACTTGCAATACTCATATTTGATCCGTAGTTTACTCATAATATACCCAGATTTTAATGGGTAAAATATGGGTATAATCCCAAATATTACCCATATTTAAAATCACTCTTTCAACCCATATTTAATGGGCTATTTAGACGGATCAGTAAAAAATAAACTTAAATTGCCAGCACTAATATATATACATACTTTTTTTTTAAAAAATTAATAGGTGCATGTGCACCTCCACTTATCAATGTGGATCCACCTCTATGTATGAGACAGATATGCAATACACGTTTTCTATAATTAGTAAATATGAAAACCACAAGAACCGATTAAAAAATGAAAAAGAGAAACAACAAAAGGTTAGCATTACTTGTGGGCACTATACTATAGATTATAATATAGACAAAAGAAACCCACTAGCTATACCACTCCATCAAAGACTTCATCTAGATTGAATTCGACATTTGTAGTATAAAATATTATTTTCTCTGTTTTATTTTATACGTCACCTTTTTATTTTGTATACATTTCATTCTCTCAAGACCTTACTTACGAGATCACAGTAAATGTATTATTATTATTATTATTGAAATGATTAATAGTCACACAAATATTCACCAAAATATATTTTAAATCACAACATTTTTTTTTAAAAAAAAAAAGTCATGTAAAATCAAACACCACTATATAAATTGAGACAGAGAGTAAGGTAAAGAAAGTATCATGCAAAATATACCAATTAAAAGTGTGGCTTTAAAATTAAAGTGTCTTTGAAGAAATAATACAAATTGAGAAAAATAAGGATTTATGTATGGAGGATAAACATAGAAGTTCAATGGTGGTTTGTGTTACTGGTGGTTCAGGATACATAGCTTCATTTCTGGTGAAAAAACTTCTTCAAAATGGCTACAAAGTTCATGCCACCCTTAGGAACTTAGGTATGTAATTCTTGATTTTGCTTTTTTATCTTTTTCATTTTCAATCTATTAATTGTCTCGAGTCCGAGGTAGGAGTAACGTCTGTGTACACACCATCTTTTTCGAACCTCATAAGTGAGACTATACTGAGTATGTTGTATGTTGTAATGAATTGTACTGTTGTTGATGGGATGGATGAGATTCCTCGCTATTTAGGCATGGATTTGATAAAAATAGTTTTTGCTTGTGAAATATGAAACTTTAGGATAGTATTCAGTGGCTATTTGTGATTTTTTGTTTTTCCTTAGAAAATTCTGTTAAAGAGCCCTTATCCCTTTAATGGGCCAAACACTGAGAGACGGGGCGGAAACAACGTCTTTACCTCACAAAAGTAGGGGTAAGATCTGCGTAAACTCCACCCCACAAGTGAGATTATTCTGAGTATGTTGTCATTGTTGTTCAAATGAATTATACTGTTGATGGGACAGGGGACGGAAGAGCCCTTCGCCCTTGAGTCATACGCTTGGAGGATGACAGAAGGTTGTTCATCCAAACACCGCCTTAGAGGAAAAATCAGCTTGTATATATAAGGTTAATTGTTATGAAAATATATTAAGTTGAACTATACATAGTGAAAAATTTTGGTTCCGCCACAATTGCACATGACCAAAATCCAAATTAGTAGGATTTGTAAATTTCAAATACAGGATGGTGTAAAAATTTGTGATAATTTTGTAGAGGATAAATCAAAGGTAGGCTTGTTGAAGAACTTGCCTAATGCAGAAGAAAATTTGAAGTTATTTAAAGCTGATATGTATAGACCAGAAGAATTTGAGCAAGCAATCCAAGGCTGTGAATTTGTTTGCCATGTGGCCACTACTTTTCTACATACTGAGGGATTTCAGGTACCTATTTTTAACTTCGTTGGGGTTTAGCTTGTATGCATCTCGATAATTTCACCTACTTCTAATAGCTTTTGCACAAGTATATGTACTCCACTGAGATACTCCCTCCGTTTTTAATTGTTTGTCTTACTTTCCTTTTTAGTAATCTGTTTTTAGAAAATGTCTCTTTCCTTTTTTTGTCAGCTCTTTAATTCTAACTTTCCACATGACACGTCTAAGATCACAATATTATAAAGTATTTTGGTACATCCTACATACTTTTAGGTTAAGACCACAAGATTCAAAAGTCTTTTTTACTTTTTTAAACTTTGTGTCAAGTCGAAACTAGACAGGCAAATTGAAACAAAGGGAGTACTACATCGGTTGCTAGCTAGCTAGGTAATTACACCCTAAGTGCTTGTTGTTCGTCAGGGTTGGAGCTAGCTATAATTGGAGAAGGGTGGTCAGTCAAACACCTCTCGTATGAAAATTATATACTTATTTTTGTCGGATTGAATGTTGTAACAGTACAAGAATCCAGTAGAAGCAGCAGTTGCATCAGTGAAGAATATCGCAATGGCTTGTATAAAGTCTGGTACTGTAAAGAGGCTTATATATACAGGCACTGTGCTTGCTGCTTCACCAATGAAGGATGATGGCAATGGCTTCAAGGATTCGATGGATGAAACATGTTGGACTCCTCTCAATGTCCATTTCCCTTTTAGTGATGATTTTGTTATGGTAAGAATTCTTTTGTTGGGGTCAGTTTGCGTCTATTTAGACTATTCCTCTTGATGTTTGTTATCGTCTATGTACCAACACATGTATCGTGTAACTCTGTCCATCAAGACTAACACAGAGTGGACCATTTATTCTTTTTGAATGGTATAGAATTATGTGAAAGCAAAGACAGCATGTGACAGAGAAATGTTGAACTTTGGGAAAGATGGATTTGAGGTTGTGAGCTTAGGTTTTGGTCTTGTTGGAGGAACAACAATCATGTCAAACATCTCAGGAAGCATGGCTGGTATGTTGTCGGTGGTAACTGGTGATGAAATTCATTACAATCAACTCAAGTTCATTGAAGAGGTTGATGGAAAAGTTCCAATCATACACATTGAAGATGTTTGTGAAGCTCACATTTTCTCAATGGAAAATAGTGATTCTATGAATGGTAGATTCTTGTGTGCTAGTGACTTTGTTTCTTCTGCTGAAATTGCAACTTATTATCAACAAAACTATCCAGAGTTTCATATCAACCAAAAGTAAGTAACTTATCTTTCATCTACACTATTTGGTGTCTGGTATTTGGTTCGGAATCCGACTAGTCCAGATTCCATCACATGTTGAGGTGGTGGTAGAGTGCTTCTTACCAAACACAACTTCATTTTCCGAGTTTGAACCCGTGATGTCTGATTAAGTATAAAAGAGTACTTACCACCCTATCACAGTTGATACTGGAGGTAGTTCTTGAGCTTTCTTTGTGTATACTTGCCAAACATACGTGGATCGGTAACCTGCAGAAAAGTGTTACAGCTCTGTTAAAATCGAAATCTATACTGATAGTGTAAAATTTCTTTATGTTGTTGGCATATATAAGTAATCATTCAAGTTTGTAAAAGTAGACTAAAAGTGTTTCATTTTAATATATCTGAAGGATTATTAGTTTTGCTAATGAGTTTGTTTTGAATCTTTCAATTAAACAGGTACTTGGATGATCCAAAGAGAGAAGTGAAATGGGGATCAAATAAGCTTATGGAGAAGGGTTTTCTGTACAAATATGACATGAAGAAAATATTGGATGATAACATTACAAGTGCAAGGGAACTTGGAGTTCTCAAACTACCATCTTCTGCTTAATATGGAACTCTTAATATGAACAATTTAAGAAATAAATGAATATTTTTAAAATTGTGGTCTAGATATGTCGTAATTTTTGTGTTGTTATGACATTTTTTGAAACTTGTGGTATATATTATATACTAGTTTCTAGGTACGTGCGTTGCACGTGTGTCCTGTGTTAATTAGTACAAAAAATTAAATGATATAGAATGCTACTAAAACTTGCAAGTAGTGTTGAGTAACTAAATTTTGAAAGAGCAGTATAATTGCTTGTAGTTATATACAATCAATTGAATTGGTCTATATATGTGATATTTTTCTTATATAGTTCTAATATATCTTCTACTTAGTACAACATATTCTCTCTTTTTTTAATATTTCCACAACAAATAGTTTCTATGTGACATAAGTAACGTTGATTATGTTTGCAAGTGTTTTATCATCTTACAGTTTGTATCCTGTGTAAGAAATTGTAACCTCGTTTTTATAGACACATGCATATCAAGAAGTTGTTGCCGAATAAAAGTCGTATTTCATGTTGTACAAATACTGATCAACATATGTTTCTTTAAGGTGGATAATGTATTATTGTCAATGTCATGTCATGGGATACACTTTTAAAAATAGTGCTTATTTGCGATAGAGATAGTTAATAATTAGTAGCATTAGAAAATTTAATCGATATATAAAAATTCAATTGTATGTACAACTTTCTTTGTTTGATTCAAGATTATGAGTTCCTTCATATGTAAATTTGACTGGAAAATATTAATTAACTTATTAAGATATAAATCATATTACAGAATATAACAAAATCGAGCTATGCTCACAAATAAGAAACTTGATATAAATGATTGAAATATTTAAAATATCTTATTTAAAAATATTGGGTGTACATTTTCAAAAAAACATCCACTCAAAGAAATAATAATTTTGTATGAATCTAAAGTCTATATCATTTATCCTACTAAAAAATGTCATACATATCACTATTTTCCTACAGATTACATTATATTTTTGTGAAACGAACATCATACTTATTACTTACATGGTAATGTGAATGAGAAGTGAAGAACTCAAAATCGTAAGATAAAAACCTGAAACATGAGAAAAATAAATAAGAATTAATAATTAGCAAAAACAAATCAAGAAAAAGATATATGTTAAAGAAAAACAAATATAAAAAATATCTAGAACAAATACAGAGGACAAAAAATAAAGAAATGATAATAGACTAAGATATATATAGATTTAATGAAGTTAGCTATTCATATTCCTAATTAAAGAGATTCCATGCATCTGTTGTAACATTCAATTTAATCTAATTAAATATATATCTAGAAAACTGAAAAATATCTTGATGCTTAGAAAACTGATTTTGATGCTTAGAAAACTGAAAATGATTAATAGTCATGTTGGAAGAGGTGTAACTCATAACTAATGATTAAAAAATTAATTTTCTGTTGAATTATTAGTTAATAATTAATTAGGTAGTAGCCAAAGTACTTTTGGCCAAAGTACGATTAATAGTCATGTTTTTATATGTACCTAATTTGCATGTAGTAGCAGCACTTTGGCCTAAATGTTTGCACCACAAATTCGATAAATGTAATCCCGCAAGTAGAGTTTAGAGAGTGTATTGTATTATTCATGTTTGTACATTTGCATGTAGTAGCAGTACTTTGGCCTAAATGTTTGGACCACAAATTCGATAAATGTAATTCCGCAAGTAGAGTTTAGAGAGTGTTGTATTATTCATGTTTGTACATTTGCATGTAGTAGCAGTACTTTGGCCTAAATGTTTGGACCACAAATTCGATAAATGTAATTCCGCAAGTAGAGTTTAGAGAGTATTGTATTATTCATATTTGTACATTTGCATGTGGTAGCAGTACTTTGGCCTAAATGTTTGGACCACAAATTCGATAGATGTAATTCACAAGTAGAGTCTAGGGAGGTTAGTATGTATACAGACCCAGACCCAGGGGCGAAACTATGTATAGCTTAGAGGGTACCGAAACTCCCATCATCGAAAAAATACATTGTATATATATGGTCAAGTTCTGATTTTAGAGAAAATGGTCAAATGTCCCTCCAATCTATTATCGGATTCTCAACTACACACTTCAACTTACGTGTGTCCTATCATCCCCCCACCCATCCCACCCCTTAAACTGTTTATAACTGAAATTATTACACCCTTAAAAAGCAACAACCACATTTATATTGACAGGTGAAACTCACGCGTTTGACATAGGGGTGTGCATTCGATTTTTAGGTTTGATTTTATACTATTCGGTTTAAATTTTTCGATTTTTGATTTTGAAGAAGTGTAATCCAGTCCGAACCAAAATAAATTTAGTTTGGTTTGGACTTTTCCGGTTCGGTTATATATATATTTTAAGAAATTCAATATATATATATATATATAATATTGAATTTCTTAAATATGCTTAAAACACAATACTTAAAAGTATATCAATTATAGATGTCCAAACATAAAAAATAAACTAAATCATAATGAAAATAAATAAAAAGGGACAAAAGTGGTTAACTCCAATTTAATGGGAAAATGCACAAGTAGCCCCCCAATCTATGCCCGAAATTCCAGAGATACACTTATACTATACTAAGGTCTTATTACCCCCTAAACTTATTTAATAAATAATTTTCTACCGCTTTTCGGCCTACGTGGCACTATCAACTAGGTAGTTTGAAAAAATTGTCACCATGCGCTGGGCCCAGAAAATAGTGTCACGTAGACCGAAAAGGGGTAGATAATTATTTACAAAATAAGTCGAGAAGTAATAGAACCTTAGTATATAGTATGAGTGTGTCTTTGAGATTTCAGGCATAGATTGGGAGTACTTATGCATTTTTCCCCAATTTATTTCTATACGTATATTCTTTTTCTGTCTCGCTCCGTTTTTCATCTTATAATTTTTATGAACCCGCTTTATGAAAATCTTGACTCTGTCCGTAGACCTACCTCTATGTATCTTCACAAGGTTGATTTTCGACAGATGTACATACATTAAATGCAATGTAAATATGACAAGCAGTGTTTTAAAAGACTCTTCTGGGACTCGCCCTGGCGGGGCTCTAGCAAAACACCTCAAGATTCAAGTGTGGGACTTAGTTCTACAAGACTTACGCCCTAAGCGCCCAACTGTACACCCTAAGCACGCCCAACGCCCAACGATCGGGACTCGCTTAACAGATCTTACACAAATTATGTGTTAAAATCTTTAATTAACATTGTTGACCCTCATAATTCTTGAATAAATAAATGATACGTAACTTTTTAATCTATAAAGATAACAAGATTGAGAGTAACTCAAACAACAAATGTAGTATCACATATTTACTATTTGGTAACACTATGAAGATAATTATATATTACGTAACATTTCTCTTTAAAATATATAGCAAATTTTACTTTTTCACTTATTATTGGTCTTGATGGTTGTCATATGTCTCAAAATTATCATATTTTATTTAACCATTTGAAAGTAATTTTATTTTTATTCATGAAAGAGTAATATTTATATATTAATACTTGTAAGTTTATTGATTATTTTCTTTTAGGATTGGAGGGGTAAATTGTATTGTGTGTGTGTATATATATATATATATATATATATATATATATATATATATATATATATATATATATATATTAGAAATAATGATTCTTTTATTATTAGAAAGTTAAGATATAAGATTACTTATACTTGTATAGTTTGTTTTATTATTATTGCTGTAATTATATTTCTCAAATAGTAATTATATTACCAGTTTTCTTTATTATAGATTATCAATACTTATCTCAAATAAAAATCATAATATAATTTCTATATTTTATAGGGTTTCAATACAAAATTATTTGTAAAATCATTAAAAGGAATTTAATTTGTAATAAAACTATAAAATTGAATATACATGAGACTACACCCCGTGGATCCATAGGACTTACGCCCCATGTCTCGTGGCTTACGTCTCGCCCCATACTGTATAAAACGTCTCGCCTCACGCCCCCGCCTTTTAAAACACTGATGACAAGTAACAAATTTTGTCTTTTAGTGTTACTTTCATTCAATGAAAACCAAACACGTTGTCTAAAGTCAGATACAAAATTATTAATTTGATAGAGAAAAATAAAGAAGAGAAAGTTGAATAAGGTTAAAATCTATGGTGGACAAGAAGAGTAGAAATTCAATGGTGGTTTGTGTTACTGGTGGTTCAGGATACATAGCTTCATTTCTGGTGAAAAAACTTCTTCAAAATGGCTACAAAGTTCATGCTACCTTGAGGAACTTAGGTATTTAATTCTTGATTTTTAATTTTTTTTTCTATCATGTGAATTGTATCGATGGATGAAATTCGTCTATTTCAACTAGAGGTTTCGAGTTCAAATTTCGAAAGGAAAATTTTTTCGAGTTCAAATTTCGAAAGGAAAATTTTTCATAGAAATTAGAGTTCATTGGGAACTCTACTATCCTGATTTTGAAAAATAGTCATTGTTGTCCTAAAATTTCATATGAATATATATTTTTTTAATTACAAAGGCTACAAATAGCCTTAGAGATGACAATGGGGCAGAGAGGATGTGGGGGCAGGGTGGTTTAAGGTTATGCGGATTGCGGGGCGGAGCTGGTTTAAGGTTGTGTGGAGCAGAGCGGGTTTAAGGTTGTGCCCAGTGGGAGGGATGTGAGACGGATTGAAGCGGTTTTTTTTTAAGAAAATGTGGGGCAGAACAGATTGTTGGTATATGTGTTTTTATGTGGGTTCAAATTTAACTTTTGCTTTTTACATGTCATAAGAGTGATACAATATAATTTATTATGATAATTTCTTACGTGTTTCCCAGTTCACCCCTAAAGAATAAATTTTTAGTCATTATCCATTAAATTAATACAACTTAATGGGAAAATGAATTTATTTTATAAATTTTATTTTTAGTATCAGATTTAACTAAAAAAAGAAATATTAAAAACATGATGCGGAGCAGTTTGAAAATAAAAAAAGTTGTTCTGCGGGGATAAAAAAAATTTGTGGGTTAAGCTCAACGCTCCGCCCCATTGCCATCCCTAGATATCCTCTCTACCTCTCTGAGGTAGGAGTAAGTTTTGCGTACACTTTATCCTCTCCAGATTTACGTATATGGGATTGTTGTTGTAAAAGCTAGAAATACTTATTTATGAAAAATTTCCCAGAAATTTCTGGTTCTTGGTGTAATGGAGCTAATCTTTCCAGCCTTAACGGTTCGAGCTTTAAAAATGAAAAAATATGGTACAATGGTGTCCACTAGCCTCTTTTCGGCCATATCTTTGAAAAATAACCATTGTCTGAGTCTCGTCTCATGGAATTTGAAACTTCATGACAATAATTATTTTTCAATAATGACGAAATGAAAAATAATTAACTATTAGTGAGTTTTCCCCGGAAATTTCGGATACAAAGCACTTAGCCCTGTATTGAGTTTTACGCAGTGCAAATTTGAACTAGTCGATCCTATCAGTAAATTCCGAATACCGGTTTGATAAAAAAAAATTATCACTGAAGTAATACCTTATATGTACTAAATTTTTTGTGATAACATTGCAGAGGATAAATCAAAGGTAGACTTGTTGAAGAACTTGCCTAATGCAGAAGAAAATTTGAAGTTATTTCAAGTTGATATATATAGACCAGAAGAATTTGAGCAAGCAATCCAAGGTTGTGAATTTGTTTGCCATGTAGCAACTCCTTCTCTACATACTGAGGGATCTCAGGTACCTAGTTTCATTTTTCAAAATTATGATGGTGTTCGATCAGGTTAGCTTGTGTGCATCTCGACAATTATACCAACTTGCTTTCCAACTAGTATATGCACGCCTATTTTCATTTTAATATTGTTGTGGATCTACTATCTCTTACTAGCAACAAAATGGATAGTTTTTTTTATATATAATGGTGATGTTCGAATCAACTTGCTCACCTATACTGTTCCACTGAGTACCTAGTCTCCTATTATGGTTTTGACCTATCACGTCGGTTGCTAGTGGGGGCGGATCTACGTATCATGGTAGGGGTGCCACGGCACCCAGTGGTCTCGGTTGAAATTTTATATATACATGCGTATATATATGTATACCTGCATAAAAAGCTTATGAAAAAACTAATCGATCTGCCACCCCTAAGTAGGCGCATGGTGCCCGTGGTTAAGGATCTAATTTTCAGCTTTCGGGTCGCAAGTTCGACTCTCATATTGTTCATTTCTAATGCATTTTCCGTTCTTTTGCAAAATAAAAATTTTGGCGTTTGGACTCGAACCCGTAATCCACACATGACAAAACAGGGTTAATATCATTAAGTCATGGGTTACATTTGACTTTAATAGACATTATTATAATATCATATATGTGATGAAAAATCACAAACGATTGAGACTTAACGATATGACACTCACTACCTTCAAATCCTAGATCCGCCCCTGGTTGCTAGGCTACACTCTTTGTGCTTGTCAGGGTCAAAGCTATACTCATTAAAGAGTGATCAATTGAACACGTTTTGTTGAATATTTTTATTTTGTATACATGCGTGTGACGTAATGGTCAATAAAGTGTGTGGAGCACCATGATGTCTAGATTTCAAATCCCATGGGGAAAAAGCACTAAGAGATTTCTTCCTATCTATCCAAGCCTTAATGGACAGAGTTACCTGGTACCAAGGCTTGGTGATGGGCAGTTTCCGATATCTCTGTTGGTGGGAGGTAGCAGATACTCAGTGAAATAGTCGAGGCACCACCGTCACAAAAATTATGATACCCTCTATATATAAGTGAAATATTACTACTTTTTATATGTAAATACTATGTTTATTTATTTTGGTGGGATTGAATATTATAACAGTACAAGAATAAGGTAGAAGCAGCAGTTGCATCAGTGAAGAATATTGCAATGGCTTGTATAAAGTCTGGTACTGTAAAGAGGCTTATATATACAGGCACTGTGCTTGCTGCTTCACCAATGAAAGATGATGGTAATGGCTTCAAAGATTTGATGGATGAAACATGTTGGACTCCTCTCAATGTCCAGTTTCCATTTAGCGATGATTTTGTTATGGTAAGATTTCTTTCTTATTAGTAATGATAGTGTCGAGATCAGTTTGCCTACCAACACAAGTATCATGTAACTCTGTCCACACTAAAAAAGACGAGTCTTTCTTACCTAAACAAGAATTCTCGAATTCTATAAAGATTTACCAAAAACATAACATTTTCTTGTTTTGAATGGTACAGAGTTATGTGGAAGCAAAGACAGCATGTGACAGAGAAATGTTGAACTTTGGCAAAGAAGGATTTGAGGTTGTGAGTTTAGGTTTTGGTCTTGTTGGAGGAACAACAATCATGTCAAATATCTCAAGAAGCATGGCTGGTATGTTGTCAGTGGTAACTGGTGATGAAAGTTATTACAATCAACTCAAGTTCATAGAAGAGGTTGATGGAAAAGTTCCAATCATACACATTGAAGATGTTTGTGAAGCTCACATTTTCTCAATGGAAAATAGTGATTCTATGAATGGTAGATTCTTGTGTGCTAGTGCATTTGTTACTTCTGCAGAAATTGCAACTTATTATCAACAAAACTATCCAGAGTTTCATATCAATCAAAAGTAAGTACCTTATCTTTAATCTACAATCTTTTTCGGTGACCGGTATTTGGTACGTGGGCAATTTTGATTTTGGAAGCCCCTTCGTGAGATGTGTCTTGCTTTGCTTTGATACCATGTGAAATTAGGTTTTAGACGTAACTCACACCCCAAAAGCTAACTCAAAGGAAGGAGGATTGCTCAAGTCTTAGTCCACCCATCTCATTAACCATCAATGTGAGTTTTTGTCATTCTTTAACATTAAGTATAATAGAGTACTTACCACCCATCACAATTGATATTGAATGTAGTTCTTGAATTTTCTTTGTGCATACTTAGACATTTGAGGCAATGAATGCATTTGAGTTCAACTAATATTGACGAAGTAAAGAATTTTTATACTATCAGATCATTTGATATCCATTTAAAGGATCATTTTGCTCATTATTTTTGGAATTTCGTTTTATATATCTTCCCATTTATAAACAGGTTCTTGGATGATCCAAAGAGAGAAGTGAAATGGGGATCAAATAAGCTTATGGAGAAGGGTTTTGTGTACAAATATGACATGAAGAAGATATTGGATGATAATATTAGAAGTGCAAGGGAACTTGGAGATCTCAAACTACCATCTACTTAATATGGGAACTTTTAATTACCATATATGAAAAATATTTACTCGTATTGACTGTTTGTACCAAATCATATGAATTTATCGGTAAGTGATAAAATATGGTGATAATATCTGCTAACATGCATGTTGTGTATTTATTGTTTTGATGTAGACACAGAGTGCGGATAAATTTTATCATCAATGTATCATTATTTCTATCCTCATAGTCAGGGGCGGACCCACATGGAGCTGCACGGGTGCTCGAGCACTCATTAAGCTCGTAGCGAACTATGTATATTTATATCAAAATTAAGATAATATCGTATAAAATAAAAGTCGAGCACCCAATAAACAAATGTATTAGTTGACATGGTGGTTGGAAATGGGTTCTAAAGGTCTTTTATTGCTAAAAAATGCTTAGGTCCAATTCCCTATAATTACATTCTTTTTATTTTAAAATCAACTTTTTTCTTTTTTTCCCCTTTCACGAATTGTCCTATTTCTAATTTTTCTAAAACAAAATTCTTTTTTGAAGATTATTTTTCTTTTTGATATTTTTGGCTATCTTATATAAATATAATTATTTTTCTTTTGACAAGTATTAAATTTATACATTTATATTTATGATCGATAGCTTCAAAAGTAACCTCGATCTTAAAATCTTAAATCGGTTACTTCTCATGTCTATTATGTAACTTAATCTCCAAAAAAATATAAACAGTCGTGATCTTCCATTACTATTAACTTTTTCTTCTCATCAATTTTCCAATTTAAAAGCGAAAGAGTCTTCCGTTGGTTTGCCATTTTGGTAATTACAATTGTATGTGAAAGTATATTGTTTCTCCTCCTTTTTTTCTTGAACCAATCCAAATATTTCGATTGTCTATTGCATTGAAAAAATAACACCTATGTTGACGAATTTTAACTCGCAGTAACATTTTTTGGTTGATATAAGTTGAAAATACTGAACACCAATAGTTATAAATTTCTAGATCCGCCACTGCTCATAATGTGGAAGTATGAATAATATTAGCTCATGAATAATTGGGAGCTATTATATAGGATTCATGGGGAAAGGAACATGTATAGTTAAATGACTATACATGTTATACTGAAGACTACATACAAACACCCCTATATTCTACTCCTTCCGATCGATTTATTTGGCAATATTTCCTTATTGGTCCGTTCTGAAAATAATGACACATTTCTACTTTAGGAAACAATTCACTTTAAACTTCACATTTTATCGTTAATATGAGTTTGGATCAAGCACCTAATCTATTAAGAGTTGTCCTTTCAGACCCTATTCTCCGAATGGACAAAGAGCAAGAATTAAAGCACCTGACTTTAGGAGGGAAGTTCAGGGGTTAGAGTGTGTCTGATTCATATGCAGTTTCTCTCTGAAAGGCTTTTATAGTCTCACAAATATTACGACATGTTTAAGACGGTTTCAAAAGTCTTATAGCCACAAATTGTACTAAACTAATTGGAACAGAGGGAGTAGTAAATAGAGTACTAATACATCATTTGGAAAGTAAAGCTGATTGAAGCAGTAGAACATATGGAAACATATTACTCGCGCTCGATGATCACATCGATCCAATGATAATTTGATCACAGTAATTGTAGTAGTGTTCCTGTAGTTTCTTCTTGTCCTTCGATTTTTATTACTATACCTATTTTTTTTTTGCACCCACACTATCATCTTATTTTGTTGTAGTTACTATCATGTTCTTGTTTTTGTTACTCCTGTTCTTTTTCTAGACTGCTTTGGACTATTTTTCTCTTAGATCCTAGGGTCTATCGAAAACAGTTTTTCTACCTCTAAGGTAGAGGTAAGGTTTGAGTACACTATACCCTCACCAGACCCGGTGTAATCCCACAAGTGGAGTCTATGGAGGGTAAAATATACGCATGTACGCAAACCTTACCCTATCTTTGTGGGGTTGAGAAGTTGTTTTCGATAAATCCTCGACTTGTTTTGGAAGCAATGTGCCTGAAAAGGGAACTGGAAAATGAAAGATATTTGCTATTTGTAAACATATTCTCCTTGTGAGAAATTAATCTACATCATCTCCATCTACATGTTTTGGAGAAAAAGAACTTGTGATCATATGATTGAAGTAAGACACATCATACCCTTAAGAGTTCGACCATTTTGTCCTCTCGACTAAGAATGTCGTAGACTTGTATTTTTACAGGAACATTCACATATGAAGAGACAGAGATCAAGACATACTTTTGATTTGATGATACGAACTTCGTTTAGCTTTCCGTGATTTCTTGCAGCATTTCTACCACCTTCTTCATCTTTGGTCGTTTTGCTGGTGTCATGTCAGTGCATAGCAACGCAACCTTTAGTGCTGCTAACATTTCTTTTCTCCAAGAAAATGAAATGGTGCTGAGCTTTGCATCGAGTATCTGCTCCGGTGTTTCCCCCCTTGCAGGTGCACCATGTACCCACTTAACCAAATCTATTCCTTCACCAAAAGCTTCATCAACAGGTAGTCGAGTGGTAAGAATCTCGAGCAAAACAACCCCATAGCTGTAAACATTTCCAGGAGCTGTTACTTGCATTGTATATGCATACTCTGTTGAGAAAAAGAAGGGGGAAAAAACAAGTCAATAACAGAGTTAAAATCTCTACAAAGCAGAAAGAGAAGATAGTACTCCTCCGTTTCAATTTATTTGCCATACTTTATTTTTGTCCGTTTAAAAAGAATGTTCTTTTTCTTTTTTGACAACTTCTAAATTCAAACTTTTCACGTGATATGTTTAAGACAATAAGATTAAAGGGCATTTTGGTACATTCTACATATCTTTTTCTTTTTTGACAAACATTTTGGTACATTCTACATATCTTTTTCTTTTTTGACAAACATTTTGGTACATTCTACATATCTTGACCCCAAAATTCAAAAGACTTCTTTACTTTCTTAAATTTTGTGTCAAGTCAGAACCGGACAAACAAATTGAAACGGAGGGAGTATGTGTGTTCAAATGATATGTACCTGGAGGAATATATCCGAATGAACCAGCAACAGCACTGATACTAGCAGTCCCTCTAGATGGATCGAGAAGCCTAGAGATTTCAACTTCACTAACCAAAGGCTTGAAATTAGAATCAAGAAGCACATTCCCGGAAGAAATGTCAAGATGGATGATAGCAACGTGATGAAGGAACGCCAATCCTTCTGCAACTCCGGTGGCAATGGCGAGTCTTGTTGGCCAGTCGGGCTTATATTCAGGTTCCTGGCTAGAATTATGAAGATATTGAGTCAACGTTCCGTTGGCATAATATTCATGCAACAGAAGAACGACATCTTCATAGATTCCAAACCCGATAGGACGAGCAAGATTATCATGAACGAGCTTACTGAGCTTTTCAAGCTCTCTGATCATCTTACTCTGGTGATGAATTATAGTTTTGTCCATTGACTTTAGCTTCTTCACCGACAAAATCATCCCGGAAGGCATGTCTGCTTTATAGACAGTGCTGAAAGTACCAACACAAATCTTATTTGAGTCTTTCATGACTGCCTTTACAACTGCATCAAAATCAATTGCTTGCTTTAGATTGTCAACAAAGACGTTTCCCGCTAGTATCACTGGTTTGCTAGAAATTTCATCAATGGTATTTCCAGCTGCTTCCTTGGCAGCTTTCTCTTGTTTCTCCCTCATCATGAACAGCAAAACAACCACTGTGACACATCCAAAAACTGCCAAACCAGAACCGATAACAGCCAAAACGATTCGGTAAGAGACCTTGTGACCGTAAACGCTGTGGTCATAACCATTTAAATCCCCACAACCACCACTCAAAGGATCACCACAGAGATCTTTGTTTCCAAGAAAACTTGAATTAGGACTTCTCTGAAATGGTGCAAAAGTAGGTATTGGACCAGTGAATTGGTTGCTCGAAAAATCAACTTCTATCAAACTCTGCATGCCCTTCAATGCCGGCGGAATATTCCCAGAGAGCTGATTATCAGATACATCTAAAGAAACCAACTTGTCAAGTTTTCCTAAATCCTGAGGCAATTTTCCGTGGAGACGATTATGACTCAAATTCAACGAAATCTGCAAGTTCTTCATATGACCAATCTCAGGAGGGATACTTCCAGTAAGTTCATTACTCCCCATTTCCAACTCAAGCAACTTCACACAGTTCCCTATCTCATGAGGTATCTCCCCTCGAATCGAGTTCTCCCCCAACAACAAATACTGCAATCTGGATGTATTGCAGATATCTGCCGGTATGGTACCATTGAACTTGTTGTTGCTCAAGTCAAGCTTATTGAGATTCTTGCACTTAAGAACTGAAGTTGGAATCTCTCCATACAGCTTATTACCAGAAACAATCAATTCTTGCAAACTGTTAAGCTGACCAAACTCAGGAGGAATAATTCCATTAAACTCATTTGAAGCTAAATTAAGAAGAGTGAGATTCAAGCACTTCGCAAACTCGGTGACAATTTCACCAGACAAACTATTACTGTCTGCTTCAAAATAAGTAAGACTACTGATATTCCCAATCGACTTAGGGATACCTCCAATCAACTTGTTATTCCCAATTCTAATACTAGAAAGTCTTTTACAATTCCCAATCGAATCAGGAATCGTTCCGGTCAACTTATTCTGAGTTAGAACAAGAAATTCAAGATTCCCATTAGCACAAATGCTCTCAGGAATAGTACCTTCAAGCTGGTTTGAGTGAAGGTTCAACAAAGAAAGATCAGAGTACAATCCTAAGTTAACAGGAACAACACCATTAAACTCATTCTCATAAGCAGTAAAAACCTTAAGATTGGTCAAATTACCAATCCACATTGGGATAGAACCATTCAAGTTGTTCGTAAATATTTGAAAATCTTGCAAATTCTCTAACCCCTCAAGCTCATCAGGTATAGCTCCAGTGAGCCAGTTTTTCGAAAGGTTTAATGCCTTAAGGCTTCTGAGCTTACCTAATTCACTAGGAATTGAGTTTCCAAACTTGTTAAAAGACAAATCAAGATATTGAAGCTCAGATAACTTCCCAAATGCAAATGGAATAGAACCTTGGAAGTTATTATTAGAAAGGTCTAGCCACTTTAAACCTTTGAGCTCAGATATTAGAGTTACATTACCTTGTAATCTAAAACCAGAAAGATCAAGTCTTTCCACCATTGAACTGTTTGAGCTGCAAATAACTCCATGCCAAGAGCAGAAATCAGTTGTGTTCATCACACCCCATCCAGGTACTGATAGCTCTTTCCCAATTGCTTCCACTACTTCCTGATCATGAAAAACTAACTGGGAATTCCCAAGTTGGAATCTTGATAACAAACCAACTAGAAAAAACACAGTAAACAGAAAGCTCAAAAATGCCATTCTTGAGTTTGTTTGTTTTTCTTTCAAGAAAACACCTTTTCTTCAATTTCTACCTCCTTTTCCCTCCAAAACAACCAGACAGAACAATCAAGAATCCATTAATGACATTAGGGGGAAGGTGAAAAAAGGGGTTTACAGTGAAAAAGATTGAATCTTTGAAGTTGTTTACAAAGAAAACACCTTTTCTTCAACTTCTTCTTCCTTTTCCCATCAAGAATCCATCACATGAATTGGAGATTGTGGGGGTGGGGTGTAGAAGACAAAAAAGGGCGTTGAGAGTGAAAAAGATTGAGTCTTGAAATGCTTAAGAAATGTGAGGGAGTATTCCATTTAAGGAATCTTGAAAATGGTAAATAACCAAAAGGCTAAGAAGCCCTTAAATTTAGGAAATAGGAGTACTATCTAAGAAGAAACCATATCAAGAAATGAAGAAAACCATTGTGTTTGTGTATAGAAGAAGAAAACAAAGAAAGAAACAAAACACTAAAAAACAGAAAGGACACAGAAAACCTGGGACTAGGCTAGAAGATAGACTAGCTGAGCTGAAACAAAATAGTACCACTACAGTATTAAGGAATTAAAAAAAACAAAAATAAAGAACAAGGGACTAATTGTTATTACTAATACTTTTTAGATTAGATTAAGCTAGTGAAGAAAAAAAAAAATTGGGTTTTCAATGGACAAACATAGAAAAGTTTGTGGGGGTAGGGGGGGTACAATGTTGATTATGTAACTGATTTTCAGGGGCCAGGTGGTTTTTTTCTCTGTATTAAATGAGGGGAAAGTGTGTTTGGGTATTTTTGAAAGGGGATTGCTCAAATATATTTTATTGAATTTTGAGAGAGATTATCTATTTATCTGTTAAAAGTTTAGCTTATTTATGTTATTTTAGTTAATAGATAATAGTATGAATGAACCTTTTCTTAAACGAAAATGACATGAATGAGTCAAACTTTACGAATGACATATATGAGTCTTTTTTCAAAATTTGATGACATATATCGAGTCTTTTTCCCTTTTAAAAAAGAGGAGTTGTGAGTAGTATTACAACTACAAAGTGATCAACTCAAATAAGTAAATCTTCTCTAAACTATTCCTATTTAAAGTTCTAATTTGACTAATTTGAATTAGTTATAGAGTTAAATTGCTTTTTTAAAAAAATCAACTTGAAAATTTTGAATTTCGGCTCAAATTTGAATAAGAATGAAAGGATCTTGAATTTGCAATGGTGAACTCATTATGAAATTAAAGCACTCTTTTTCAAGAAATTTTTATTCTAATCTGAAAGTTTTAGGTCCACGGCTCGGTGTTCGAATTCAAAACCTCTAGTTAAAAATAAAAGAATTTGAAATTTACCGCAAATGGACTTATTATGCGGTTAAAATAATCCCTACAACCCTATGAAGAGATTCTCTATTGTAGCTTGAATTCAAACCTCTAATAAAAATAAAAGATTTCAAATTTGAGACATGTAAACTCATTATGATGTTAAAATGCTCTCTATGAATTAGAAAGTCTCCAACTCTGGCTCAAAAGTTCTCAGTATCGTCTTGGATCTTGGATTCAGTAAGATTTTGGACCCATGATGAACAAACTCATTATTAGGGCTAAACGGCCCCTATCAAGAGATTCTCCATTCACACCCAAATTAAAACGTCTAAGTAAGAGTGCAAGGATCTCAAATCCGCAATGAGTAGATTCATTATATATGAAATGAAACCGATTCCTACTAAAATATTTTTATTTTGACACAAAAATTTTTAGTTACGACTCAAAGTCAACCCTCTAATTATTAAGAATCTAAAAAATCTAAATTATCTTATTACAAACACAACTCTCGATGGTAATTATTAAAAATAACAAAATTCAAGCAAGTGTCACTAGAAATGAACAATCATCAGTCAATGAAACTGTTTAGGTATACACCAACTGTTGGTCTGCTTCCTTAGCTGGTTATACATTTTTTGTTTTTTGTTTTTGCATTTAGGACAAGGACATTTGTTTCAATTAGGTACAATTGAAGAGGAATTTCACAGTAATGGTAAAATTATTTTATGTAATTCATAAGTTACAAGTATGAGTCGTGAAAATAATTACTAAATTAGGATAGGATGGTAGGTTGTCTACTTTACATCTCTTAGAGTGTGGTCCTTAATCCTCACACCCTACATGAATGTAAGGTATTGTCTATACCAGGCTACTATTACTTGTATATAGTAGCGAGCCCTGCAGGATTTTTGCTCTGGGATTCAAAGTATGAAGAAGAAGTACATGATGCAAGTGCGCGGTGAGCGTAGTAGCCCCTTGACATGCTCTTTGTACAAGAACCAAAGATTTTTCATTAATTCATAAAAGTAAAGACTAAACGATATCGAAGATAAAGATACATTCATAAAAATTTAGGTGAATCGACTGTATTACATGAGTTAATTCCTAAAACACGTTAAAGTTAAATGATGAAAAAGAAAGCGAGATGGGGAAGAAAGATATTTACTTTATTATGCTAGATTTAACTTACTTTATCATATGGTATTAATCATTTCTTTCTATTATACTTTTATTTGTAATATTTTATTTTATTTTTCACTTTTTACAAAATGTAACTTAGTATCCATTCAATCACATATTATTAGGATAATCATGAAGATTCTCTAAAAGTGTGTAAGAATAGAGTTACTAATATTATATTGCATATTCAGAAAATTAATAAATAGTATTGTCAATTATTTTAGTTCATATAGTTTAATTTACTAGGTTAGTCATAAATTGTGAAAAAGATAAATAATGATAAATCAAATAAGTTCAATTTCCATCTCTCTAAAATAAAATTTAAAATATAAAAGAAATTTCTGAATTCTATAAATAAGTATTTTTAAAATGACGTTGAAGATATTTAAGTTTCTTTCATTCAATTCCTCTCATTTACTTTTTTTTTTAAAAAAAAAATTATATTTCATCTCAATTTCAAGTTAAATATAGCTCATTATTTTTTAAAAGTGTTATTCAAATTAGTATATGAAAAAAGAGTTACGTTAAAACAATATGAATAATAGATTTAAAAAAAAAAAAGAATTTGTCTAATAAATTTAAACAAAAACAAATTAAAAAGAAGAAATGGAAAACAAAAAGGAAAAAAATAATTTAAAAAAAAGAATAAGATCTAAGCCTAAAAGTTCCATTTTCCAAAGCAGAGGGGAAATTTCTTGAACCTCTTTATCCATTGAGCCAAATTTGTCCTTTGTTTTCATGGTGTTCAATTTGTTATATATACGCCTAAAATTAGAATTTAATGTTATATATAGTGTAAATTTTTTATGCGATTTTAAAATTTAACGTTGTATATATAGTGTAAATTTTTTACGCAAATCCCCTAGGGTCTACCTAGGTTCATCCATACTTAAATTTACTATATAAAACTCAACATAATTATTACTCTCTCCGTTCGGAATTGTTTGTCATTTTGCACTTATTGAAAGTCAATTTGACTAATTTTCAAAGGTAAATTAGATTACATTAATTTGATATTTTAAACAGAAAAAATAGATATTCTAAAACTATATGAAAAGTACTATAAATTACAATTTTTTGCATATTAATATGATGAAAAAATACATTTTAAAATGTTAGTCAAATTTTTTATAATTTGACTCTAAAAATAAAAACCATGAGAAATAATACCGGACGGAGGAAGTATAATCATTGTACTACCTTTGTTTCTTATTGGTTGATCCTCTTGATAAAAATAATTATTTCTTATTAGTAATTCACATTACTAAATTAAGAAAGCATTAATTATCTATATTGCCCTTGCAATTAAATCTTTTTAGAAGTGTTCGCATTTGTTTGTAAAATTCTCAAGAAGTTTAAATTAATAAATTATTTTTGTGTGATCTATAATCATGAGTTTGAGTCATGACCTATAAATATAAATGTATTATTTTATCTTAAATTTTGTGTCTAATCAAATATGTTCACGTAAAACGATATGAAAGGGGTAAAGTGAAGTACTCCCTCCGATCTTATTCCATTATCATTATTTTAGATTTCATATTTCTTAAGAAACTAGGTAAATTTACCATTGTACCCTTATTTAATATTTTCTTGAAGTTAAGTTTTCAATAAATAAATATGAATTGAATTATTTTGATTATTTACTTTGACCAATGAATATGAATAACTATTTAATTTTTGAATACATATTTGCAAAATTAATAATTCTCGAAGGTAAAATAGAAAAAATAATGTTATTTATGCATTAATTTTATAAAATAACAAATATTAAGGAACATTTATTTTCAATAAGACTGACAGGTAAACCGAAATAGAGAATAATAATACTGGTATATTATATTCAATATTTCCAATGTGTAGGGGCTAGGTTAGGTGCTTGTCTTGGGTGGGGCAGAAACAGCACCCAGTGGCACTTTTAATTTTGTCTTTGAAAAATAGTCATTATTTTTTAGTTTTAAATTTTTAGATATTCAAAGTTTTATTTATGAATTTTAGAACGATTGAATGTTTTTATTTTAATTACAGAGGTCGGAAAGTAGAATTTGTGACAAGACTTTGATTAGTTCAAATTTACATTTAAAGTTCACACTTTGAAAGATAACACATAACATTTTTTTTAAGGATAATTTCATCTGAAAGACTGAAATCATTACTTAAAAATAAATAATTATTTATCACTCTGACACGAACGTTAACCAACACTTTGTACATTTATGATTGAATGCACACATTTGAATTTGAAGGTGAATTGAATTATTTCACAATGTGCATACATGGACCTACAAATTAGGAAAAAAAAAGGTTTGTGGGACACACAATAATGTGAAAATGTCTCTAATAATAGTAGGGGCCTCTCTCAACAAAAATAAAATAAAATAAAAATAAGATAAAAATTAATAAAATAAACACCGTTTTGATAAAGAGAAAAATGTACAAAAATAAGGTGACAAAAATCAAATTATTGAATATAAAATAATTCTACCTCTATAGGTTAAAAAGGCAAAGACAACATCATTGATATAGAGAGCCTCTCTTTTCTTCTTTTCTTGTCTCATGATGAAAAATAATGTTAGTACTTATTATATTTCAAAAAAAAGTTTATATTTTTTATAAAAAAATAATTCATTTTCGATATTTATTTTGAAGTCGATTAATTTTATTTGTATTGAAAATCCCACATTTAACGGTAGTGGCGTAGCCACATGTTGGACACCCTTCGTCAAAAAAAATTAAGAAATTTCTGGCTCCGTCACTGTTTGACGGTACAACACTCTTCATAGAAGATGACTTTACATTGAAAATTGAATCTGAAATTTCTGATAAATAATACAAAAATACTTATCATTTTCTTTCTTTCTTTTTTTCTTTTCTTATTTTATTATAAACATTTATATTTTAATTGTGCTTGCTGGTTAAATTATTAATAATACATGCACATAATAATATTTGTAGTCAACAAATATAGAGTTCTTTTTATTTATATATTTGACATACATTTTGCAGAAAAATTGCAGGAATCATTGAATTACTAGCACTTTTGCATTTGCATTGACAATGATGATATATCTTTTATCATTATCAAATGACTTTAATCATTTCATCACTTTTGTTACATATTCTTCATGGTCTCTTAGGTACGGAATCGATTTATATTAAGAAAGCGTTTGATATGGTAATATAAAAAATTTTAATGTAAATTTAAATTTAATTAGATTTTCATACAAATATCAAATAACTGGTGGAAAACAAAAACAAAAAATATTCTTTGGGATTTATTAATTGATTGAATACAATATATCCTATATATATATATTTTTCCTATATAAATGTAATATATGATTTAGAAAGGAAAAATGTATATTTAGTCGATAATAACATGGGATCCGGACATCGGATGAAAATAAAAAAAAAAAAATCACTCACTTTTTAAACGCCGGAACTTTTGATTAATTAGCCCCTCATGTTGGGTTAAAGATTAGCATTAATTAGGCACACTAATAAGTTTATCCAATTTTACAAGTTTCCTAAGCTACATATATTATTATATTAGTGTATGGAATAATTTTTTATAATTAAGTTTAAGTTGATGTAATTTAATGATACCAATTAGAAGGTTATGATTTTGAATGGAACCCTATGATTTCAATGAGCATGTCAATTCATCTCCACATTTCGTAGGGGTAAAAGAGTCAAATTTACGGTTATACAATTAAAAAATTGCTAGCATCTCTTTCATCATTAATTAAATGTGTTTAATCAGATGAAATTAACATTGATATAAAAACTCAATTAATTACCTAGATGCTACTACCAAAGACATGACTCCACTCTCATTTCTTCCCACTTATAGCATGTGTAGTAGTCATGGTGTAGAGTGGCTACTTTTGCTTCTCTTTTAGTTATATTTTTTAAAATAATAATGATGGTATTCGCGTTACTTAATACATATTTTTATCGAGTTTAGATAAATAGAAAGATATTATTGAATGTATTATTTACCTTTCATTGGATTTGATCCCTAGCCTTTCTATTTACCTATTATATTAACTGCTAGATCACATCCTTATAATACTACAAAGAAAACATGCATTAGTGACAAACAATTACTCCTATCACTAAACAACAAAAATTTGTTACAACTTTATTATACAATGGATTAGTGAGAGTACATTATCAAAAATTCATACTAGCCCTTTCCTTTTTAGTGCTAAATTGCTCTTTTTACTTTTTTTCTCTTCAAGAAAAATACTTATTTCAAATAATTATATCGTTGATCTCGATTTTACACAATTTATCTTATTGCTGATCCTGACTTATTCAGAATTGAAATATAATAATTGTTATTATTCACTAAAAGAATCTAATCCTTACTTTTATTATTTTTACTTATTTCATTAACAACTAGTTCAGACTGATCTTAAAGATGATCTCTTTCCTTATTTTTCTTCAAGAGTATTCCTAATACCAAACTTCCCCTCCACCCCTAGCCCCCACACAACAAAAAGACATAAATATTCAAAAAAAATTACTCATAAAGCTAAATGGGATTTGACTATGGGATCAAATATTGTTTGAGATTGAACTCTCTTTATTAGACACACATCATGACCCTTATATCATGCATTGTCTTACTATATAGCAAAAACTAGGGTCCCCACCCCCTAAAAAATAATAATAAAAAAAGGTGAAGGGAGAAAAATAATCTTTAACTTTTTTTCTCTATGTTTTATTTGGCTTTCTATTCTTTTCTTCAATCAATATTTTGTTTTTGTCAATTTTTATCATTGTGATAGAATGACATAGTTGAAAATTTCCCACTTTTTCGAAGTGCATTTAGAATTTGTAAAGTGTAGTTTTATTTCTTAATAAAGAGAATAATAAGTCAACACTAATAAAAATATTTAATATAGTGTCACACGATGGAGTCTGAAGGAGGCTTAATGGGTAATGAAATTAGGGTTGATAGGACTTTCACATTAGTTGGGTCGGATTTACTAATTGGGTCGGATATAATACTAAATAGTAAATATTTTTTAATTTAATTTAATTATAATAAAAATATATACACATGGAGCCATGAAGGCGCCACGTGGACTAATAAAAATGGTGACATTATAAGTTAACTATATAAGGGCAAATATGTATCCAAATTTGGATGGTAAGGGCAAAGATGTCAAAAAAGTATGACGAAGGATAAATATCAAATACCAAAATAATAAACATTTCATGTCAATATATATATATATAAACATTGCATTACAAATCAGAAACAGACAAACAAATTAGCATTTCATATTTCATACCATATTAATATGCAATTCAGACAACTCATATCATGTTGACCAATTTTATACGATTTTTTCACCAACAATTCCATTAATATTACACATATCCACAAATAACAAAAAAAATTACCAAACAAAAAAACAAATATCGTACAATCTTACAACACTTTTAATACAATGAATTTGAAATATAAAATAACACACTGTAATATCAATTTGTTTTATATTTTCAGAAAAGAACTTTTGCTCATATTTTCAATTTTAATAAACGTATATAATGTAACATGTTGTTGGTTTAAAAATCGTATATAGCATTTTTTATTGAATATAACATTTTTTATAGTAATATTTTACCTACCAAAATGTGTTGTGAAACAAAAACATCACAAACTTTATTATTAACAGAGACTACTAAAAATAAATAAGAAAACTATAATAAATATCAACATGACGGAATTCATCTTCCACTATGTTTAATTAATATTGATAAGTTATTGTCCATCACAACAAATCACAATTTTTTCACAACAAAAAAAAACTGATCAGTCAAGAAAAAAATGTGAGAAAAATTGATGGAGAGTGAGAAACGTGATAGAGAGAAAAAAAGAGAGGAACAAATCATGTTTTTATTTGATTTAAACTAATTTAAACGTTTTAAGGAAACTGAATAATTTAAATCTTTTTTGAATTGCTTAATATGTGCTAATTTGTTAATTATCCATTATTAATTAAAATTAATTCAAATCCCACAATTCGTGCTACTTACCAATTAATACATAAACGTTTATTTTTCTTTTTATTTTATTTAAAAAACAAATGTTTTCAATTATTTTAAATCAGCCTTTTTTTCTAATAATTTGTCATAACTTGACATATTAAATGTCATATATTGATACTCAAAATCTAATGCTATAGCTTGAAAATATTACTATAAAAAATGCTATATGCAAAATTTAAACTAAATTAAAACAAAGGAAATAGTACATAAGTACATGAAGAGCATACTTGAATTTTTGGGCTAAAGGCCCGTTTAAGCACAATATAGATATGAGCCCAAATCAGTAGTTTGGGCCAATAAGTAATTATCTGTTAGAAATACTGCCCATCAACAATAAGCTGTAAATCCATTTTTTAAGATTTCGAATCTCACATTTTAAGATTTAGATGATTTGATAGCGTAAAAAGATATTTTATACTGAAGGCGTGCAAAACGTAAACTCATAGAGAAAACTTAATAGAACAAAAGATATCCTCCTCGTCCTCCGCGTCTCCTCCTCCTTATTTACACAAAAGAAACGACCAAAGAACAAAATACAAAATAATTTAAACTTTTAGATAAGATAATTACAATTTAAGGTATTCAAAATTAAATAGTAGATATAGAAACATTAAAAAAGTAAAATAAAATAAAATAAAATATTATTTTGCTAGTCTTTTCATTTTTTCATTTGTACATAACGTTGTACCACTACACCAAGCTCATCAAAACCCTTAAAATCATAAACATTAAAGTCATTGCCACTGACATTCTTCACCTTGTCAATATTGTCGCTCGTAGCTTGAATAATATTAGTGTTGTTATTGACATACCTAACCTCATCAATATTATCACTCGTAGCTTGAATAATATTAGTGTTGTTATTGACATACCTAACCTCATCAATATTATCGCTCGTAGCTTGAATAATATTAGTGTTGTTATTGACATACCTAACCTCATCAATATTATCGCTCATAGCTTGAATAATATTATTTCTGGCACCAATATTTTCTACATATTTTTGTACCACCACACTAAGCTCATCAAAACCCTTATAATGATAAACATTATTATCAACACGATTACTTGAGGATGAAATTAAATTTGGAGTAGAAATTTCTTGAACAAATTGATGATCATTATAAAACCCCAAATTGTTGTTGATACCTAAAAACTTTTGTCCATGCTCCAAATTTTCTTCATGAATCCTCATGTTGATATTTTCAGGAATCGAATCGTCATGATAAATTATATTTTCATAGCCATTAAAATACTTAACTTCGTCAATATTATAGCTCGTAGCTTGAATAATATTGTTATTGTCACCGACTTCATCAGTATTATAGGTTATATCTTGAATAATATTGTTAAAAATATCGTCATTGATATTTGTAACCTCATTAATATTATCATCGTTGCGATGATCTATATCCTCATCGTTGCGATGATCTATATTCTCATCGTTATTATTGGTCCTTTTGTTGATATAGATCTCACACAATACACTTTTGTCCAACTACACACATTTAAGTGGTTAAATACAAAAAAAAAAGTAAATTTATTCTTCCATTAGAAAAAACATTGAGGAATGTTATAAGAAAAAAACTACAATAAGAAGCTTCAATAATAACAACATAATAGATATATTTTATAATTTAAATCAGAACATATAACAACATATTTGATCGGTATAATTTCAAAACTAAATAAGAATATATACACTATTGCTATAAATACAAAAACATATTTAATGTAATTTTACTGTCAAATAAGAGCATATATACACTGCAACAACAACATATTTGATCAGTATAATTTCAAAACTAAATAAGAACATATAGACTACTATTACTAGTACTACTTGACAACAACAATATATTCAATGCAATTTCACAATCAAATAAGAACATGCATACACTACAATAATATGTTCAGTGTAATTTCACAATCAAATAAGAACATGCATACACGACAATAACATGTACAGTGTAATTTCAAAACTAAATAAAAAACATATATATACTACTACAACAACAATATATCCAATGTAATTTCAAAACTAATTAAACAAGAATATATATACTACTACTATGTTATATTGACGATGACGACAACAACAATGTAATTTCAAAACTACATAAGAGCATATATAAACTACTTCTATACTATAACAATAACGAAAATAACATATTCCTTGTAATTTCAAAATTAAATAACAATATATCTATATATAAACAATTATGAAAAATTACTAACCTCATGTGAAGAACCTTTTTTATCAATACGAAATTCATGCATTTTCCACTTAGATCTAATTCCTTTTTCTACTTGGTAATCAAGTGTCTTTTTGTACCCAATAATTTCACCATCTTTCATTATTTCTACATCATTACCAGTAGCTTTCCAAAAGCCTTTGCTGCCTCCTACTTGTCTATTTGGTCTACCTCCTTTTTTGTACTTTCTTTCCCTTCTTGTGAAGAAGTACCAATTGTCCCCTCTTTTGTGTTTATTTTCCGTCGCTGATCAAGACATAATTAAGTAAATAAAAGTATCAAATATCGTCCAATCTCATTTTATATGAGGTAGTATATACTACACATATAATTTAACAAGGTATCAGACTAGACTAGACACAGACTGCATGTACATGAACCTCGTACGAAAAGAATATGAAAAAACGATTTACGTAATTGTAAATGCTTATTTATAAAAAGGAACATAAATATATATGATTTATTGATTTTAGTGTCTTAGCTTTTAGACGAGATACTATTTACAAATAATGACATTAATATTTTCAATGTAATTTCGCAAGTGGGATATCGAGAGTAATGTGGTGTGTATGCGGATCTTTCCCTACCTTGTGAAGGTAGAGATAAACTATTCACAATACACTTTTTAACCGCAAGTAAAAGACAGAATGATATCGATATCACAATGTAATTAACTAAATTAGATACTAGATCAAGCAAAGGTCCTATCATGAAGTTTCACATATATAACTTGAATTTATTAGTAAAAAAATATAGAGTTTTGTTCGACCACATGCAACTATAGAACTCCAATAACTCCTCCAAATAATAGATTTAGGGTTTGTACACAATAATTTTCTTCAACGTAAAAATACATTAACTTATGTGTATAATCATAGAAAATATTTTTTCAGATAAAAACTAATTGCTCACATAATATGCTTATATCAAATCATATCGACTTATCATATAATTAAATATTATCTTTTTTTTCCTAAAAATAATTCGTGAGCTTCTCACCTTTGCATGCATGATGCCTTTCTTTGTAATAACCAAAATAAACAAAATAAAAGAGAAAAAAATATTCTTACTTAATGTTAATATAGATATAGTTAAACAAAAAATAAAAAGAGAAAGAAAAATTCTTCTAATTAAATACATATAATTAAACAAAAGAATATAGAGAAAAGTACTTCTACTTAACGTCAATATACTTAAAATTAAACAAAAAATAAAATTGAACTAGATCAGAGATTATGATGGAATGAATAGGATCCTCCAACACACAAATACAAGCATTGATAATCAGATGAGAAATTATTTTTTTTATATAAAAAAATCGAACAAAAAAAGAGAGATATAAGACAATTAAAGGACTTACTACCAAAGGTTATATATGTTGGCATAAGACAGATAAAATCTCTTTATTCTTAATCAAACTTCTGAATTCAAGTTTTGAATATAAAAAAATCTTTTCTAGTAAAGAATTATATATACGAATTAATAAAAAGTTTTTTTAAAAAAAAAACTTACTGCAATATTCTTGTGGATAATAACTATTGATACATATTTCTTGAAAATCATTAATTTTTGGTAATTTTTCACCATTGATTTTCTTCATCAAATAATGCTCAATAAGCTCATCATCTGTTGGTAAAAATCTATAACCTAATGGAATTAAATTTAACTCCTCCATATATCTGAAAAAAAAATAAATCCTTATAATGATCTTAATACACGTACTACTAATACTAATTCTAGAATTATAATAAGGAAGAAGGATAGAGAACGTATTAATTATAATATTTATATGTATTTTTCTTGTGTGATCTATATGTTACACGTTTGATATGAGCTATGAAGATAATTTATAATACTCGTATTAAAGTAAACAATTGTGTATATAATTACATACCTGTGCTAACGTAGAATGCTTTATCCAAGAGGTTACCCTCAGGTTTAGAATTTTTAGTATAATTTCTAATTTATGATTATTTTTTACGTATGTTGTCATGTATATAAGAAATAATAAAGATATACCTTTTATTTATCCAAATAGGATTAGGCTATTAATTTGTACAACGGCAAAACTAGCTAGTAGATTAAAAAAATAGGATTATCCAGCTGGATTGTACTAATATTCTAAAGAGGTTAATCTTTATTTAGTTTGGTTTTATACACTATACCAAAAATTATTTTATATATAAAAATATTTATTTGAGATAGTTTATAAGTATTTCTTATATTTTTCATAATTTTTATTTTTTAATATATTATTTTAAGTTTGATATTAATTTTGAATAGTTCAATAAATATTATATTTTATAAATATTATTAACTCTAACAAAGTTCAAATCAATACTATAGCTAACAAAAAGAAACTGAATACTAAGAAGGACAATAATGTTGAATATTTATTTTTTAGTTATGTATTTATTTAGATAATTAAAATACGTAACGTAATTTTAGTTTTTCTGTAATGTTTAGTCAGATTATTAATACTCATTAGACTTATTTTGACATGATTAAACTAGTGTTTGACTCCAAGTTCTCGAATATTCTTGACAAAAATATTTGGGTCAAGTTTTTGGTGAAATTACATCATGTGTTTGGCCCTAAGTTTTTCCAAGAATATTGGACTATTTCAAAAAATATGATCTATACCATAAGTTCTAAGAACTATTAAAATACACATAAATTCGTATCATCATTTATAATTAATATGTTTCGTAAAGAAATAACCTTATAATATACATTAATAACAATTAACAATAACAAAATAACAACATATGCAAAACAATACATTAATGTCATAATCAAACAGTCAAACTTGTCATTGGTTCCATATAGCCTGTGCCCACTCACACTTCACTGTCATAATGATAACTTATTAAACGCAAATTATTCTTTTTTCTTAATTTTGTCACTCATAGTAGAACTCAATTTTTTCGGAGGAGTTAATAACAAAAGTTGAAATTAATAAATGATGGGTATTTTTTTTTATAAAATATAAAAGTTATGGCTAATTTTTGATTTCTTTAAATTCTTAAATATTAGAACTTGCCCAAATACTAGATTTTTCTAAGAGATTAACTTATATCCACTGACAGTGGACAAAACAAATTAAACCATGAGCTCATTTTTAGAAATATTTATTTTTAAAAATATATTACTTATTATTAATATTTAAATAATAATAATAATAATAATAAAAGTATTATATGATAACTTAAACTCTAAATTAATTGTATGAGTTTATTTAGGATTCTTCTGGGTTGCCAAAGATAAGAAGATTTTTTGCAGTGTTTTCTTGTACTTATTATTTTTACGTCATTCCCCATCAACACCATTGAATCAATTTGAGACAATCATCACTGGTAACTTTTTACTTTTCTTTAAAAAAAAATCTAGACTAATTGATTTCATAAAAAAAATTATTCATAACTTATTAAGTCTTCTTTCTAGCATGAAAAAGTGTTTGGATAAATGCTTCCATTGCTTTAACTTTTCTCTTCTTAGTTCATTTTATCGACAATACCAAAATTAATTGAAAATAAACTTTGATTCATATACATTCATATGTATTCCAATTAATTTAAGTAATACTCAAAGTCGATAGTATAAAAAATATTTGAACGTTATTTCAAAACAATCTTAAATTTATAGAGCATCTTTAAAAAAAAAAAAGGAGAAGTTAAAAGAATTATTAATCTTTAAATATGAAAATATGATAATTAAATTTAAAAAAATAAGTATTTCTAAAAATGAGCTGATGGTGTAATTTGTTTTGTCCACCGTCAGTGGATATAAGTTAATCTCTTTTTCTAATACTTGGAATACTTGACAAATATATTTGCCAAGTTATATGACCAAAAACCACTTCCCAAGATTTCTCCAAAGTTTTTCCAAAGTATTCTTGGGGCCAAACAGGTCCTAAATAGTATTTTAAAATTATGAATCATTTTCATTTTGACTTTGTTGTTTGTAATATTTGTTTATTGTGATTTCATTATTATTTTTGTTGAATATAATTAGTATCACCATCCATATCACGTTTGGTGTTATTTTCTTAACAAACATATTAGGTAATTATATTTTGGTAAAATTAAATAAACATCTTAAACGAGAATTAATTTTATGTTTGTATGATTATTTTACGAAAAAGCCAAAAAAAACTAGAGAATTCGAAAAATCTGAAAAAATCCGAGGTTCAAGAACCCAAATTTTCTTATTTTGTTTTAGTTTATAGAATTAGAAATCCGACATAAATTAATGATCTAGTTTGGTATGTAAAAAACTTGAACCAATTGGGTCCATGTACACTTCTATCTAATTAAAATATTAAATCGAATAAATTTATCTTAGTTAAGTAAAGGATTGAAGAGATTTACTATGAATACAAGAGAGCAATAAAATTGAAGGAGATGAAAGAGATGAAGGAAATTTTTTTCTTATTCAATGATATGTATCATTACAATCAAGGCTATGTATTTATATACTTTTATTGCAACTAAGTAACTAACTACCTTCCTAACTGTTTTCTTGAAACAACCTAACTAACATCTAACTCACTCCTACTTCTTGACTATCTCATTACTCCCCCTCAAGCTAGGTGGTGTAAATATATTTAACACTCCTAGCTTGAATAGTAAATAGTCATGTTGAGGCTTATTGAGTCCTTTGGTTAGTAAATCAGCTGGCTGATTGTGTGTTGGAACATACACAACCTTGATCAGCCCTTGTTGTAATTTTTCCCTGATGAAATGACAATCTATTTTAATATGCTTCGTACGCTCATGATAGACTGGATTAGAAGCCAATAGAATAGCAGATTTGCTATCACTATATATTTGTACTGGCAAATGAACCTCAGCCTTCAGTTCTTTCAGCATTCCAATCAACCAAACTAGTTCTGTCACAGTGGAAGCTAAGCTCCTATACTCAGCTTCAGCTGAGCTTCTTGAAACAATGGTTTGCTTCTTAGCTTTCCAAGATATTACAGACTCTCCAAGTTTAATCACATAGCCAGTCACTGACTTCCTTGTAAGTGGACAGGCTGCCCAATCTGCATCACAATAGGCAGTGATTTTATCACTACTATTACTAGATAGTAGTATACCTTGACCTGGTTGTCTCTTAATGTATCTAACAACTCTAAGTGCTGCATCCATATGAGACTTCTTGGGTTGATGTAAGAACTGACTCAAAGTTTGAACACTAAAAGAAATATCAGGCCTAGTCATGTTTAAATACAATAGCTTCCCAATCAGCTTTTGATAGGCACTTTGATCTGTTAAAGGTTCATCCTTATTCTGTCCAGTTTGATCATCATACTGCTTTGATGTCAACTTTACATTCACATCCATAGGAGTTCCAGAAGTCTTTGCTCTTGATAAACCAACTTCGGTTAATGTTCTCAACGGTGAACTCCCCTATCACCTTTCCTTTCGGTGATATATTTTGCTTCAGACACAAGTTGAAGTGCATACTTTCTTTGATGCATGACAATTCCCCTACTTGACCTTACAAACTCTATTCCAAGAAAGTATTTCAACTCCCCTAGATCTTTCATTTTAAACCTTTGTTGTAAGGACTTTTTTATTTCCTCCACCAGCTGTAAACTACTTCCTGTTATTAAGATATCATCAACATAGACCAGGATAATTGTAGTTCCTTCAGTTGTCCTCCTTGTAAACAAAGAATGATCATACTGACTTTGCTTGAAATTGAGTTTCTGTAGTGTTAGAACAAGCTTATGATTCCATTGTCTTGGTGCTTGTTTAAGCCCATACAAAGACTTTTCCAGTCTGCATACCTTGTTCATATTCTCCCCCTGACTGGAAAACCCCTGAGGCATAGACATATATATCTCATCTTCTAACTCACCATTCAAAAATGCATTATAAACATCCATTTGATGTATATGCCAACCTTTGGACACAACTACTGCTAGGATTGCTCTAACAGTGACCATCTTTACTACCGGAGAGAAAGTTTCTTTATAGTCTATGCCCTCCTTTTGGCTATAGCCTTTGGCTACCAACCTTGCTTATACCTTTCTATTTCTCCAGTTGACCTGTATTTGATCTTATATATCCACCTGCACCCAATAGCAGTCTTCCCTGTAGGCAACTCAACTAACCTCCAAGTGTTATTATCTTGTAATGCTTTAATTTCAGCTTGCATTGCTTCTATCCATTTAGGATCTTTACTAGCCTCAGCAAAGGAAGCTGGTTCTGTTAGTATAGAAGTTGCAGCAATAAACTCTTGATAAGAATTAGATAAATGACTATACGAGACACATTCTTCTATAGGATACTTGACTTCTTTGCCCATATTTAACGACACAAAATCTTTCATCCAAACTGGTGGATGACTCCCTCTTGTAGACCTTCTATTCCCCATTATATGAGAACCACTAGGCACAACATTTTGTTCTTGAACTGTCTCATCTTCCACTCTATCTTGTTTAACATTCTCAGTCAAGTTTCTGCTTGATTCTGTACTAGACTAAGTTTCTTGTATATTTCTATAACCTTCTTTCCAATCTATAGTCAGAATATCATTATCCAGAATATCATTATCCAGATGACTTACAAAAGGACCTTTTTCACTTTTATCTAATTCAGTTGAGAAAGGAAATATTTCCTCTCTAAACAACACATTTCTACTCACAAACAAACTATTGGAAGCCAAATCTAGTAATACATACCCCTTCTGAGTTTCTGAGTACCCCATATGTACTGCAACTTTTGTCCTAGGTGCTAGTTTATCACTCTCATTTAGCACTTTAGCATAGCACAAACAGCCTAACACTCTAAGATGAGATATCATTGGCTTAATTCCAAAGACTTTTTCAAATGGAGATTTCCATCCTAGAACCCTGCTAAGCATTCTATTTATCAAATAAACAGCTGCAAGCACACACTGACCCCAGAACCTTAAAGGAATATGACCCTGAAACCTTAGAGCCCTAGTCACCTCCAAGAGATGCCTATGCTTCCTCTCAGCTACTCCATTTTGCTGAGGAGTATAAGGACATGTCCTCTGATGCACTATACCTCTTTCTTTAAACATGTTATCACATACTGAATTCACAAATTCAGTTCCATTATCAGACCTTACCTTCCTTACCATTTTGTCAAATTGAGCCTTAACAAACTTCAGAAAATAACCCAAAGCTACACATACATCTGCTTTATTTTTTAACAGAAATATCCAACACATTCTTGAGAAATCATCAACCACTGTAAGAAAGAATCTATTTCCATCAAATGTAGTTTGTTTATATGGACCCCATACATCTAAATGAATCAAATCAAAAGTTTCACTACTCTTTATACTACTAATAGGAAACACATTTCTGGTTTGTTTTGCACTAGGACATATAGTACACTTGTTTATCACTTTATCCACTGCATCTGACTTTACAGGAAACATCTTACTCAACATTTGTGAAGATCCATGTCCTAACCTCTTGTGCCATACATTCAGTTCTTTTTTTGATATTTGTTGTATCTCTAGCCTTTTTTCTGGTACAGCAAATGCTTGTTGCTTTAACTGATCATTTGACACATTCCTCAGCAGTAGGTATAACCTATTATCCTCTTTACCAATTTCCCTCACCTTGCCAGTGTAAAGCTCCTGAAACACACAAAAATGAGGGAAGAAAGTGACTGAGCAATTTAAGTCCTTTGTCACCTTACTTACTGACAATAAATTGTACTTGAACTCATGAATATGATACACATTAGTAATCACACTTCTTGGGGATATGTTACACACTCCTGTATGAGTAACATATGAAACTTCTCCAGTTGGCAAATATACATGTTTGACTCTTTAACCTTTGTTACAGACTCACTAGAAAGAATATCCAAGTTTGCTACCATATGATTTGATGCCCCAGTATCTACAATCCACACCTGATTATTTTCTGAAACTAGCAAGACTTTACCTGCAGTGTGAGCCTGGGTTTCATGTGCAGAACTTGTATCTTCTGATTTTTGTCCACCTTCCTGATTCTGCTTTAGTATTTGGAGGATTTGACTATATTGATCCTTGGTAAAATTACACCCTTGTAACTGAGTCGAGGAACTCTCTCCATTGTTCATATTCTTATTCACAGGTACATTAGTGTTGCCTCCATAGCTGAAAGATAACCTGCCAGACACATCCTCATAATCATCCTTCCTTGTGCTATTAACATCACTTCCTACCATGTAAGCTCCAGTTCCTGTGCTTGTATTCACTTTTCTTTTGGACTTAAAATCAGCTGGATATCCAATTATCTTGTAACATTGATCCTTAGTGTGTCCCTTGCATCTGCAAAAATCACACACCACTGAAAAATTTCGTTTGAACTTGTTAACCCCTTGAGAGCTAGTTCCTTCACCAGTTCTTGAGTACATTGCCAAAGGATCCATTCCAGTGTTCCCCATAAAATTAATGTCATGACCCAACCCGATGGCCGGGACTAGTGCCCGTTTTGGACACTCATAAACAAACCTGCTAAGTATAACCAACTGAAACTAAGACAATATGGAATTTAATCAAATCAAACCTACCCCAACGCATATATATATAAAGTGGATCTGTCTCATAAGGAGTTATAACCATTTAACCGTAACAACATACGCGAGCCGACAATGCCGCCACTATCCAAAGCATACTAGCATACGCAAGCCGACAAGGCTGCCACTACACAATACACAATGATGTACGCAGCCGACAAGGCTGCCCCTGAACAAGCGGACATCCCAAACAAACCATGTCCAGACCATCATCCAAAACATATATATACAACCCACATAATGTTTACAGACCTCTAAGAGTATAGTAGTGAAACTCGACGGGACAGGGCCCCGTCGTACCCATAGATAAGCAAAAGACTACTTAGGAAGTTATGTACCAAAACGACTGGGCTCCAGAACAGTGGAGCTCTTCCAATCAGCTGAGTAGATATCCTAGGCGGAAGGATCACCGAACTGTGCGTCTACACCTGCGGGCATGAAACGCAGCCCCCCGAGGAAAGGGGGTCAGTACGGACAATGTACTGAGTATGTAAAGCATAAGGTAAAGATGACAGAATACCAACATGATAAGTCGAAACATGATATCGCTACACATGTACCTTATAAGTGAAAATCATGCATATCTTTAACATATAAGGTGCCCAGCTTCCTTAGTAAGGGACTCGGCAAAATAATCATCATATATATACATCATACGTACCCGGCCCTCTAGTGAGGGACTCGGTGAAATAGTCATCACATCATCTCCGTCATCATCATCATCATCACCATCCTCATCACCAATCATATATATAATATACATACCCGGCCCTCTAGTGAGGGACTCGGTGACATATGCAAGAAACTCAGCACGAACATTACCCAGCCCGGGACTCGGTGAAATGATAAATGACTCTATGCACGAGTAGAACATTATGAGCAACCATATGCAATTAAAATCATTTCTTATAACTCAATAGAACAATCAACGTGAACCAGCAAGGAGTATTACAAAGATTAACGTTTTATCAAGATTATGAACCTTTAACACGATATGAAAACGTAAAATCTCAATGACTCTAGGAAGCTCTACCATAGATATGAGAAATCACCATAGCCTTAGACATAGCCGATATATAGAAGAATAGTTTGTGAAAGCAAGAATATACGTCACCTAGACACTTTAGAAGTAAGTGTCAAACCTGTCCGTCATTCGCTCATTTTTAAGAGTCATGCCAAACAAAGAAAGAAAGGATAGCGTTACATATCGTATAGTCGAGCCGCACGACCAATATTTATTGCCCAAGCTATTAATCTATAACAAGCAACAATCGTGCCGCAATTAGATAGACGTCACGCTTTACCACTTATTGTAAGCTAGCTAATAATCTAACGAAAATCCGGCAGCACTTCCCCTATTTTCCTTACTTCGTCCCAATCCGACAACAACCCAAATTATCCACAGCAATACCAATAACACATATAACCCAACGAATCATATTAAACAGTTCCCCCCAAAACAGCTCCGTCTCGGCAACCATAGTAACGAAACAACGACACACCGAGCGATAACTCGTTTTATAATTCGCAACACATCTACCTTATCGTATTCATCCCTTGGAGTATATACCCATAATCACATTAACATATACATAACTCCAAAACAGAATTTCCCACATTTTGCTTTAATCAAAACAGCCCAAACACTAACACAACACCACTAATCCGATTATGGTTTCCGATCATACTTAGCACAATCAATAACTAAAATGAATTTTCTAAGCTACTGGTCACACCCCCTTCTAAACATTAATGGCTAATTAACAAAGGCATTCTAAAGAATTAACACACCAAGCATAGAGATTACTAACCAAATTCCTTGAAGCTGCTGGCCGAGAGTTTCATGGCTGTTTTTCTCCTTTTCCATGGCTGCCTAAGCTAAGTTGAAGAAGATGATATATTTGCTGTCATTTCACCACTTCATTCATTATATGAAGTGGAGACAGCACCCTACTACACATCCCACTAAGCCTAGCTCCCATCTGATTTCCTTTAATGCCTTGAGTGGTGGGGCCTTCCACTTAATTAATTTAATCCAAAACAGTCACTAATTAATCCCCCACTTAAAGTTAATGACAATCTGATTTCCTTTAATCACTTGGAACTTAAAATATAATCTCATTCCCCGGACTTACATCGACTAGCTCATGACGCGCACTACGTATAGAAATACGAGGCGTAACATCCTTCCCCCCTTAGGAACATTCGTCCTCGAATGTTAAGTTAGCGTCTTGAAAAAAAAAATTCCAGCGAGGTCTCTCTAACAGTTATACCTATCAACCTGCATTCCGTAACCTACAGATGCCTCACAGAGTCACAACTTACTACAAAAACCCGTTTATCAATCAATATAGTCAAGCTAGGAATTGAATTACCTGCATGTACGGGGAACAAGTAAGGATACTTATTCTTCATTTCGTCTTCCGCTTCTTAAGTCATCTCCTCCCTATTATTATTTCGCCACAACACTTTGACAGAAGCCACATCCTTAGTACGTAACCTTCTAACCTGGCGATCAAGTATAGCTACGGGTTTCTCCTCATATGACAACTCCTCTGTTACCTGAACATCATCTACAAGGCATACTCTAGAAGGATCACCAATACATTTACGTAGCATCGATACATGAAATACTGGATGTACCGCCTCCAAATCAGATGGTAGATCCAACTCATAGGCAACCTTGCCTATCCTACGAACAATCTGATAAGGCCCAATGTATCTCGGTCTGAGCTTCCATTTCCTGCCGAATCTCATTACACCCTTCATGGGTGATACCTTCAGGAATACCCAGTCACCAATCTGAAACTCCAAATCTCGACGCCGATTATCTGCATATGACTTCTGTCGACTCTGGGCTGCTAATAATCTTTCCTGAATAAGCTTCACCTTGTCAACAGCTTGCTGAATCGTATCCGGGCCTATTAACTTAGTCTCGCCAACATCGAACCAACAAATAGGTGACCTGCACTTCCTCCCATATAAGGCCTCGTACGGTGCCATCTGGATACTAGAATGGTAGCTATTATTATAGGCAAACTCAATGAGCGGCAAGTGGTCATCCCAGCTACCTTTGAAGTCAATAATACAGGCCCGCAATATATCTTCTAATGTCTGAATAGTACGCTCAGCCTGCCCATCAGTCTGAGGGTGAAATGCTGTGCTAAGGTTCACCTGTGTCCCCAATCCCTTCTGAAACAATCTCCAAAAGTTGGCTATAAATTGAGCTCCTCTGTCTAATATAATGGACATGGGAACCCCATGAAGTTTCACTATCTCCCTGACATATAACCTCGCATAATCTTCAGCCGAATAAGTAGTCCTGACTGAAAGAAAATGGTTAGATTTCGTCAGCCTATCTACAATAACCCATATAGAGTCATACTTCCTTTGAGTGCGAGGTAATCCTGTAATGAAGTCCATATTAATCATCTCCCATTTCCAAGTCGGGATCTCTATCTCCTGTAATAATCCACCAGGCTTTTGATGTTCGATCTTGACTTGTTGACAATTCGGGCACTGAGCAACAAACTCCGCTATGTCCTTTTTCATGCCATCCCACCAGTATAAGCATCTGAGGTCATGATACATTTTTGTTGACCCTGGGTGAATAGAATAACGGGCAGCGTGTGCCTCTCCCATAACCTGCCATCGTAGCCCCACAATATCAGGTACACACAATCTGCCTTCATATCGTAACACTCCGTCAGGTGTAACCTTAAATGGGGTCTTTTCCTTTTGAAGAGCTGCATCTCTATACTGTGCCAGAATAGGGTCCTCGTACTGGTGTCTCTTTACCTCATCTATGATTGAGGACTCAGCAACCTCTCGAATAGAAACTCCACTATCTTCTGAATTAGCCAGACGGACTCCAAGGCTGGATAGCCGCTGAATCTCCCGAACCATCTCCCTCCTTTCTGGTTGTACATCTGTCAAGCTACCCATGGACTTACGGCTAAGAGCATCTGCTACAACATTTGCTTTCCCTGGATGATATAAAATATCAACATCATAATCCTTTAGCAACTCTAACCACCGCCTCTGTCGTAAGTTCAGCTCCTTCTGTTTAAAGATATATTGGAGACTCTTATGATCTGTATAGATGTCCACATGTACACCATATAAATAATGCCTCCATATCTTCAAGGCATGAACCACGACTGCTAACTCCAGATCGTGAGTAGGATAATTCTTTTCATGCTTCCTAAGCTGTCGGGAGGCATAGGCTATAACTTTGCCATGCTGCATCAATACACATCCTAGCCCAACACCCGAAGCATCACAATAAATAACATAGCCGTCCGGTCCCTCCGGAAGAGTTAGGACTGGAGCTGTAGTCAATTTGTCTTTCAATAGCTGGAAGCTTCGCTCACAAGCATCAGTCCACTGGAACTTGGCTGCCTTTTGAGTTAGCCTTGTCAAAGGCGCTGAAATTGAGGCAAACTTTTCTACAAATCTCCTGTAATATCCTGCTAACCCCAGAAAGCTGCGTACCTCAGTAGGTGTCGTAGGTCTGGGCCAAGTCTTTACCGCCTCAATTTTCTGCGTGTCTACCCGAATACCATCAGCTCCAATAATATGCCCCAAGAATGCCACTGAAGTCAACCAGAACTCACACTTGGAGAACTTAGCATACAACTTCTGTTGCTGAAGCACCCTAAGTACCGTCCTTAAATGGTCTGCATGCTCCTCTTCTGAATGTGAATAGACCAGAATATCGTCTATAAATACAATAACAAACATATCAAGGAATTGTTTAAACACTCGATTCATTAAATCCATAAACACCGCTGGAGCATTAGTCAGCCCAAAAGACAGCACTCTAAACTCATAATGCCCGTATCGGGTCCGGAATGCCGTCTTTGGAATATCTGCCTCCCTTACCCGCACCTGATGATAACCTGACCGCAAGTCTACCTTTGAAAAACACTTAGCACCCTGCAACTGGTCAAATAGATCGTCAATCCTTGGGAGGGGATACCTGTTCTTTACTGTTACTTTGTTCAGCTGCCTATAATCAATACACATCCGCAGCGACCCATCCTTCTTCCTCACAAACAGTACCGGTGCTCCCCAAGGTGACGTACTAGGCCTGATGAAGCCCTTTTCTAGCAAATCTCTCAATTGCTCTTTCAACTCTTTCAACTCAGCAGGTGCCATTCTATAAGGAGGTATAGATATAGGCTGGGTATCTGGCAGTACATCTATAGTAAACTCTATCTCTCGTTCTGGAGGAAGGCCTGGAAGCTCCTCTGGGAATACATCGGGAAATTTATTAACTACCGGGACTGATTGAATAGTCGGTGCCTCTGCCTTTATGTCATGCACCCGAACCAGATGATAAATATAGCCTTTTCTAACCATCTTCCTGGCCTTAAGGTATGAAATAATCTTACCTTTCGGCGATACTGTACTCCCCTTCCACTCTATAATCGGTTCCCCTGGAAATTGAAATCGAACGATCTTTCCTCTGCAATCAACATTAGCATAACAAGCAGCCAACCAATCCATGCCCATGATAATATCAAACTCAATCATATTTAACTCTATTAGATCTGCTATGGTACGACGACTATATATAACCACTGAACAATTCTTATATACTCGCGTAGCTATGACAGAATCTCCTACAGGTGTAGCTACCTCAAATGGTTCTATCAACTCAGACTCTATTCCGATCCTACTAGCAACGAAGGGGGATATAAATGATAAGGTGGAACCTGGGTCTATCAATGCATACACACTTCGGGAGAATAGTGATAATATACCTGTGATCACATTAGGTGACGCCTCCTGATCCTGCCTACTAGTCAAAGCATATATGCGGTTCGAGGGACCGCTAGAACTGGGAGCTCCACCACGACCTCTACCTCGGCCTGCTGGCGCCTGAATACCCTGCCCCGTAGGGCGCATAGCCACAGAAGAAGATGAACCAGCAACGGACCCAGTAGGCTGTGCCATACCACCGGCACTACCTCTAAAGGGACACTCCCTCATAGTATGACCCTGACGGCCGCAAGAAAAACACGCACCTGTAATCCAATGACATTCCCCAGGATGGGACCTACCACAGCGAGAACACCGAGGCAAAGGTGGCCTCGACTGGCTCAAACCCCTGCCCATCTGTGACCCTGACGCCCTAGAGCTCTGACCAGCTTCGGAATATACCGTACGATCGAACCCCCTACCCATGAAACGTGGGGGTGCACTCTGTGCTGGCTGGGAAGAAAATCTAACATGCTGCTGAGACTGCCCGCCTCGAAACTCGTCAGGATAACCTGCTGATCTAGCCCTCTTATGCTGGCCTCTATTATAATCTCTTTCTGGCTGACGTCCCCGGTGCCGATCCTCTACCCCCTGTGCATATGCCTGCACCCGAGCAATGTCCATACCTGGCTGAAGAGTCACTGCCATACAACCGTCAATCAGATAACGATCCAATCCCATCACATAACGATGTACCCTGTCTGCCATATCAGCCACAATAGTAGGCGCATGCCTAGCCAATGAATCAAACTCGAGGCTATACTCTCGAACGCTCCTGCCATTCTGCCTCAAACGCAAGAATCTATCGACTCTAGCTCGCTTCATCTCTGGAGGCAGGAAGTGGCCTTGGAAAGCCTCCACAAATTCATCCCATAACGCTAGAGGAGCACCCTCACCCCTAGATAACTCCCAAGACTCATACCAATTAATAGCTACATCCCGCAAACGATACATAGCCAACTCAACAGACTCGGTCTCCGAAGCCTTGATTATCCTCAATGTACGCTACATCTGACGAATAAACTCTTGCGGATCATCTTGGGGCCTTGACCCAAAAAACTCTGGAGGATTACAACTTAAAAAGTCACGAGCCCTTAAGCTATCAGATCTGTCCGCATGATCAACTCCTAGTCCATGCCTGCGAGCCTGACCTGCCACTAATCTAGTCAGCAACTGAACCGCATCTCTAATGGCCCTATCCTCCGCCCCTGGCTGAGGAGCTGGAGGTTCAGGTGTTGGGGCTTCGGGGGCTGGTGGTGGTGTCCCCCGAACTGGAGCTGCTGCTGCTCTAAGCTCCTCTGGCGGTGGTGGTGTAGAAGAGCTCTCCCACTGGAGCACAATACCAGGCATAGACTGGGCACGGGCCCTAGTAACTCTCCGGGTCTGACTAGTACCTTCTGCTACCGATTTGCCCTTCTGGGCGGCTGTCGCTTTCTTTGGAGGCATAGCTAAAAACGCAGGGATTCGTTAGAGAGGGATTATCCTGTTAATATAGCTCTATCGCACGATCTAGAATAAGAAGAAAGAATAACATCCTAAATGTCCTGTAGCTTCCTGTTTATAAATGTGGTGCACAACACACCGATAAACAGGACTCTACTAGACACGGTCTGTAGACACTTCCGAGGAAGAACCGCTCTGATACCACTTTTGTCACGACCCAACCCGATGGGCCGGGACTAGTGCCCGTTTTGGACACTCATAAACAAACCTGCTAAGTATAACCAACTGAAACTAAGACAATATGGAATTTAATCAAATCAAACCTACCCCAACAAGAACTGATACAATTTTTGACGATTAAGATGATCTACAAAACCTTTTGATTGTTTACAATTACATCCAGGGGATGGAACCAAAGTCTCAAATTCATCCCATAAGGTTTTGAGCTTAGTAAAGTATACTGATACAGAATCTGTTCCTTGTTGCAGGGTTGCGATTTCTTTATGTAAACTGAAAGTTCTTGATCCATCAAGTTGATCAAACCTTTCCTTTAAGTCATTCCACACAGCTCGAGCTGATGATGCGAATGCCACTCCTCCTAACAAACTTCTTGACACAGAATTTAGAAGCCAAGACAAAACGATAGCATTCACTCTCTCCCATTGACCTCTTAGTTCTTCACTTACATCTTCTTGTTTGCAAGAACCATCTATCAGCCCAATTTTATTTCTTCCAAGTAATGCCAACTTCATTGACCTACTCCACAATGCATAGTTCTCAATTCCAACAAGCTGAAACGAGATCAGATTCACTCCGATGATATCAGCAGGACTCAAGAACAAGGGATGATTGTAATCAACCCCTTGACTCATTTGAATGGAGCTTGGATTTCCAGAAACTCCACCAACACTACTGGTTGTTGTAGTTTGTTCACCAGTCATGATTATAATCTTCCTTCTTCTTCAAATTGATTTGCAGAAGCCAATGAGAATTCTGCAATTCTCTAAATTCCAAGACGAAACAGAGTTCTCAAGATTCTGTTCTTCAGACGCAATACACAAATGATTTCTTTTGATTGTTTATCACCCACTCTGATACCATGAAGAGATTTACTATCAATACAAGAGAGCAATAAAATTGAAGGAGATGAAAGAGATGAAGGAAATTTTTTTCTTTATTCAATGATATGTATCATTACAATCAAGGCTATGTATTTATATACTTTTATTGCAACTAAGTAACTAACTACCTTCCTAACTGTTTTCTTGAAACAACCTAACTAACATCTAACTCACTCCTACTTCTTGACTATCTCATTAAGGATACATAGTTATTAAGCGCATAGTTAAGTGCTAGCAGTTGCTAAAGAACTATATATATAAAGCGTAAACATATGTGTATATATATATATATATTATATATATATATATATATATATATAATATGTAACTTGAGTTTAAATAATTTTATTTATAATATATTTTTATTCGATATATGATATTTCTTGACCTAATTAATTGCACGCAAAGGAATATAAAAAATGTAGAAATAAAATAAAAACGGTATTCAATTCAAGAACAAATAGAAACTGCGAGATAATATTGAATTTGAGGATAATTATTGTTTTCACTTATTTTTTTTCTTTGTTTGTTTTCACTTATTTATAATTTTAAGAATTCAAGATTTGATAAATAAATTGTGTTTGACTAAATTTAAAAAATATATATATTTTTGAGAGTTAAGTTATGAAAAATGGTTAGTATCAAGATTATTTATAAAAATAAATAATTTTAAATATCCGTTGAAATTTTCTTAATTAATTATAATATATATATTTAAATTTTCAATTAATATTATTAACGTATGACTTAAGTATAATTAAAAATATCAAGGAAAATAAATTAATCATTCCATAATTAAATAAACAAAAAATTCACGATAAAAATAAATAAAATCTTCATATTTTTAGTCCTACAAAATATTTTACCTTTATTTTTAATTTTATAAATAAAACATAAGATATATAAAAATTTAAAATATAAATAATATATAAACATAAAAAAAAAATTATATAAAAATAAAATACAAAATTATTTTTTTAATGAAACTTAACCAAACGTATTTGATATGCTAATTAATCTTTTTTTTGATAGTAGATATGTTAATTAATTAATAAGAGATGTATTGATATTAAATTTGTATACATGAAAGTGATATTTTTAGTCTTCAGGAAAATAATTTGTTGTTTTCAGAAATTTTCAGCTTCTTTCCAATAACAAAAATTGTGTCTGCATTCATTTAAAAACAATTTTAAGAACTTGCCAAACACTTAATTTTTTTAAAAAGAAAAACACTTATTGTAATATTAATTTACAATATTAATTAAGAGTAATGCAACGTATATAAAATATTATATTACAAAAGGGATGAATTACTTATCCATTTCAAATTACATTTTGTTAAGTGTAATGTAATGGCTTTTAACGTCATTAACATTTCACATACGTTTCTTAGAAATTATTCCTTCTCTTTGAAATTTCGATTTGCAAATTCTATATAAAGATGTATCTTGAGTGAGCATAATACAACACTATCAACATAAACAAAAAAAAGAGAAAAACTTTTTCATCCTCTCTTCTTATCCTTAGAATATTTTTGGTCAATTGGTTTTGGGGAACCTCGAAACTCTCAGCCGCGAGTGCACATGTTTGAGAGTAGCCTTGGAACCTTGGGGAGCGACCAGTCATAACGATTTGCACCGGAGTCGAGCCGTAATCGCTTTTAAGGCAGTGACTTGCTACGACACAGTATTTGTGATAAGTTATTTATTACTTTATAATTTCAATCTAATATCAATATTATAGTATTTTCCCAACACTTATGACCTTCCAATACCAATGCCAAACAAGCTCTTATATTCAAATACTTATAAATGAATTTTCTTAATACATATATAGATTTGAGAAAGAAAAAAAAATTATAAATTCACGTGAAACCATAAATTATATAGATCATATATCCGCTTCATCTGTTGTTTCTTTTACTACTAGTAAACATGAGCCCGTGCCAACACGGGCCCAATATCATATTGATATACAAATTATAAATTATATATACTATTGATATTCTAATGAATAATCTCAATTATCTAAAATTATAATTATAGTAGAAGAGGATGTTTTTCAATCACAATAAATTATTTTCAAAGCGTAAGGAGTCTATCGACTTTTTCATTTTATTTAATATGATATTTTTTTTAATTTGCTAAAATTTATTATTTATATCTAATCATAATTGATTTTGAAGATCGTATTTATCAATTATGAATATCTTGAAAATAAAAGCATGTACAACTATCTCCGATCCATTTTTATTTTACTCTATATTCGGAGGGTAATATAAAGAATGTTTTCTTCATTCATTCTCTATTTCACTCTCTATTCATCATTTGTAGATATATTTTATTATTATTTTTATTATATAATATTTATAATTAACATGTTATAAATTATATAAATCCATTTATTAAATTTTAATATTCGTAACTTTTTTTAATATGATATAACACTTCAGAAAAATTATTATATAGTATATACATTTTCAATCTGAATTAGTAATACTTCATTTTTAAAAAAAAATATTTAGAACCAATTACAAATTCATCAATGAACACTTCATAAATAAAATGGCTAAAGTGTTTTATTAGGAAAACAAATAAGGCAAAAGGTTGAGGGAACACTGACTAACACAACTCCAGAAGTGTAGTTTAATGGATCAATCACATTTAATGATATTTCAGTAGATGGCAATAATTGTAATTTAATAGTAAATGATGGTTTTTTCATGTATTTTTTTATGTGGTCTAAAGATTAAAGCAAAAAATACAATTTCTTTTAAACAAATAGATCTAGTAAAATACTGTTATACCCTTGAACTTTCTTCTAATGTCACCAAGCTGACATATTGAAACTTTTGAAACTCTCTTCTAATATATCTAAATATAAAAATAACTATAATTTTGTAAAAAGATATTTCTTAATGATAAAATTCAAAAAATACCGAATAACGAAAGATAAAATTAATCAATTTGATATGATAAGCAAAATTACAATTCAAATGTTCAATCCACATGCAAATCATATAAATGAACCATAGCTTAAAGGGACACCAACTTATATTATTATAGTAATTATAAAATTCAAATGGTATTTAATTTTTTTTTAAAAAACATGTTCCATCAATTAATGAAACATTAATGATTAGTGAAAAAGTCCGTTTGTACTTGTCTGTACACATTCATTGGATTAAAGTCAAATGCTCAAATTAAATCTCATGTAAGATACTTTATTGAACTCAAATTGTTTGTAGTGTATATATATGTATATATTTGTTTTAAAAAAAATACTAAACTAAGAGATTTTTGTTGATAATTTTACTATTAAAGACAAATTTAGAATAAAAATTAATTAATTTTATCTTAAACTTTGATAAGTAATTTGAGATAACTATTTATAAAAAATGCGACAGATAACAAGAGGTGGAATACAAGAATAAACAAGAGGGAAGCTTCAATGAAATCTACAAAATTTCAACTAATTGATATAAGAGCAAATTAAGGAAATCAATGAAGACTTTTAGGTAAGCCACGTTCTTGATATTTGACTTGTTTTTTAAGAATATAAAGTGTTATTTAATCATCTAATATTTGAAAATTATTTATCAAGATTATTTTAAATTTTTATCGAATTTGATAGACGATCAAGGTGGTAAAACACACCTTATCAAGAGTGTGTTTCTTATTTTCACTTTATCGTAATAAAAATTTGAGTAATGAATCATAATGTGTATTATAGATCAATTTAACTTGATAGTGTAAAATATTAGTACATCGTTGGTGTATATGAATACTCGATATCTATGATGCTGAGATGTGAGATACATGTAAACTGATCCAAAAATAAAAAATTACATTCTTTTGTTTTTTCAATTAAATAAAGAGAAAAATAATGAGACAACCTAACATATATCACGGCTAATTTAGTGGCACAATGTAATGTCAATGGATCTTTTATTTTTTTTAAAATCTTATATTTAATTATTTTTATATGTTTTTATAAAAAAAAATTCAAATTCTTTTTTTCACTAAGTTTTTGAACAAAAATGGCTTCCTTCTTTTCACTTTCTTTTATATTAATTTTCTCTTTATACAATAGCTTTGCTTATGCTAACACTGTTCCATATCTTGATGGTAAGTTCTACCTTTATATGAATTTTCTTATTTACTTTTTTTCAAATGTTACATCGGACTCTTCAAAAATATTAATATATCTGGACGAATCCTCTTAAAATGCACCATGTTTTGAGGTTCGATACACATTCAATGAGTTTTTTTAAATAGTTCGAGCAACATATCAACTACCATAAATATTAGTAGTGCTTAGAAAAGTTTTTTTTAAAAATGTATAGTGAGGATGTTATTAGTATTTAGAGTCCTTTTGGTACTGTAGATCAAGGGGTAGCGCTGAAAATTGTTCGTCCGAAAATTATATTGTGTATATAGGTTAATATAATTTTATATACATATATACATTGAATTTTGAATATCCTTAACGAAATTTCTGATTTCGTCATTGCTCTGATAGCTTTGCTTGGACTGTCAAAAAATGTTGTTGCACCAATATTTGTTCCTATTAGAAATGCATTACTTTTAAAGAATCTAACAAGTACCCGACGACATTTTTTAAGAGTTCGAGCAACATAAGTCTACAAGAGTAAAGAGTAACAAGTTGACCAAGTTGAGGTTGTAGCCAACTAATTGTACACCTGAGCCCAATAATTTTACATTTGTGTAATTTTGCATTGTATGCATGGATTTGATTGAGGTATCGGAAATAACCTCTCTATCTGCACGAGGTAGCTAGGGGTATGGTCTACGTACACAACACCCTTCGAGACCTTATTTGTGGATTATACTAGATATTTGTCCTATATAATTAATCTCTTTCTAACATTTCACAGATCTACTAGAAAATGGAAACTTTGAACAAGGGCCAAAACCATCAAACATGAATAAAACAGTGATCATAGGCAAACACTCCTTACCCAAATGGGAAATCAATAACATAGTGGAGTGGGTGTCCGGTGGGCCCCAGGAAGGCGGATTCTACTTCCCGATCCCTCGTGGGGCCCACGCGGTCCGACTTGGGAATGAGGCTTCCATCTCTCAATATGTGAAGGTGAAACCAAACACAACATATTCACTCACATTTGGAGCCACTAGGACTTGTGCTCAAGATGAGGTCCTTACCGTCTCCGCGGGAGGCATGTCTAGTGATCTTAACATTCAAACATTGTACAGTGCTGATGGTGGTGACACTTATGCTTGGGGTTTCAAATCAACATCTGATCTTGTTAAGGTCACATTTCACAATCCTGGTACTCAAGAAGATCCAACATGTGGACCACTTATAGACCATGTTGCAATCAAGGAAATGCTTATGGCAACATATACTAAAGGTATATTTCAATCCTACAATATTGTATGATCGTAAGACTGCATACAGCACCTTCCCCAGACCCCACTTGTGAGATTACACACGGTATATATGTTGTTGTTGCATAGCCTTTTCTGAGGCAACTCTTCAATATTAGTCCCCGTTGTAGTCCATTTGGCTAAATTTTGTTTTTAAAAGTTTCCGTAGACAAATTTAGCCCAAATGAACTAACGGAGACAACATTTCACATTATTTCGTTGTTGTTACTACTATCATTTCTATTTTCAAACTTCTTGGAAGTGCTTTGTTTTAAGCCAAAGGTCCATCAGAAACAACTTCTCTATCTCTACAAGGTAGGGGTAAGGTCTACATATCGTTGTGGGATTACAGTATGTATGTCGTTGTTATTGTTGTTGTCGTTGCATACTTAAAATGAGATCCTTATAGAAATACCTTGTTGATGGAACATATGCAGGTAACTTAGTGAAAAATGGTGGATTTGAACTAGGTCCTCATGTATTCAAGAACTTTTCGACAGGGGTACTCGTCCTGCCTTTAAAACAGGACAAGTACTCACCAATTCCAGGATGGATGGTTCAGTTTGCAAAACCATCAAAATACATAGACTCGAAGCATTTCTTCGTGCCTTCAGGAAATGCAGCAGTTGAATTAATCGGAGGAAGGGAAACAGGCATTGCACAGACGATACGTACAATCCCAAAACAGTTATACAACCTGACTTTCACCATAGGCGATGCACAGAACAGTTGCCATGGAACAATGACAGTTCAAGCATTTGCTGGAAAGGCTAGTACACAAGTTACTTTCGTATCGAATGGAAAAGGATGGTCCAAGACTGCAACCTTCAAGTTCCAGGCTGATTCTATTAGAACAACAATAGCTTTCTACAATCCATACTATCACACGAAGATACACGATTTTGGACACATGTGTGGACCTGTTATCGATGATGTTAGTCTTGTTCATGTTCGTAAATAAACAGAATCAAGTGATCATACTCAGGACAGGTCAATATCAAGACAAGTTTTGTCAGGAAATAGATTTCTCTTCTTAGTTTTTCACTCAAACACGAATGATATATCTAATAAAAGTGTAAAATCACTCGCTTGTTTCGTTGTAGAAATGTATTCTCTTGATTCCAAACTCGACGATAGCATCAACTTTCCTGATCCTTCTGCAAATTACAGTTTGAAAATGAAACTAGAAATCATGGTACTGATGAACTTGTTTGGTTAAGACTTGAGAGTTATTTCATTACATCTAGTTTAGCAGTCAGGACAAAATCCATTTTGTCGATCATTGATCGATTTTAAGATAGGAGTAACGTCTGCATACATCCTACCCTCCCCAGATCCCCACTCGTGGATTTACACTGGCATGTTATTGTTGTGTTTATTGATCAACTTTAAGATAGGGTAACGTCTGCTACATCCTACCCTCCCTAGATCCCCACTCGTGGATTTACAATGGTATGTTGTTGTTATGTTTATTGATCGACTTTAAGGCATTGACATTTCAAATCACATCCGAAAAGTACCTAGATAGCATATTCGTTTGTCTTATTTTCCTTTTTATTCTGTTTCAAAAGAGTGTTTCTTTTTCTTTTTCTGGCAATTCTTTAATTTCAACTTTTCACATGACATATTTAAGACCAAGCGATTAAAGGCTTTTTAGTACATTCTACCTATCCTTTTAGTTCAAAATCACGAGATTCAAAAGTCTTTTTTATATTTTTTTTAACTGTGTCAAGTGAAAACCGGACTATCAGATGAAAAAGAGGGAGTACAAGAATAAACAAAAGGAAACTTCACTGAATTCTACAATGTCAACTAATTCCAAGTGAAACAGAGGAAATTATGGTGACCAATGAAGACTTTAGGTAAGCCATGTTCTTGGCTTGTATTAAATTTGTTTAAGAATTGAAGTTACATATACCTGACAGTGTATCATTTAAGTATAAGCCATGTTCATCGGGTCGGGTACGTGTCAGATCCTTCAAAATAATGCTTTTTTTAAGGATCCAACATAGATGCAACAAGTCGGTGAGATTTTAAGTTAATATATAGTATCTTCTAATTTATCATTTTTTAAATTTGATTTTGAAATGAAATAATTCAACTTAAAAATAATAGAGTAGTAAAGTAATAATAAACTGCCAGTACAGACAATATAAACTCAATTATTAATAAATGAGTGTCAGGTTTTTGCAATAAAATAAAGAGTGAAAATGAGACAACCTGACACATTTCATGGCATATGAAGTGGTACCATGCAGTGTCTATAAATATCTTCTTTTTTTAAATCTTATCCTCACTACTCTTTCTTCGATTTTACTTGACACAAAATTTAAAAAAAAATAAAAAAATTTGAATCTTATAATCTAAAATAAAATATGTACGACAAGGACAACTAAAGCATATAAGTGGTCTAAATTAAAAATCAAACAGAACCTTACATTTGAATTATTAATAACTTTTATATAATTGATTTCTTGTAGTTTTCAATTGATAATATAACCATTGTTGTTTTAAATTATTTTTCATGAGATATAGTAGTTTAAATATATCAAATTTCTTCTAATATTTCCTTCATTTTTCATGAAAAGTTAACTTTTTCTACAGATAGTATTCATTTGTTAAAAAATAATAACTTATAATCTATTATTATTAAAAATGAGACCCCTTAAATTTGGGGGTCTAAGACACATGTCTTTTTTTAATACTATCGAGTCAACTCTAATCCTTTAGATCTAGTGATCTTAAACTTGCCACGTATAATGTTGAAGTTGGGAAACTTACTAAATATAGTAAGAGACTAATTTTTTTGAGACAGATCAAAAATGAAAGTAAGACAGTTAAATTGAGATAGAGGGAGTAAATTTTATACTGTTTTACTTCTTTATTCTTTAAATAGGACACATTCCTGCCTTTTTCTCTTCAAATGTAATTTAAATTTCTTTCTTTTCATCAAGATTTTTTGCACTAAAATGGCTTCTTCCATTTTCTCTCTACTCATTTTCACTTTGTACATCAGCTTAGCTTCAGCTGCAACTGTTCCAATTGTTCCATATCTTGATGGTAAGTTCTAATTCTTTTAGTTTCTATAAAGATAAGTAGTGCTTAAGTTTTTATGGATCTGGAAACTCTTCGGTAAAAAATTACACTGTATATAGAAGGTAATTTTTTTTAAAAAAATTTATGGTTATATATAGGTTTGGAATCCTCTGAACATAACACTAGAGGTTGACTCAGTAGTTTAGTGAGTTCAAAAGACTATACTTTGAACTTTGGAGTAGCAATAAGATAATTTGAGCATTTTTGTGTTTGTATGCATTGATTTGATAGGCAAATACTCAGATTTGTTTGAATGTTATCTCAAATGTACTATAAACTGTGATGTGATAATGACAGATCTACTGGAAAATGGCGATTTCGAAGAAGGGCCAAAGCCATCAGAACTAAAGAAAACAGTGATCATTGGCAAGTACTCCTTGCCTGAATGGGAAATCAGTGGTGTAGTGGAGTGGGTATCAGGTGGGCCCCAGGAAGGGGTTTTTTACTTTCCGATACCTCGTGGGGCCCACGCGATCCGACTTGGGAATGAGGCTTCCATCTCTCAGTATGTAGAGGTGAAGCCAAACACTATATATTCACTCACATTTGGAGCCACTAGGACTTGTGCTCAAGATGAGGTCCTTACCGTCTCGGCTGGAGACGCGTCTAGTGATCTTCCTATTCAGACATTGTACAGTGCTGATGGTGGTGACACTTATGCTTGGGCTTTCAAAACAACATCTAATTATATTGAGGTCAAATTTCACAATCCTGGTATGCAAGAAGATCCAGCTTGTGGACCACTTCTTGACCATATTGCAATCAAGGAATTGCCTATGGCTACATATACTAAAGGTAAGTCTACAATACATTGATAATTTGTACCGTTTGGCCTTTCTTGAGAGTGGTCCCCGTGGAGAGGAGATGTGTCGATGCCTAGTAAGGAGGTGTGAGAGGTTGGTCGTAGAGGCTTGAGGAAGGGTAGAAGTAGGCCTAAGTAGTACGATGTGAGGTGATTAGGCAGGAAATGACACAACTTCACCTCACCGAGAGGATATGAGTGTGGAGGTTGAGGATTATGATAGAAGGTTCGTACGTAGTTGAGAGTTTTGCTTTCCCATTCCCAGAGTATTAATCTTGTATATTCGTATTCTTAGATTTCTATTTCTATCAGTTGATTCTTTAGCCCCGGTTTTTGTATTTTCTTGTTGTTGTTCCTGCTTATTGCTACTATCGTCTTTTTCATCTGTTTTGTGCTGAAAGTTTATCGAAAACAACTTCTCTACCTTCTTAAGGTAGGGCTAAGTTTTATTGTTGTTGGCCTTTCTGAGACTAAATTTCGCTTTCAAACGTAGTTGAATGAATTTTCCTTACAGCAGACAATTTCAGCCCAGTAGGCTAATGGGGACAGTTTAAACAGTGGCTTCAAAAGAAGCAACAACAACATATCTAGCGTAATCCCACGAGTGAGATCTGGGGAGAGTAGAGTGTAGGCAGACCTTACACCTACCTTAAAAGGTAGACAAGTTGCCTCGAAAAAGGCGATTGTGCGAACGCACCTGATACATTGCGAAAATTCTTTCAGCAGAATGGTGCATAGTTAATAACTTTAAAAATCTGATCCTGAAGCAATGCAATACCTTTTTCCTGGTCATGTATGCAGGTAACTTGGTGAAAAATGGTGGATTTGAAGCTGGTCCGCACGTATTCAAGAACTTCTCGACAGGGGTGCTCGTTCTACCTCTGAAACAAGACAAGTACTCACCAATTCCCGGATGGATGGTTCAGTTTGCAAAACCAGCAAAATACATCGACTCGAAGCATTTCTTAGTACCTTCAGGAAATGCAGCAGTTGAATTAATAGGAGGAAGGGAAACAGGCATTGCACAGACAGTAAGGACAGTCCCCAAACAATTCTACAACCTGACTTTCATCATTGGCGATGCAAACAATGACTGCCACGGAACAATGACAGTTCAAGCATTCGCTGGCAAGGCCAGTACACAAGTTTCATTTGTATCAAGTGGAAAGGGATGGTACAAGACAGCAAGCCTCAAGTTCCAAGCAGATAAAACTAGGACAACAATAGCTTTTTATAATCCATTCTATCACACGAAGGTACACGACTTTGGTCACATGTGTGGACCTGTCATCGATGATGTTAGTCTCGTTCATGTCAAGAAGTGAGCATTACTCAGATGAGATCAATTTCAAAACAAGTTCTGTATCATTGTTTTTATGTTTGTTTAAGTTGTTCAGTCCGAAACAAGAATGATATATCCAATAAAAGTAGTAAAACTCTTCATTATTTCCTTCTTGAAGTCACAAAGTGCGTAATCATGTATTTTCTTGGTTCCAAATCTTATGATATGAAATGAGCGGAGATTCATATAGCCAACGCCAGTTTGTTTGGGACTGAGGGTGTAGTTGTAGTTGTAGTATATTTGAAGTTGCATCAGAAATATAGCTTATTTACCATAAAACAAAGTATGTAGCACAATCAAGACTGTGAAACAAGCAGATGGGAAGAAGAATTAAAAAACTGGAAAATACATGGGAAAATGAAACATGATATAACCAACCAAGGTATGAAAGAAGCAAAACTCAAGATCAGTCAGTTGATTTGAGCCTCAGGAATATGAGATGTCCTGCCGTGGCATTCTGAACTCACGATCAGTCAATTGTCGATCTTAAGTACCTTCAGGTTCGTGAGGCAACTCATACCCTCGGGCAATGAAAATGATTTACGGCACTTGGAAATTTCAAGTTTTTCAAGTGCAGTAAGATTTGCCAGCCAGTTTGGCAATGCTGCAAAATTCAGGCACCTTTCCACCCTCAGGTATTGTAGAGTAGCACTGGCACCTTCAAGCCATCGCGGCAAAGTAACTAACTCTGGTAAACCAGCAAGTACCAACATCTGAAGGCTCCCGAGGCAGTGAACATCTTTTGACTCCAATTCAGGCAAGCCTCCGATAACCAATGACCGAAGCATCCTAAGTCGTTCAATATCTTGCCACTCCAACAATGTAAGCTCTTTACAGTCAACAATCAACAGATTCTCTAAAGCAGTAAGGTGCTTCATAGCACTTGGGAAAAAGGTCAGTCTTGGGCAACCGATGATTGCCAAAGTGCGAAGGTTAGTCAGATGTTGCAGACCTTCAGACAAAGATACGAGATTGTTGCAGCTATGAATGTACAAAGAACGAAGAGATGATAAGCAGCCAATTGCTTTATCAGGAAAACATGCTTGCTTGGTGGTTATATACAAGTGTCTTAGGCTGATCAAATTTCCAATATCTTTAGGCAGCCCTTCAAGTTGTGGACAATGAGAAACTCGAAGTGTCTGTAAGCTCAGCAACTTGTTAATCGAATCAGGTAATTCTTTAATGCTTCCATTGGAACTTACATCAAGATATCTTAAATACTTCAATTCGCCAACAGAGCTAGGCAGCTCATCGAAACATGAATCACTGATATCTAGCACCTTAAGTTGCATGAATCTTGCTATGCAATTCTCAACAAACATTGTAATCATCGGCCCTACTCCATCAACGGAGAAGGATATGGTCCTTAATGCCTGGTTACCGAGAAGGGATGCTGGCAGTTCCTTGCCTGACAAATCATAGTCAGAAAACGCCACATGTCTGACCTCATCAGAAATGTTTTGTATGTGAGAATTTACTGTACAGAATTCAACCCCTGCTGCTGACTGTGCAAGATCATGTACAAGGTCATGCATTGTACAGATTGAAGTATAAACGTAACGATATTCTTCAACGTCTTGAAAGAAGGAACTCGACAATAACTCTCGGAAATGTTGAATGGCAACGTCCTCAAGATCTTCTGATTCATTAGACTTACTAATAAGACCTTCTGCGACCCACAGCTGTATCAATTTATCTATCTCAATCACACAGCCCTTGGGAAATATTGAGCAATAAGAAAGACAAACTTTGAGATTAGATGGCAATTGCTCATAGCTCACTCTTAGTGCAGATGAAATTTCGTCATTCTGATTTGAGTTCCACCCGCTGTGATTGTTAACTATCTCCCACTCCCGTCTCTCAGTTTTCTTGCGCAATGAAGATCCTACAATCATTAAGAATAAGGGATTTCCCTCACATTTACGCACTATCATTGGCGCAATGTCAACAAGTTCTGGATGGAGCACTCCTTGACCTTGTTCAGATGCCTTACTCAAGAACAAAGTCAGACTATCTTCATGGAACAAACCCTCCAAACAGTATGCAGGAACCGTCCCCATTATCGAAGCTACTTCCTTTTTCCGAGTAGTTACAAGAATCTTACTTCCACAAGCACCTACCATCAACAACTTCTTCAGTTCATCCCACTTCACTGGGTCCCTATTCCACACATCATCTAACACAATCAAATAATTCTTTCCATACAAAGTCTCATGAACTAGATTCTTCAGTTCATTCATATCAAGTTTCTCACATAAATCTTCTCTAACTGAATTCACAATTTGTTCTAATACTTCCTCTACTTTAAACACACGAAACAGACGAACCCATATACGCAGCTGAAACTGACTAACTATCCTTGGATCATTATACACCAATTTGGCAAGAGTAGTTTTTCCAATGCCTTCAACTCCAACAATGGGATATACAAAAAGGGTTGCTTCATTTCCTGATTTTAAAAGTGCTTCGATAACGGTATCTCTATCAACGTCCCTTCCCACAACACCAGAGTAATGTACAGATACACAAGTAGGTGTACATTGTAAAATTGCAATACTGCAGTAGGGAGTAGGGAGGTCCCACTCAACAAGTTCAATCTTTTCTGCAAAATCTCCTATATTGTCCAATTTCTTTATGAGCTTTCGAATTTCAAGACACATTCGATTTCTATAAGCAAAAGGGTTTAATCTACCGGAGAAAATTAAACCACGCACCTTTGATGATGTCGAACTAGGAAGCAACTGGTTTTGCAGAGAACAAATTTCATACTTGTCAATGACTCGTTCAGCATCATAACAAGCAAGTTTAAGCATCTCAGCTGCCTCATGACTTAATGTACCATATCTTTCTGTTTTTTCAAAAATCTCTAGTTTTATGAGTTCATAATCCATATTCATAGCCCTTGCAATGTTAACAACAGAGTTCACTTTCACTACAAGCATATCTAGTAGAACCTTTGCATCCTTGGTGATGGAAGGGAAAGTTGAAGATTCTTGAACAAGATCCATCAAGAAAGGTTGGTTCTTTGGCAGAGAATGTTATTTTCAACTTTGGGCCTAATAATTGATCTCCACCGTACCTGAGGTCTGAAAAGGATAAAGTATAAGATTATTGCTATAATTGATAAATAAAAAATTAAAAAAAAACTATGAAAAGTAATATGCAAGGAATAACTATCGACTAACCCTCTACCATAATCCGTGCCTCCATAACATCCTATCTACCTAAGAAAAGAAAAAAGACATCACATAGTGGAAAATTTGTGGGTCACAGTTTTCTTGGTGGAAAAAGATGACAACCTTACAAACTAGGAAGTTTCTTTGCATCAACAAAATGGAGAAAAGGAGACTTTTCTTTCTCCTCTCAACTGTAGCTTGCATCTTTTTTCTACTTGTTAATTCCTAACATAATTTTATTTTTGTATGATATTTATTATTTAATTTTTGTTCTTTTGCATCCGAATCTGCATTAAAATTATACTATTTCAGATTTGTATTATATAGGGCTTCATTCAGAGAGAGATATACTACCTGTAAAAAAAATTTTTTCATACTCAAAGTTTGAACTCGAAACCTCTAGTTACGCGAGAAGCTTAACTAGTGGGTGTGTCAAAAAATTTAAAGTTAATTTCTAAATCAAACAATTGATTCCTCTACTCTTATATAGATGTTTCGAGTTTGAGCTAGCACCTTTCAGATTTGTTGGTTTTTTAGTAAAGAAATTAAGAGATAAAGATTTGAGAGAAAAAATATTATAGTATTATCAAAGGGAATTATTTTATTAATAAACCAAAGACTTATATATATAGATATAATTTCTAACTAAAAATAGAAAAATATGGTACTAACTTATCTAATAAAATTCAAATAATAAATAAAAGAACTAACTTCTAAATTTAAGTCACATAGGACTCTAATAAAGTAACTTTAAAATCCTAAAAGTAGCTAACTGATTTATTACTCTAATATCGTGAGACATATTCTCAACACTCCTTCTTGGATCAGGAATTGTAGATTGTAGTCTCATCTGAAATTGACCTTGTGAACAAATCTACTAATTCATCATTTGTCTTGCAAGGCTTGTGTGCATCTTCTGATGGACTAAATGAGAAGCTCTTACATCTCATTTCAACTTGTAAAATCTCTTGCTTAGTAGAATCAAAGATTCGACAATATTTCTCTCTAAATAATAATTTAAATCCTTTTTCTATTAACTGACCAACACTAAACAAACTTTTGTCAATATTAGACACATAAAGAACATCTAAAATTATTTTTGTACCAAAATTTGTTTTAATTGAAATAGACTCTTTTCCTTTTGCAGGAATACATCACCATTCTCAATTCTGACTTTCTTATTTTCCATAGGAATGAACTCTTTAAAAAGATTTCTTTCATATGTCATGTGGTTTGTACAACCACTATCAATCATCCAAAAATCAATTTTTTTTGGTAAAAAACAAGTTGCCACAAATAAGTGATCTTCTTCTTCTTCTTCTTCAGTAGTAACTTGGGCAACTGCTTCATCCTTTTGAAATTTGTTTTTGCAAATTACAACTTCATGACCAAGTTGTTTGCAGTTCTTGCACTGTGCATCAAGTCTTTTCCAACATTTATATAGAGGATGTCCATTTTCTACAGTGCTGACAAGGTGGATAATTTTTCAAAAATTTACCCTTGTTTTGAGTTTGTGGTTGACTACTAATGTTTCTTCAACCATGTCATCTTGCCTCATAAGTCTCCTTTGTTCCTGAGCCTGCAAAGAATTTAACAATTCTGTCAAGGTAATTTTAGATAAATCTTGTGTATTTTCCAAGGTAGTTATACATGTTTCATATCTTTGGGGTACTGTAACAAGAACTTTATCAGCAATTGTTGTATCTTTAAATTAAGTGCCTAGTAATCTTACGTTATTGACAATACCAAATAATCCGTCAGAGTATTCTTTGACTGTTTCTGACTCTTTCGTTCTCTGCAATTCGAATTTCCTCATTAAATTTAATATCTTCATTCCTCGTATTCTTTCATCTCCAGCATATTCTTTCTTCATATAATTCCAAATATCTTTTGGTGATGTGAGAGTCGTGATTTTCGTGAAAACAGTTGTCGAAATAGCAACAAACAAAGTTGTTTTTGCCTTCGATTTAGTAGTTTTCTTTTCCTTGTGACTCTTGATTTGGGCCACGGTGGGATTATTTGGCAGCGGGTTGAATTCATAATCCTCTTTCACGGCTTTCCAAAGATCAAGAGCCTCCAAGTAAGTTTCCATTCTCACAGTCCATAGTTGATAATTCTCACCATCAAAAATAGGAGTCATTCGTAAAAAACTATTTTCAAAATCCATTTTTCTACTCACAAGTCTCTCAAGAAGAAGGTTCTAGATACCAATTGTTGGTTTTTTACTAAAGAAATTAAGAAAATAACAGAGAAAGATTTGAGAGAAAAAATATTGCAGTATTATCAAAAGGAATTATTTTATTAATAATCCAAAGACTTACATTTATAGATATAATTTCTAACTAAAAATTGAAAAATATGTTATTAACTTATCTATCAGTAAAATCCAAATAATAAATAAAAGAAATAACTCCTAAATTCAAGTCACGTAGGACTTTAATAAAATAATTTAAAAATCCTAAAAGTAGCTAACTAATTTATTACTGCAATATCCTGAGACATATTCTCAACAAGCTTTTAACATATATACCCCTCTTAATGGCCTACCAGATGCGACTTTGAATTGGTCGAGCAGTGAGTTTAGAATACATACATGCTGCTTAAACAAAAAAAAAGAAGTTGCTTTGAATATGAATAATAAGAGATAACATGATGTGATCTTCACTCTTCAGTAGGTCATGGTCCTTCTGAGCTTTGATCTCTGAACTTACATGTGATGTGGACACATTCATCTCACCTACAATAGAAGTTGATGAGTCAGGTTACATTGAAATCAAAAGGACTTATATATTTCTAAACGGAAGACAAATACAATCCTAGATAGAGTTATCAGTCGAGGCCTCGAGGGACCTGAGATGTGGTGGTTAATGCTGCAGTGATATCCACATTTCACATAAGTTGTTTTAAGTGTCCAACTTAGTGAGATGTTGCAAATATATATGAAATGAAAATATAAAAGAAGGCTCTTGATTACCTAGTTATATATTGTGATATCATTAAGATGAATTTCCTGGATGTGAGCAATCTTTGTCCAATCCTCTCCAGCATCCTTTTCGCATCGTCTAGTTAATTCAGGACATTTCTGAATTTTCAACATCCTCAATGTAGTAAGACAACTCAAGCTATCCGGGAGAGATGAAAATTTTGGGCACCCTGTTATCTCAAGCTTCTCGAGGGACGTGGAGTTTTCCAGCCAATCAGGCATCGCAATGAAGCTTGGACATGTCGAGATGCGAATGAACTTTAGACTATTAGAATCCCCTTTCAACCACTCTGGCAAAGACACGAAATGTGGAAGTCCTCCGATTACAAGTGACCGGATTCTCTTTAGACCCTCAAAATCTTGCCAGTCGGACAACGTAAGCTCTTCACAGTTGACAATCATAAAGTTCTCTAAGGCAGATAAATGAACTATGCCTCTTGGCAAAGTTTTAAGCCTCGGACAATCACCGATAACTAGAGTTCTCAGTTTCGTGAGCTTCTGTATTCCTTCAAATAGAGATACAAGATTTTCACATCCTAATATGGACAGGGATTGAAGAAGTTCCAAGGACCCCAATCCTTTCTCCGGCAAATTCTGCTCTTTGGTTGTCAAGTACAGATGTCTTAGACTGACCAAATTTCCCAGCTCCCTTGGTAATTTCTGAAGTTTCGTGCAAAGAACAATCCGTAAAGTTTGCAGATTAGGCAACTTGCAGATGTTTGAGGGAAGCATTTGGATGTTATTGCTGCCACTAAAATCAATGTACCTTAGATGCTTCATGTTTCCAATAGAATCTGGAAGCGTCTTGAGACTTGAATGGCGTAAATCTAACACCCTCAAGTACTTGAATCTTGAAATACATTTACCAACCAAAAGAGCAGCATATCTTTCAAATCCTTCAGACGGAGCAAAAATGGTCCAAATTCTCTTCTGTTTACATAAAATTCCAGGAATGCTTTCCTCTGAAGGACTATAACTGAAAAGTGTTACATGACGAACCTTTTCAGTTATACTATCAGTGTTGTTTTTTATGACACAACAATCAGTTTGTGCAACTAATACTGCAAGGTCATGCACAAGATCATGCATTTTAATACTTATGAACGAGTCATATGCTTCAACCTCTTCGAAAAGAGATCTCGAGCACAACTCTTTCACATACTGGACACCAACATCTTCCAACTCTTGGCTTTCGTTAGACGAATGTAATAGCCCTTGAGCCGACCACAACTGAATCAGCATACTGCTCGCGATTTCTTGACCCTTGGGAAATATTGAGCAGTAAGCAAAGCATTGCTTCAAAAAATATGGTAACTGATTATAGCTTAACCTTAGGTGCAGGTAAGATATCATCACCTTCCTGATTTAGTTGCCATATCTCGTCGACTCTCACTTTTAACCATTCCCGTTCATCTGTTGTCGCATACAACATGCTTCCGAGAGTCTTTACTACCAAAGGCACTCCTTTACATTTCTTCACAATATCTTCTCCAATTTTAGTAAGGTTCGGAAAATGCCTCTCTTGTCCGTTCCTAAACGTCCATTTTAGAAACAAAGAGAGGCAATCCTCATGTGGAAGCTCCTTCAAGTTATATGTAACGACAGATTCCATCATCGAGGCAATATAATCACTATGAGTAGTTACGACAACCTTTCTTCCACTCGCTCCAACCATCAACAAACTTCTCAATTCCAACCACTTGGAACGATCCCGACACCAAACATCATCAATGATGAGTAAAAACCTCTTCCCCCTCAAAGCATCTTGAAGCGAAGCGTGGACTTGCTCAACATTAAAGTTATCACAAGAGGCACCACTCGCCAAATTAACGATGTTTCTAGACAATTTTGCAACGTCGAAATCCTGTGAGGCACATAACCAAATCCTCACAGGAAAGTTCTTTACTATCTTCTCATCTCTATACACTAACTTAGCAAGTGTAGTTTTCCCCACACCACCAATCCCAACAATTGATACCACATAGACTAGAGAGACACTGATCATCAAAAACACTCTTTTGCATCAGAACTTCAACAACCTCTTCACTCTCATTCCTCCTTCCAACAACATCAGAAGGAAGAATAAATGAATAAGTCAAATTCCTTTCATTCATGGGAAAGGCTCAAATATGCCATTAAACTTTCAAAAAAGGCTTATTTAAGAAAGGCTCATTCATGCCATTATTTTTTAACGGTGGTTTTGCAAAACCATTTTTGACACGTGGTCAATTATAATTCGGTCACGTCATTAATTTTTTAATAAAAAAATCATAATTCTGGAAAAAAAAAATTGGATTAATTTTTTTTTATTTTTTTATTAAATAATTTAATGACGTGGATGAATTATAATTGGTCACGTCATTAATTTTTTTAATAAAAAAAATTAAAATTGTGAATAAAAATTGATTTTTTTTTAATTAAAAAATTGATAACGTGGCCGAATTATAATGGATCACGTATCAAAAATGGTTTTGCAAAACCACCGTTAAAAAATAATGGCATGAATGAGCCTTTTTTTTAACGGTAAATGAGCCTTTTCTGAAAATTTTCGATGTCATATTTGAGCTTTTTTCGTTTATTCATTTCTAAGGCAATAGTTCTCTCAGATAAGTGAAATGTAGCTTTATCAGCTGCAATACTATCTAATCTCTCCCTTATTTCTTTCACCTTATAACCCATTCTATATCTAAAAAGTAGAAATTTAAAGGGTGAGAATAAAAAACAAACCTTTTGGTTTCAACCTTTGACTCTGTTTTACATGAGTCTGAATTTCATCAAGAAAATCATCAGCATCATAAAGAACATCTTTGAGTTCTTTTAGCCAATTGGTTAACTCATGATTCTTGGATTCTTGATCCTCAGCATCCAAGAGTACATCTCTGATGGTGATGAAGGTTTTGTTGAGTTTTTTTAGCTCATTTTTAACACCCCAAATCAAGTAAAACTCTTGAACAGCATGAGATCCTAATTTACCTAAGATGGAGTTTGCAATGCTGAAGAGAAAAGATGCTGCTGCCATGTCTTTCAAAAGAAGGAAAATTTTGACAGTATGGAGAGATGGCAGTATGTTGTCTCTATGACTTTGTAACAACAAACAACCTTATCTCTCTTGGAAAGAGGTGGAACAATTGTTTTAGAAAGACTCTTAGCATGAGTAAGACATAACAGAGAAGTTAAAAGAAAAATAAGGTAAAAAGTCTAAAATATATATCAACTTTGATTTAAATTGTTATAACGAAAAGAACATTTTACTTCTACAATATTTAATAGTATATTTTAAAAATATATATGTGTTTACGTGAATATCATAAATATTACATAATTATAAATAGTAATGTGTCTATATGAGTACGTATATACCTTTAAATACATTATTAAATAATGTAGGGGTAAAAGATACTCCATAAAATTTAGTATCGTAACAATAATTTCAACCAAAATTAAAATATTTTTCAGACCCATTTCGCTTACAAAATTAAAGAGGACATAGAAAAGCATAACAAAAATGCCCTTACAATAGGCAATTCTCCACACTGATATGTACACAAATTGATTAATTCTAACATATATAAAATACATTTTGAATTTATCCTGAAAAATCAATTATATACTCTAACTTTATTGAACATCTTCTTGACTCGTAAAATTACTATTTTCCATTTGTTCGATTCTCTTTATACATATTTACGTATTCAATATGACATACCTTTAAGAAACAATATAAAATAATAACTTTACTGCATCACCTATTCACCTTTATTAATTATAAGTCAGGTAAATATTGAAAAATAAATAAAATTAAATAATAAGAATAAAATAGATATAAAATAAAAAAAATATTTTTTATTTTTAAAAATGAACAAATAAAGAGGTTTTCATCTTTTTCTACCATATGACCCACATATTTGACTGTCAAATGTATATAGGACCCACATTCCACTTTCCAGTCATTTTCTTTTCTCATCAATTTTTACCTTTTTTCTACTTTTTCTTTCCTTTCAAGTCTGCATTTTTTTTTTAACTTTAACTCTTAGAGTGTGTTTGGCATGTTCTATTTGGGATAAAAGTTTTAAAAAATGTTTTTTCAAATCAATTCATTTTCTTTAAAATTAAGGAAAATGACTTCCTTTCAAAAATTAAGGAAAACAATTTTCAAAACTTTCCTCAAATTTCAAATTATATTTTTACTTGGAAAAACATCAATTTTAAAAAAATATTTTCAATTTCGATTATTTTTTTTCACCCGATTCCTGACATCCACCACCACAACCACCACCGGCCAGCCCCTCCCCAAAAAATTAATTTTATTTTTTAAAAATATTTTCAACTTCAAATTTTTATTTTTAAAATCCGAGCCAGCCCCGCTACCAGCCCCCCACCCACCCCCAACCCCTAAAAAAATTAATTTTGTTTTTCAAGAATACTATCAACTTCAAATTTTTATTTTTTCACTCCTCCCTCTCCCCCCTGTCCCCACCAACTACCCCTCATCCCACCCACCCCACCACCACCACCACCCCAAAAAAATAATAATTTTATTTTTAAAAATATTTTCAATTTTATAAATTATTTTTTACTCTAGTAAAAATAAAAGATGTCTCTCAAAAATATTTTTCATTCATAAATCAAACACTAAAAATTATTTTCGGAAAATATTTTCTACTCACCAACCAAACATGAGAACATAAGTCCAAAATCTACTTCTTTTCCATGAAAACATTTTCTAGAAAAATATTTTTCATGGAAAATATTTTTATCCGTACCAAACACACCCTTAATATGATATGTATTTTTTGATTTTTATTTTGCATCCGATATCTGCATTAAAATTTGATTATTTTAGATTTGATTGTGTAGGTTTTATTCGAAGAGATATATTGCCTATCAAGAATTTTTTATAAACAAAATTTAAACTCGAGACCTCTACTTAAGCGGAAAAAACCAGCATCTTTTGCCCATCATTTTGTTGAGGAAAAATCAAAATGGGTGTGACAAAAAAATTTATATTTAATTTCTTTTTGTATTCTAATTAGTTTACTTTGTGCAAAGCCAGTTGTTTTCCAGATCAAAAACATCGAAGGTGCTTAATTTTGTGTCGTGTGTTTAAAGTAAAGAAATTATTAGAACAAATCAGAATGACAAAATTTTACCATCTATCGCAAAGTTTGTGTAAAATGTGTAACATTTCATTCCAGGAATGGGAAAGTCTTGGTGGGACATTTTAATATTAATAAAAATATATTATATGTCATATTTAGGGGTGCTTACGGATTGATTTGGATCAATTATTGATCAAAATCAAAATTAAACCAATCCAATTGGTTTTAACATTATCAAAATCAAACAAAATCATATATAGTACTTCCTCCGTTTTAAAAGGATTGGTCTAGTTTGACTTGGAATGAAGTTTAAGAAAAGAAAGAAGACTTTTTAATCTTGTGGTTCTAAATTAAAGTTATGTCAAATGTACCAAAATGTCCTTTAATCTTGTGGTCTTAAACATGTCACGTGAAAAGTTAAAGTTAAAGTGTTGTCAAAAAAGGAAAGCGGTCATTCTTTTTTAAACAAACTAAAAAGGAAATAGGGACATTCTTTTTGAAACGGAGGGAGTATATATTTATCAGTTTGGTTGTTATCGATTTTGGTTCGGTTTGATTTGGTTATTCGGTTATTATTCATAGACAAAAATATCCTAAGTCTTCAACTATATTCACTATATACAAAAAAAATATAGAGATCAGTGTTGTAGTGAAAGAGAGAGTTGAGACAAAGCATAATATTCTAAGTCTTCATCTATGTTCACTATATACAAAAGAAAATATTTATATGTTAAAGGAAGGTGTTCTTTCGTGGAGTTTGGACTCTTCAACTAATCTGGAGTTACTTGAGTTGTACACGTTGTTGGACTATTGTATACTAGAGGGGACAATTCAAGAGTATTACTGCTGGACCGGTGTAGATGATGTCACAGTGGGCTTGATTCTCCTTAAAGAAAGCGAGATATCCGGGGCTCAGCCTAAAGATTTATTTAGTCATTTTTGTTCATTTTATTTTCACTGTAATTTAATATATTTTTGTGGTATATTGCACCAACATTTTTAAGGAGAAACATGTTAAAGTTTAAAAAAAATGTGGATATCAAGATAGGGATCTCCACATAATTCCGCTTAATGTCGTTTTCTTCAAGAGATGGAAGAGAAGAAGTGTATGATGAAGTGCTTTTCTACTTGCTCAATTCAAGTGAGAAAAGGTAAAAAAAAAAAATGTTTTACCTAATATTTCATGAAAAATGTGATACTATTTTTCATGAAAAAGGGAATATTTAAATTCTTAAAATAGTGGGGCTCACGAAATGAGAAAAAATGTCATTGTGAAAAAAATTGATTTTTACATCTTTGAAAAAATCACATGTTGTTGTTTGGCAATAATGAGATAATTTTTAGCTCTAACATGAGAGTTATAAATAAGTTATGAAAAACATCTTGAGTAGCCATTTAACATAAAATATTATGGGTAAGAAAAATTTGATTTTTGAAATGAAAAAAATCATAAAACATGTGATGGAATTTTCCTTGTCAAGTCACATAATGTTAAAAAGTTTGTAAAATACAATTTTGTTGGTTGTGTGAGTCTTGCAACTCCTTTTGGTTCAATTGCGTGAGAAAGTTGTGACAAATAAAAAAAAAAGGAGTTTGCTAGCCTAATAAAAATACGAGTTATGTGACTAAGGGGTCGTTTGGTAGGCCGCATTAAAACAAATAGTTCATGTATTATGTATGGTATTATTTGAGTTTTTGACCAAAAACATCCTTTAACTATACCCCAAACTTAAATTACATCCTTAAAGTATCATTTTTAGCAGAAAACATCCTTTAATTATACCTCAAACTTAAACTACATCCTTAAAGTATCATTTTTAGCTATAACATCCTTCAAGTATTTTAAAGTAAACAATTTTCATCCTTCTACTTGAATTTATCAGAAAACTAATCGATATATCCCACAAAAATTAAGTCGTCCCTTCCTAATTATTATTCTTAAATATGCCAAGAATATTATCCTGAACTTTTCGTAATTGAGTTAAGAATTATGCAAAATCTTTTAATTTGACCGTTTTCTCATTCATTTTTCATGTAATTTTAATTAAAAATATTATTAGTTTAAATATGTTTCTTCTCAATTGAATATGCTAGAAGCGATATTTTTTGGAGACTTCCGCTTCTAATAATGTAGAATGAAACTCAAATACGAGGCATAATCAATATTTTGGTCACTTTGATATTAGATTGACCCAAAAATCTATTCATTTAATTGGTTAAGAAAAAGGTAAAAATAATTAATCTCCAAATTCTTTTCTTTACGAAAAATGCAAATCATGTGCACTCACACCTTTCAATCATTTTTAGTTTCCATGAGCAACAGTGTCTAAGATTTATTTTTAAAGAACTTCTTGTAGAAAGTAATGAAATTTTTTGACAATATCTAACAAAAGGATGAAAGTTGTTCACTTACAAATACTTAAAAGATGTTTTCTGCTAAAAATGATACTTTAAGGATGTAGTTTAAGTTTGGGGTATAGTTAACGGATTTTTTCTGCTAAAAATGATACTTTAAGGATGTAGTTTATGTTTGGGGTATAGTTGAAGGATGTTTTTGGCCAAAACTCGGTATTATTTAGTAATATGTTTGATAGGAAATTGGGTCTATGTATAACTAATCCATGGATTAGTTATACCTCTACCTCCTACATGGTATTATAGGACGTATTACTAATACCTTCCATTGGAGGTATAAGTAATACATGAGATATAATATCATGGGATAAGTCTATATAAAGACAAAAATATCCCTCAAGTCATTTTAATTATTTTATTTATTTTTCTTGATTTTATGTTTTATATTTGTACTAGTAATTTATTTAAATAAATTAGCTAATAAATTATCTAGAGAGAGTTATTTGGTACTAAATAAATCCAATATACAAATTAATACAGTATTTGAAATGTGAGTTTATTTAACAATGAATAATTAAAAATACAAATATATCACCACATAATGTGTATGTATTTATGCGGTTTTCTAATTATTTGTATTTTGAACAATTTATAAATTGAATACATATTAAAATTACAACTTGCAATTTGTATGTGTAAATGTAGATGATTTATTCAATTTTATTATTCTTTACCGTCTTTTTAATTTTAAAAGTTGATAGTATAATACATATATATGACCCTTAACTTGGCTTCTAATATAACTTTGACCTTTAACTTTGACAGTGCAGAAAGAGACACTTTAACAATCCAAAATTTAAATAAAAAACACTCGAATATTTCAGGCAAAACATGTGATATACAAATGCTCTGACGTGAATAAGTGAACAACTCAGTTGCTGTCAACTAGCTAAAATAAATATACCTAGATTTTAAAATAATAAAAATAAATTATAATATAGAATAAGCTGAAAAAGAAAACAAATTCATTTCTGAGAAATTTTTTTTACTACGCTCTTCTCCTCTTTCTTCTAAAAAAAACCCTAATCTAAATTTCTAAAATTCATGTCCCTTATATTCAAATCAAAGATAAAAATTCAAGATATGTGCAGAAAATTCATATACTTGAACGATTACCTATTCTTCTTCCTTAATTAAGTCAAGGTATCAAGGTTCAACACTTTACAATTGCATATTGTTGGTCAGATGTTCAAGCCAATAAGGGAATCACTAGATGAAGCTAACGTTTTTGTTGCAAAATTATTTCAGAGCAACCCATAGATATAGGAAGACATAAAAAATATTTTAGAGCAGCCCATAGATATAGGAAGACATGAAAATCAATTAACTTTTTCTACTTTCTTTACTTTGAAGTATATTTTTGTGTTTTACGTTGTCAAATACTTAATGAAAAAAAGAGAGAATGTTTTATGTATTATGATTGTCATAGTGAGTAGTGTAAATCATAACTTATTTAGAATAACTTGTATATTACTCAAAGAGAACAATGGTATAAATACTTGGAGATAGAGAGTAAGCTAATTATGGTAACTAAATATTCTAATCGCTAAGAATCAACTCTATTATTTATCTATATTATTATACAGATTCTGTAACACTTCCCTTAAGCTGGAACATAGATATTGATCATGCCCAACTTGTTATAAAGGTAATCAACTTGAGTTACATTCAACATTTTTGTAAATAAATCGGCTAGTTGCTCTCATGTCTTCACGTAGTTAGTGGAAATCAAGTTCTCCTGAATATTCTCACGAATAAAATGACAATCAACCTCAATATGTTTAGTTCTTTCGTGATACACTACATTTGAGGTGATATGAAGAGCAGCTTGATTATCACACCAAAGTTTTGTTGGGGTATGATGCTTCAATCAATTTCAGATAAAAGATAATGATGTATCCATGTAATCTCACATGTAGACTATGATAGCTCTATACTCATATTTTGCATTGGATCGAGATACAACACCTTGCTTCTTACTCCTCCATGATACTAAGTTGCCTCCAACAAAAACACAATAGCCTGTAGTAGATCTTCTATCAATCTTGGATCCAGCCCAGTCAGCATCTGCAAAATACTCAATACGAGTATGACCGTGATTATTATACAATATGCCAAGTCCAGGAGCTCCTTTCAAGTAGCATATGATTTGTTCCAAAGTTTCCCAATGTTTGATCGTATGTGCACTCATGAACTGGCTGACAACACTTACCGCAAAAGCAATATCCGGACGAGTCACAATAAGGTAAATTAACTTCCCACCCAACCTTCTATCTCTCTGGATAATCAAAAGGATTATAATCATCTTTCGTAAGGTGCACATTGGGAACCATCAGAGTACTAAAGGATTTGGCTTCTAACTTTCCGATTTCTGCAAGCAGGTCAGGAATATATTTTTTCTGAGACAGAAAAATTCCTTTGTTGCTTTTATTTATTTCTATTCCCTAAAAGTATTTTAACGGACCCAAGTCCTTTGTATGAAACCGTGTACGCAAGAAAGTTTTGAGGGAATAGATTCCCATATAATCACTTCCTGTAATGACAATGTCATCAACATATACAACAAGGAGGATAGTGTCAGATGATGATTGCTGTTAAAATACTGAGTGATCACATTTGCTCATTTTCTTCCCAAAATTCTGAACTACCTCACTAAATTTGCCAAACCAAGCTCGAGGACTTTGTTTCAATCCATACAAGAACTCTTCAAATGACAGATTTTTCCATACTCCCCTTGAGCAACAAAATTAGGTTGTTGCTCCATATACATTTCTTCTTGAAGATCATCATTAAGGAATGCATTCTTGATATCTAGCTGATGTAAAGGCCAATTCTCAAAAGCAGTCATAGAAATGAACAAACACATATGTGAATTTGGCAATCGGGTAGAATGTGTCTGAATAATCTACCTCGTATGTTTGAGCATAGCCTTTAGCTATAGGTATGGTTTTAAGTCTCGTTATAGATCCATCTGAATTAACTTTAACTGTGAAGACCCATTTACATCCCACTAATTTCATTCCATCGGGTAAATCCACTAAATCCCACGTGTGATTTTCTTCTAAGGCATATATTTATCAAGCATTGCAGCATACCATTCAGGATGATTCAAGGCCTCTTTCACTATTTTGGGTACAGAAATAGAGTCTAGAGAAGCAATCAAAGATCTAGACGTAGAGGATAAGTGGTCATAGGAAACAAAATTACTAATGGAATATAAGGATTTGCAACTACGTGTACCTTTGCGAAGAGCAATTGGGAGGTCGATCTTGTGGAGGATCAGAAGAATGAGGGTCTGATAACAAAGGAACTAGTGCAGGACATATATCATTAGCCTCTCACCTCCTTGAGTAAACTTGAACAATTGACGGTCTTGTCACATCATATGGAGAATGAGCTTCCAAAATAAAAGTCGATTGGTTCTCAATAGAAGAAATGAGAGATGGAGGGACAACATTTGATTCTTTTGTCAAAACATGGGTGACCTGATAGATTAGCCACTCATCTTCCTCCCTCTGACTTGTAGAAATTGGAGGTGCATAGAAGAATGATGCAGTCTCTGAAAATACTGCATCTATTGACACCAAATATTTTCCAAGTTCAACACCAGTAACATCGATACCCTTTTTGGAGGCGAGAATAGCCCAAAAACACACATTTCAATGCCTTGGGATTCAACTTGATAACAGATGATCGAACATCTCGAACATAGCATGTGCTTCCAAATATCTTAGGTTCCACCGAAAATAGAGACTTGTTTGAAAACATAACATTATAGGGCACATTACCAACAAGCATACTAAATGACATGCGATTAATCATAAAACAAGTTGTAGATACCGCATCTGCCCAAATTGTTTAGGATTCTTCATTTGGAACAAAAGTGCTTGAGCTATCTCAAGTAAGTGTCTATTCTTCCTCTCAGCAACTCCATTTTGATAAGGTGTATCGATGCATGAATAATGATGGAGAATACCATGTTGTCTCATATACGACTGAAATAATTCCAACATATATTCTTTAGTATTGTCACTCCTAAGAATACTGACTGAATCATTGAATTGGGTCTTGACTTCAGCACAAAAGGCACAAATGAGTAAATACTTCTGAGCGACTCTTCATAAAATAAATCCAAGTCATCCAAGAAAATCATCCACAAAAGTAACAAAGTACGTATGCCTGATTTTGGAAACAACAAGACACGGTCCCCAAACATCAGAATGAACTAACTCAAAAGGTGACTCACCTTGCTTATTAACCCTTGGACTTAATGAGTTGCGATGATGTTTTATAAATTGACATGACTCACATTCTAATGAGAAAATATTTTAGAATTGAGGACATAACTTCTTTAATAGAGGTAGAGAAGGATATCTCAATTGACAATGTGATTCAAATCGAGACACAACACTAGAGCATGCAACAAACCAAGGCTCCCAATCATCAAAGATGTAGAGATCGTCAGATATATGTCCTTTATTAATAACCTGATTCGTCTTAAGATCACAAAACAAACAATGATCGAGAATGAACGAAATATAACAATTAAGGTCTCTCTGGTAACTTTGCTAACAAAAATCAAATTAAAGGCCAACTTTGGTAGACTTAATACAGATGACACAGTAATAGAAGATATTCAGTGGCGGATCCAGAGTTAAGAGTTCGTGGGTGCCAAATAGACTTATCGATTAAATTAATTTTATATTTAATTAAATTATTCATCTTTTCGATATATATCATAAATCAATCAATAAGATATAAATAATAAGATATTACAAAAACCACACTCCACACTAAAAATATGAAGTTAACAAATTTAAATTTTTCAATAATATTATTAATATTATAAATATTCATCATTCATTTACAATTGTCCTCGACGAGTTTTCATATTCTGAAAATGATCGATAATGACATCATTAGTAACCTTTATAAATACATCACGCTCTATGTAACACACTAGACAATCATTTAAATATTGATTACCAATACTATTCCGCACTTTATTTTTTATGTGCTCTCATTGACGAAAATGCTCTCTCCACAGTTGTCGTAGCAACAGGTAAAACAAAGTCAACTTTACAAGTAAATAAACAAGTGAATAAACAAGTGAATAAGTCTCTGCTAGATTTGCTTCAACCAATGCCTTCGCCAAATCACGAATTCCTTGCAAGTTGGAGAACTTGGGATTACCACTTCGCATATGAATAATGAAATTATCGAGTTGGTAGCTCAAATCTCGAATTTTTCCATCATCAAACTCATTTGGATTACACTTTGCTAAAGTCATGATTTTACCTTTGTCAAACTTAGAGAAAGAATTGACCCGATTCAAGCTACCCATCCTAAGAAGCAAATCACTACTCACTACATCAAAACGGTCATTAAGCTCTTGAAGTTGCACATCAATGACAACAAAAAAGACTTCAACACGCAAGTGATGCGCATAACTAATACTCGAGGACTTACGTTTTGACTTTCCGGAAAAATAAGACTCATCCAACTTGGGAATCAATATATCATGCACATCACAAAATGAGGAAACATCATCCAACAAAGATTCCCATCCATTTTCCCTTATATCTTGCAATCTTTTCTTTGTAATATTAAGAAACTCCACGGCATTAACAATATCTTGATCCTTTTTTTGTAAAATCTTACTCAACTCGTTTGACATTGCCAACACTTTCAACATCAAGTGAAGCAAAAAAATAAATTTAAATGTTTTAATTTTTGTCAAAAGATACTCCGCTTGATTTCTATCACTTGATGTGGACCCTTCAAGTTTAATTACTTCAAGAACATGAACAATAGATGAGAAAATAATAATAAAATTATCTAAAGTTTTAAAGTGTGATCCCCAACGAGTATCACATGGTCTTTAAAGCCCACGTTCTTGATGTAATCCTTGGACTTTTTGAACTTTACCGAATTCAAATAATTGCTCTAACTTTTTGGCTTGGTGATCACGAAGTAAGTCTCTACGCTTGAAAGATCCTCCAACAACATTCAACACATTACTAACATGATTAAAAAAGTCTTCAACATCCAATGTTTTTTAGCAATAGCCACTAGTGTTAGTTGCAATTGATGAGCAAAACAATGAATATAATATGCCGATGGACTATCTTTCATAATCAATGTTTTGAGCCCATTTATCTCTCCTTTCATATTACTAGCCCCATCATAACCTTGTCCACGTATTTTGGATGGACTTAGTGAGTGAACGAAAAGCAAAGAATAAATCGCTTCCTTCAATGAACATGCCGATGTATTACTAACATGGACAAGACCGATAAAACTTTCAACTACTTCACCATTCTTGTTAACAAAACGCAAAACAAGAGCCATTTGTTCTTTGTGAGAGATGTCTTTTGACTCATCTGAAAGTCAAGAGGGGGGGGTGAATTAAAATTTCTTTAAGTCGACTTCCTGCTCTGGTCAGTAGACTCACCTGCACGTTAGTAAAACAGATAACCAGTAATAATAACTTGCAGCAAGTAAATAACAAAGAATGTTTGTATACTGGTTCGGATCACCGATGTGGTGCCTAGTCCAGTCCCTTTGGGTTACAAGGGTTTCCTTAAGAGCTTGTTGAGAACTTGAGTGTTACAGAATGTTATGATTAAGAGCTCGTCTGATATGCAAATTAGACCTTCTTCTCTGACACAACCTCTACCTTTATAACCTACACTCAGATCCTTCTTTTTCTTTTCTTTCAATTGTTCATTCAAAGGTGTACAGAGTTTTATGAAAGATAAAAGAAGATTACAATATAAGTTTAAGTGAACTGCATACTTCACACTATGATTCTGAGTCTCTTTATATAGATGATGACTTGTGCTCTTTGTAAGGAAAAAACCCAAGGGATTTGACTCAATCAAGGATCAGTTTAGGGTGTCCTTGATTGAGTCGATTTAGTTGATTTGCATCAATACAGTAAATCGTTTTCTCTGCTTTCCTTTGCTAGTTTGAACTTCTCCTTAAAAAATCACCAACTGTCTTTACTTCTGGTTGATTCATGTTTTTTCTTTTTCTTGTTGATTCTGATTTGATCTTTGCCAAGTGTGCGAGTGTTTTGTCTATTTTAAAGTTTCCTTGCAGTGCTGATCACCCATATCTTCCTTTCCTTATTTTGGTCCTTAAATTGATCTCTTCCGTTTCAGTGCAGCTTAGACAATTATTCTTTTCCTTCTTGAAGCCGCTTGTAAGCAGATCTTGAGTCCTTAATGTGATTTGCTTCTCCATCTTGCTTAGCTTGGTTAGCTTGATTTATTTCCTTGTCTGGTCAGCATATTTTGGATCTTTGACTTAGTTTAGGCCATCTTTACATTGATTCTAATTTCTTAGACTGATGTTTTCCTTTCTATTAATTCAACCATATATTGTTTCCATCTTGGTGTTTTCTGCACAGATCACTTCCTTTTTTATTTCAATGTCTTTATGAAGTAAGGATCATAATATATTGCTTTCCATGTTGGATCTCTATGCCTGCGAGAATTGTGAGTAGTATGTTAATTGTCATACAATAGAATTTACATAACATTAAGAAGCTAACATCATCAACTAATATACCAAAGTAATCTCCATTCAAGTCCCCAATTATTGCTTTTAATGTTTCTTTTGCACAAGCATTGACGATATCTTTTTGAATCATAGGACAAGTCAAAGTATCATTTTTTTTGGGGGGGGGGCATTTTCTAGTATCACTTTTTCCATATCCGGATGTTTGTCCCAATGCCATCGCAAAAATCCTCGAAAGAATCCTTGATTCGTTGAAGATTCACTTTCATCGTGACCTCGAAAAGGTAATCCATATTGCAAAAGAAGTCTTGACACATCAATTGAGGCTTCCAAACGCATTCGATACTCATTTTTTAACTTTTGAGAATGCTTATCAATAACAACTTTAATTGATTGATGATGATTTGACAAATCTAGCATCTTGTTGAAACATTTGTCATGAATACTATTAACATCACCAACATGTTTACGAAATATTTCAAGTGCCCTATTCCAACTCCTAAAATCTGTTTTTGTGTAAAACACACTCGTACTTCCATGAAAAAAATCATCTTTGAATAAATAACAACATAGACAATAGACCGAATCTTTCTCCACGCTATACTCCAACCATTTAGAATATGGACCTTCAAAAAACCAACTTTTACAAAATTGACGCATTCTTTTTCCAATTTCAGTTGGCGAATATGAATCCAATTTAGGTTGACAAGACCCTTTTTGAATATAATGTCTCCTCACTTCATCCTTTATTCGGGGGTTATAGTGAGCTATTGATACTTTTTTTCCTGGATAAGCTTCAAGTAAATCTAAATTTAAGGTCATCTATAAGATGAGAAGGATTGACATTCGTACTAGAACTTCTTGAGAATAATTAAATTTCGTAAGAAACTTGTTCATCTCAATTCACAAAATTAGAACACTTTTCTACAAAAATTAAAATTCAATTTAAATCACAATTAATTCAAATTTAATAGGGTAAGTCATAGTTAATTCAAATTAACATAGTGCATATCACACAATTTTTAACCAATAATGTCTTATAATGTTCATCAAAAATTTAGAATATCAAAGTAAAATCAAAACTCTTATCTAATATGAAATCAATCATCACTCATTAAAACCTAAAAGAACTCAAGAAATAAAAAAAAATCTTACAAAAATAGAATTGCAAACTTACAATTTATAAAAGGTTGTGAATGGATGAAAAAAAGTGAAAGTAATATCACCCAAACGGCGGGCAGCAGGCGGCAAAGTAACCTGTGATCGAAAATTGGTGTGGGGCAATGAACACTTTGGACTTTGGAGAAGTTGAACTTGAAGGAAGAAGGGTTTGCAAAAAGTTGAAGGGCTTTTTTATATATATATATATTTAATCAAATAAAAGAAAAGTCAAAGAACTAATAATTTAATTTGAGTCAATAAGAACTATATAAAAAAGGAAAAAAATGCCTATTTTCCCCTTAAAAACGTGTGTAGAAATTCCCAAAATAACTTGTTAGAGCCTTTTTGCCCCCCCCCCCCTTAAAAAGGTGTAAAATTCCCAAAAATAGTAAAGCACCTGGGATTCGAACCCGCGATATCAGGGTTCTTATGTTGACGTTTTACTGTGGCACCACATGCCTGTTTTGGTCTGTGGGTGACATGTTATATATATATATATATATATATATATATATATATATATATATATATATATATATATATATATATATATATATGTATATATACCTATATATATAGAGTTTCCAACGAATTTCGTGGGTGGCGTGGCACCCCTACACCCCTTAATAGGTTCGCCCTGAAGATATTAGTTTAACCGTCCCTTATTCAATATTGTTGCAGTTGATCCGTCAGCTACGATAACCGGAGAGGGTTCATTGTGTGCTTGGAAGCAAGAATTTTTTTTAAGATTACTTGTCATGTGATTTGTGACACCTGAATCAATCACTTATTCATTTGAAGAAGTGATAAGACATGTTTTATTTTATTCAACAAAGTAATTAACTGAAGTGGATTCTTTCGAGATTTTCTGGTATTAAGAGAATTTAGCAAACTCCTCCACTAAAATTATGACCATTTTGTCAGATAATGGACTACAAGCACCAACAACTTTAGACCTTTGAAAATTCTCTGATTATAGTCAGTTTATTTTCCAATCGAATGTGGGACTTTTACCCACTTTAACATCCCCCTTTATGTCCAGATCCGCCTGGAGCGTGGATCGGAAGCTAAAACATAGATGAACTTGGCTCTGATATCGTGTAAATCATAGCTTATTGAGAAATAACTTGTATATTACTCAAAGAGAACAATAGTATAAATACATGGAGAGAATAAGCTAACTATGGTAACCAAAAATTCTAATCCCTAAGAATCATCTCTATTATCTATCTATATTATTACACAGATTCTGTAACAAGTAGCAAATTACAATTACGAATTTTTGAAGGCTAAAAAATAAACATAGAGTGCTAAAAATTATAAAGTAAAATGGTGCACTTAAACTGTTTAATAAAATATCTAAATGAATTTTTCAAAGATTTTTGTCAAGTTTGAGTATCAATCTAATACCTAATCAAAATGTAAGGAGTCTCGTAAGTGTGGATTCAAGTCGTTGATTGAGAATCTTCGGACTTAAATTGTGTTCGATTTGTATAAGTGTATACTTACCCATCTTGCTTGCAAATATATAGGGGAAAAAATTATTATAGCTTTTTTCACAATAACAAAAAATAATTAAATGTCACTTGCAGTTTGTGCATTTTTCAATGAACAACAAATAATGCCAGAAAAAAGAGGGAAAAAATGTTGAAAAAATTAGAAAGAGAATAAAGTGAAATTTAATAGTCTTTTTGATTATTTTTTTTTAATGTTGGGCCCCTCAAATTTTATCTCTGACGCGCCTAATTTGGGTTTATTTCACGCATTTTTCAGGTAGAATTCGAGTGTTTTTTTTGTTTAAATTTTGGATAGTTAAAGTGTCTACTTGTGCAATGACAAAGTTAAAGGTCAAAGTTATAATTTGAAGCCAAGTAAGGGATCCAATTTATGTATAATGACGTTTATCATTTTTAAAAGGAAAAATGCATAAGTACCCCCTAAACCTATGTTCGAGATCCCAGAGACACACTTATACCATACTAAGGTCTTATTACCCCCCTGAACTTATTTTATAAATAATTTTATGTCCCTTTTCGACATACGTGACACTAGATTGAAAAAATCCACACAAACTGGGCTCCAGAAGATAGTGCCACGTAGGCCAAAAAAGGGTAGAAAATTATTTATAAAATAAGTTCCGGAGGTAATAGGACGTTAGTATAGTATAAGTGTGTCTCTGAGATTTCAGGCATCGGTTGAGGGGGTACTTATGCATTTTCCCTATATATGCCCTTTAACTTTAATTTGCCTCATTTTATATTTATGTCCTTTAACTTTGAGTGTACACAAGTACACACTCAAACTTGTATAAAATTGAACAAATAAACACACACGTCCTATGTAACATCCTACATGACAATTCTTGTCCTGCGTGTTGCCCTATGTGTATTATGCCACATAATACTCATGTGCATACTTGTTCAACTTTATACAAATTTAAGTGTTATTTGTGCACAACCAAAGTTGAAAGGTATAAATATGAAATTAGGCCACATTAAAGGACATGTTTATGTATTATGTCTTATATATATATATATATATATATCACTCTTTCTATTAAAAAATCATTCAACTTTTAGGGGTCGTTTGGTACAAAGATTCATAACGCATGGATTAGTAATGCAGGGATTAGTAATGCAGGGATAAGTAGTGCATGGATTAGTAATGCAGGGTTTATTTTTATCAAGTGTTTGGTTCATTTTTTCCCACCTCATCTTGTGTTTGGATTATAGCTCTATGAAAAGCTTCTTTCCAATTATACCCTTGAATTATTATATAATTGAATTAAGGTAGATAATTGTTGGACAATATTATTTTTTATAACCTTCTAACTAGCTATGGGAAGAACAACTTAGTTGTCGTGTTTGTTATTTTCTTCACTTGAATTATTTGAGGCTAAATAATTGTCATCTTAATAAATTGATCACTCACAAAAGGTCAATTTTCAATTAAAAAAAGATAAGCCATCTACTTTTAAAATCGAAAAAACGGTCAACAATGGTAAAATTGAATAAACCATCTACATGTACACATAAAATTGCAAGTTTTAGTTTTAATATGTATGTAAATTTTTTAAATTGATTAAAATACAAATAATTAGAAAACCAAGCAAATATATACACACACACATTAAGTTTAGATCACAAACTTCATATACAAAATATACAACTCACATTTCAAATTTGTATTGATTTATATTGGATTTATTAGTAACAAACAACTCTCTCTAAATAATTTGTAAGCTAATTTATTTAAATAAACTTACTTGTACAAATATAAATAATAAAATCAAGAAAATAGACAAAATAATTAAAATGATTGAGGATATTTTTGTCTTTACATAGCTTATCCCATGGTATTATATCCTATGTATTACTAATACCTCCAAATGTAAGGTATTAGTAATACATCCTATAATACCATGTTGGAGGTATAACTAATCCATGGATTAGTTATACATAGACTCAAATTCCTACCAAACATGGTACTAAATAATATCTAACATAATCCATGGACTATTTTGTTCTAATGCAGCCTACCAAACGACCCCTAAATTATTATTTTTACTTATAGAGAGATGTCTACACAACATTCGAGTCTTGTTTTAGATCTTAAATTTAAAAAAAAACTACTTCCTCTTTAAAATGCTATCCAGATCAAAAACGACAACATAAATTCAGACCAACATAATAATTATTCTAAAATCATACTCTCTCTATTTCATATTAAGTTAATTTTTGAGACATTTTCTATTTTTTAAATTAACTTGATTGTTCAGTTTTCAAGATTATTTTTAAAGTTTTCTTCCAATACCCTTCATTAGTTGGTATTGGAATTAGTGATAAATTAATATTTAGTTATTTTAATAATAATTTGACAATAATTAATAAAGGTAAAAACGGAAAACTAGGTTCAATTTATGTCTTAACCTATTTTTTTTAAAGGGTGTGAAACCCCTTAAAAATTAACTTAAATATGAAATAGAGACAATATATTATTAATCTACATTTATTCCGTGTATATAATACATAAGTTCCCGCATAATCATGAAAAAAGTGAAATATTTAAGAAAAGGACAAGTTTTTTTTTTCTTTTACCTATTGTGCCCCAATTAATTATTTTAAAAAATATTTAACTTTTTGAAAACCTTAAACTTTTAATTTATCCACTTCATAATTAATATGAATAAAATGACAAACTCACTATGACAATAATTATATAGATATGTCCGCCTATGTGGCGCCACCACAAACTATAATTCACTTTTAATTTATTTATTTCCAAAACTAGTCTTTCACTTTCACGAAAAATTGTGACTTTATGAAAATTGTGATAATTTTCATTTTCTCTTACATTATTAATGTATGTTAGTACATAATCTTGTATGTAAGATGATATGATACTTTAGTTTTAATGAAAATAGGTTGATATTTTACAAATTTCATGATATAAAATTCTGGTTAATTTTACTAGTTATTGTTTCATAGATATATTTATTTAAAAATGGATAAGTTATTATGGATAAAGGAATATGTTTTTACGTGGAAAAGTCACAACAAAAATAAGTATATTACTCTTTATAAACATTGTTGAATTTCGAACCACAAGAAAATGGCAAACCGGAAAGTACTATAAAATATACCAAATGTACAACTAAGAGTAGCAGCCTCACTTCTTATTGACCTCTATATATTATAAGTTCATTCATCGAAGTCTTCTTTCTCGCAAAATCAGAATTTGGGGTTTTTTCAAGAACAAATGGCAGTTGGTAAAAAGGAAGAAAATATGGCAGTAGAGATAGTGAAGCCTAGAATTGATAAAAGGGATTACAGAAGAATTGTTCTTCAAAATAATCTTGAAATTCTTCTGATCAGTGACCCAGAAACTGATAAAGTTTGTAACTTTTATTGATTTATGTTGTATTTTTATGTGGTTTTTGAATTCTTTTTATGTGGGGTTGGTTTAAATTGTTTGGTTTTGCTAAAAATGAATCAATCTAATGTTTTTTGTTTTGGGTATTTGAAGAAACTGATAAAGTTTGTAATTTTTATTGATTTGATTTGTAATTTATGTGTTTTTTGAGTTCTTCTGATGTGGGGTTGCGAATCTATTTGGTTTTTGCTAAAAATGAATCAATCTCATGTTTTTTTTGGGGGATTTGAAGAAACTGATTTAGTTGTTGCTTTTATGTTTTTCCATGTTTTTTGGAATTGTTTTTATATGGGTTTACCTTGAATCATTTGGTCTCACCAGAAGTGAATTAATTTATCATTTTTTGTTTGTTTTTGTGGGTATTTGTATCAGTGTGCAGCTTCAATGAATGTGTGTGTTGGTGCTTTTAGTGATCCTAAGGGACTTGAAGGCCTTGCCCATTTTCTTGGTATGATTTCTTTGTTGCAAACATGTTCATTCTTTATGTGGCTTCATTGAGTCTCTTGTTTTGCCTTATATTATCCTTAATTTTGAGTCAAAAGAGTAGTTTTACTGTACTGTGACAGCAGGGGGTTGCCGTTCTTGGTTGAGCTCGTCACACGGGGCTTGCCTACTGTGGTTTACCTCTCCTGTGTGGTTTGCAAGCTATTGCACAGGAGCGAGTTTCATCATGTCCTAAAGGGTATTGGCTGCGGGCTTCCTTTTCATACATAAAGAAGTGTAGTTTTACTGTAATTTGATTTGTTTAACTTGGCTGAGATAAAAATCATAATTTTAATATGAATTTCTAATTTTTTTGTGCGGGCATAGTAGGAGAGATAGGATTAAGAATGTGTATCCGGGATAAGTAGGAGTGACATCCGTGGTGTACAAGATGAGGGAGGGGAGACTGAGGGGGTTTGTGCATGTGAAGAGGCGATGTGCGAATGCCCCAGGAGGGTGAGAGGCGGGATATAGTGAGATTGATGAGAGGTAGAGGTAGACCGAAGAAGTATGGAGAAGAGGTGATTAAACATGATATGTCGTATCTTCAACTTATTGAAGACATGACCTTAGATAAGAAGGTTTGGAGGATGCGGATAAGGATAGATGGTTAGTCGGTAGTTAGGGGTTGTCGTATTACTAGCCTTTTCATATAGTCTTTGGCTTTTTGTACCTTTTATCACCTGGTATTATTGTAGTTCTTACTTTGATATCTTGCATCGTCTGTACTTTACTGTGTTTCAATTATCGCACTAGTGTTGATTCACCGTGTTAGTTGTTATGTTTTCTTCATTGTTTTCGTCTGTATTGTACTTGTATTTACTGCACTTGAGACTGGGGTCTTTCGGGTATAGCCTCTCCACTTCTACGAGGTATCTACGTACACTCTACCCTTCCCTGACCCCACTTGTGGATTCCACTGGGTATATTGTTGTTGTTGTTTTCTTGTGTCAGTTTCATGGTTCAGTATTACTGGAGTATGTTTTGTGTTAAAAAAAGGTTTTGGGAATTTTTGAACTTCTAAATTTAGGTTGTAAAAGACTATGTTTCCAACTAAGTATAGTTAGATGCAATGAAATTGTATTAGGAAGTGATATTGCAAAGTACTGATAAAAGACTATGTTTCCAACTAAATATAGTTTGATGCAATGAAATTGTATTAGGAAGTGATATTGCAAAATACTGATGGTTGTTGGTGGATTAGCCATGTGTTATAAGTGGGGGATGCAATGAGATGGTACCGGGAAGTGCTAGTCCAAAATACTGATGATTGTCGGTGGTTTATCCATGTGTTACAAGTGGAGGATCAGTTCTTTGAATCCAACTTGAGCAAGTAAAGCATAATAGTTTCTGATGGGATCAATATAGTTGGATTGTATTCGGTGGGGTCCAGTGTTCTTAATTAGCTGTAGATGATATGGTTCCATTTGTGCTTAAACATTGTAAATCCTACTATAAGGAAAAGAATGTATCTCTTAATTCTCACTCTTAACTACTTCATTTTTTGGGGTCTATCTGATTGTCCCTTCTATGCAGGCATATGCACATATATAGCCCTTAAAGATAGTCTCGTTCAATTAAGAATATGATGAAATTGCGTCAATTGAAACAAACTTGTACAGTGAATCATCTATATAGAGAACATGTATTAGTATAAAGCTAGCAGGCACTAAAACCTCTTTTTGTTGGCTTTAGAAACTGCCAGAGTGTGGTAGTGTGCAACTCTTACCTCTGATTCTCTCGTTGGTGGTTTCTGTTGCCTTGCTTGCATAATTTGTTAACAAATGTTTTTTCTTTTACTTTTTGATTTGGCCGTTTTTTTTTGTTATTTGGTAGAGCATATGTTGTTTTATGCAAGTGAGAAGTATCCTGTTGAGGATAGTTACTCGAAGTATATCACAGAGGTAAAAACTCTGAATTCACTGTTTCTTTAAGTTTTTAATTGCTTTTGTACATTCCTTATTTTCCTATTGATTCAGAAAGATAGTTGTATTTTACAAGTCCCTTTCTTGTTTCCTGATTAGAATGGAGGTAGTACAAATGCTTTTACATCTTCTGAGGACACCAACTACTATTTTGAAGTAAATGCTGACGGTTTCGAAGAAGCATTGGACAGGTAAATTATTTTAATTTTTGTGGTTAAGTATCATGTTAATATTTTTAAAAATGGCACGGCTGAATTTTGGGGTTTCCTTTTCCAGATTTGCCCAGTTCTTTATCAAACCATTGATGTCAGCAGATGCTACCACTCGAGAAATTAAAGCTGTTGATTCTGGTTTGTATCCCTGATTTTTTCTTATCTTTTGATGTTGCACCTGTGCATGTTCATAGTAATTTCATTGTCACAATATCTTTTACCCATACAGAACACCAGAAGAATCTACTCTCTGATCCTTGGAGAATGAATCAGGTATATTGACTTTCATCTTCCTTCGTTCTTGGAGAATCCTCATCCCATTTTCTGACTAAATAAAAGAAAAAAAAGTGATTCAAGAGTGATAATAATTTGAGAAAATTCCTTTTCAATGTAATAATGATGAGACCAGACCACAAGAGGTTGTTTGGTGGAGTGGAGGTACTACTCCATCATTAACCATGATGTTTCGGGTACGAGTTCTTGGTGCGGAGTTTCCTTTCGGTAGGGAGCGCTTTATCCCCGAAGTGGGACTTCCCAATGCAAATCTGGATTAATTGGGTCCCGAAGCGGTACCAAATACGAGGGGAAACAAAAAAAAAAAAAAAAGAAGAAGAAAAACCAAGCCAAACCAGAAAAAGTTGAGTCTGATAAAGACAACAAGCATACATTTAGATTTTTTATTGAGAAATGTCTTTGAAATCATTCACCAACTTTTGCACTAAATGAAACTGAATGATTCAATCAAGATGCTTACGCTTACATAAATTCCGGGAACAATGCCATGAATATTTCTTTGGCCAATAAACAAAGAAGAAGAGTGGTTCGTAGTTTTGCCCTCAAATTTGTTCAACCTTTGTCAAATCACTCGATCTTTTTGTAGGAATGTCTTCGTCTTTAGGAGATTTTGACCTCTAGACTTGCATTTATCTTTTTAAAGAAAAAGAGTAAAGTGGCAACTTTTTCATGTAGGTGCTTTCTCGCCTTGATATAGAAAAGAAGAAGGAGCAATGCCTTTTTTCTAATGAAGTAGTAAGGAACACTACATCTTTTGACAACAATAATGGGATATCTAGAGATTGGAAGTCTCATGATGGTAAACTGAATCTGTGTCGTGTAAAATCGGTTACATGCTCGAATAGGGTTTCTGTCTGGAAACAAATAAGAGGTACGTGGGAGGAATTCCAGAGTCATGCCAGACTCAACTGGAAATGGCAGAAAGAATCAGATTTTGGTTAGATGAATGGCTTGAAAACTATGCATTGAAGGTGATATACCCTAATTTATTCAACAATGTGCAAAATAAAGAATATTATGTAGCAAAAACAGATACGGAAGTGATTGGAATAAGCAATTTAGAAAGATTTTTCCGATTGGAAAATAGATAGAGTTTAATCTGTTGTTTGACAAGTTGGAAACAGTAGAGTCCCAAGATGACATGGCAGATACTTTCCGATGGACAGCCAAGGCAGATGGATGATTCTCTGTTAAATTTTGTCTTTTAGATTGCTGGAGTTCCAAATTCTATGAATGAAACACTGTGGCTTGGAAAATAATATGGAGAACAAAACCCCTCCAAATTGCTATGGTATTGGATGGACAGCATTACAAAATGCATGCCTAACTCAAGAACTTCTACAAGAAGAGAGTACAGTATGTAACAGGTGTGAGTTCTGTAAATCTTCAGCAGAATCAGTGAACTATCTGTTTCGATATGGTTACCTGACTTGGAAGCTTTGAAGTATGTTTCTGAACTCGTTTGGTATACAATGAACTATACCAAGGAGCTTAAGTGCCGCTGGCGGAGTCGAAGGATAAATAAGACAAGAGAGTAGAGAATAGTGAGTAGTCTGGAGAACAGTCCCTCTTTGCATTTTGTACTAAAATGGATTGATATAGTTCCAGATGTTTTGATGGAGTAAAGGATCATATACTCTGTGCTAAGTTCATGTCTTCAAAATCTTTATTTTTTTGTAAACTGAATTCTGTTAACATGTATGATTACATTTTGGATATGATTGACTCCCTATAGTTTTATTAGAAGTGGGTCTAGCTCTATAGTAATTTTGTCAGTACTATCTTGGTGCTGCTATAAAATAAAATTCCTTCCAGAAATAAGAAGTCCCATGATGTCAAAGTTTTCTGGATTATTCTTTTGCAAATGTTTTGTTTGTTGAAGAAGTTGTAACTTTCAAATACTCTGTGCAGCTTCAAAAACATCTAAGCGCGGAAAATCATCCATACCATAAATTCAGCACAGGTTTGCCCAGCTTTCTATGATGCATATCCTTATCATGTGTTTTGTATGATTGTATATGGGTTTTGATTGTTCAGTATCTGCTTTCTGATTGTCTACTATGATACATGTAGAAATATGACTGGTTTACAATATATATTGAACAAAATCCTATCAGAAAGTTTCTCCTTCATGAAATAAAACCTGCAGTTTTTTCTCTTCGAGATGGAGAAAGCACATCATATTGCCACAGGAGTTGATCACAGTAATACGAGTTATTGACACCCTTGGAATGCGAGCTGTTGACACGCATCATCATTCCCCCTTGGAAGTAACTCGAGCTCTTGACACCCTTGGAACACTTCCGATGCCTCGTTTTTAACGTGTCAACCATACTTCCTTTTATAGTTTCCTAATATTTTCCTTGAAAATTAGTTTTGAGTTAAGCATACTGGGTTCTTTCGTCATGCTCATATCACAGAGATCTTAGCACTATGATGTTATTACTTTTTTGTTTGTATCTGTAATGCAAACAGTCCTATTACTCTCTGAATTAGAAAAATGACCATATTATAGTTTTTCTTACCCCAAGAAAAAGAAATGATCACATCACTCATCATGTGTGTAGGCAGCTGGGATACATTAGAGGTCAGGCCCAAAGAAAGAGGCATAGATACAAGACAGGAGCTTCTCAAATTTTATTCAGAAAATTATTCAGCCAATCTCATGCACTTGGTCGTCTATTCAAAAGGTGTGGACAATCTTTTTTAACAGAAGGCATGATAATTGTCAATATATTGAGAGTACCCAAATTAACAATCTACTTGTATACCTATAATTCAGATAGTCTCGATAAAGTTGAGCAATTGGTGCGGGGTAAATTCCAGGACATACGTAACATAGATCGTAATCAAATTCATTTTACTGGTCAGCCTTGCACCACGGAACATCTCCAGGTATCAAATAGTCACACACAGATGCGTCACCTTTCCTTTTCTTTTTGTTGTGGACTGTATTTGAATAGACGTCTTTCAATTGAGCTGTTGAATTTCAACAAGTGATGTTCATGATGCCTGTTGGTTGCTGAATCTACTTGTTCAGTGATTTTCAATTCCTCCATACTCTCATCTGTTCTCTCCAAATAGTCCACATGATTTATTATTTTGTTGTCCATTTAATATTTATATTGGTTATGTCTTTTTTCTCAGATTCTTGTTCGAGCTGTTCCAATAAAACAAGGTCATAAGTTGAAAATCATATGGCCTATAACCCCAGGCATACACCACTACAAGGAAGGGCCTTGTAGGTACCTGGGCCACTTGATTGGCCATGAAGGAGAAGGATCATTGTTTTATGTCTTGAAAAAGTTGGGTGGGTTCTCAATTGATTATTTTATGCCCTTTCTCTACCCTATCCTTACATCATTCATTTCCTGGCTTCAACTCATACTTCCCCATTCTTGAAATTTGGAAAGACAAATGTGATATTATCTTATAAATTTGTCACATCCTTTTATTGACCCATAGCATGTTTGAAATATTAGGATTCCCCAAGCAGCATCCTTGAGGCGGAATCTCTTCTGTCCAAGAAAATACCCACAGTAGGAAGTTCTAATTTTGGTAATAAGGTTCATCTGCCACTTTGCAAACATGATGACATCCTGTACATTTGTAACTTATCTCATCCTTGAGTTGCTATATGTGTTCCTACTTGCTTGAAGTCAATGTTAAGTCCTTCATATTTACTTATTACAACCAACAATCTAATTTAGGACAATTGTGAGAGAACATGTGTATAACAGTTCATGGGAATCATTTTTATCTGATAAATGAATGATAAGATGTGGTTTCACATAGCCGGAATGATGAAATCAATGTGTTTGTTAAGATGCTAAAATGCCATATTATTTTTGTGACTTCAGTCATTTTTTTTGGATCTTGCATTGGATACATGTTATCCTTGTTCATGCTACTATAGTTCTTCAAGTGCTCTTCTCAAACTATTTTTTAATATCCAGAAAGGTACTTATATTTGGTTGTTACAGGATGGGCTACAAGTTTATCTGCTGGTGAATCAGACTGGACTAATGAGTTCTCTTTCTTTAAAGTGGCGATTGATTTAACTGATGCTGGTCAAGGTACTTGTTTTTCTGTGTTGAACCTTAATATGTTACCAAGCCCCTATTTTCCCTTCCACTAATAGTAGTTTTTGTTGAATGAAGTTGAAGGTGCGAACTTTCCTGAACTTTATGTGGGATATTAATGTTTATGACCATTGTTTATTTCCAGATCATTTTGAAGACATTATGGGTCTGCTATTCAAATATATTCATCTCCTACAACAAGCTGGTGCCTCCAAATGGATATTTGAAGAGGTATTGTCAATTGCATCCTCATGCATGCTAGTCAACACCACTGATTTTTCATGACTGTATTATATGTCATTTGCATCTTCTAACACCAATGATGTGTATTCTAATAGATGATTTGATGAAATGGGTTTTGACCTTACATACATTTAGTGTATAAGAATCCTTAATTTTAAAAGAAGAAGAAGAACAACATGCCAGTGTAATCCTCCAAAAGTGGTGTATGGGAGGGTAGAGTGTACGTAGAACTTACCCCTACCTTGGAGGTAGAGTGGATTTTTCTGATTGACCCTCATCAAGGATAACATTTAAAGCAGGTTGGAAAAAGAAATACCGGAAGTGAAGTAGCCATAGCAAAATACTTAGAAAGCATGACAAAACATTCTGAAAAAATAGAATAATAACTACAAAATTATATGATAATCGAAGTACTTAATAAAATTGTGCCTACTAGTTTTGAAGGATAAGCGAGATAATGCTCTACTACCTTCTAACATTTTGCCCTAATTTGGGTCCTTCACAACCTCCTATAAAAGGTCATGTCCTCTGTTAGCTAAAACTGCACTATCTCCTATTTAATCATCTTACTTCTCTTGAAACCTTCCATAGCCAATCTCTAATCCCTCTTCATTAAGGCATCCGTGTGCATCTTTTCACATGCATGAACCATCTCAGTCTCGCTTTCCGCATCTTGTCCTCCATCAAGACCACTCTCACCTTGTTCCGAATATCTTCATTTTTAATCTTATCTCTCCTAGTATGTCCACACATCAATCGCAACATCCATATTTCTGCAACTTTCATTTTCTAAACTTGAGACTTTTGGCCTCTTCTTGACTAACCGACACTCCGCTCCATACAACATAGTAGGTATAAGCACCACTCTGTAGATCTTGCCTTCAAGTTTTGGTGGCACATTCTTATCACACAAGAGTCTGGATGCGAGCCTCCATTTCATCCACTCAACATCAATACAAAGGTAGACATCATCGTCAATCCCCATCAATTTGAAAGAAAATTTTGGTTTTTTTTGTTTTAGTTGTGAAAACGCTTAAAGAGTACTTAAAGCTCCGTAGGGAAATGATTATTGAAATTTGGAGGGGAGGATACGCCATATGGAGGGAGGTAGTAGTAGAGTAGAGAAGTATGGTACTATGGTAGGGGGGATGGACTTGATCTATCATGATCCCAGTGGGTGCATCATGTGGAGGATTATCATGAAGGGTTGAGAAGATTTTAATAGTCATATTACTTTTAGGGTTGTAAATTAGAGAAGAATTAGCTTTTTGGAAGCATAAGTGACGTGGGGAGGATACTTTGAGGGTATCATTTCCTAATGTGTTTAGAGTTTTGAACTTAGAGTGAGTTAACAGTCCAACAAATTCGAAGGGTGCGGGGGGGGGGGGGGGGGGGGGGGGGGGTTACTTTGGGATCTAAGCTTTAGGAGAAATCTATATGAGATTCGGAGTAGGGGGAGTTCCAAAGAAGTGGAGTTATTATACAAGCTCTCATCAAGATTCCTAGAGATGGGTTATTTATATGTGGTCTTTACGCTCTTTTTCCCCCAAACAATCTTTAATTCTCTTTGTGTACTTATGTTCCTTTTCTTCTTTAATTTGGTATTGTATTTTCTTTCTTTAGGTGGCTTTTAATTATGTCTTGCCTTTTCTTATCCTTCGTTGGGTGATATATGATGCTAAGGAGGACGTCTCCAGTGAATGTGAAATACTCTAATATCTTCTTCTCTAAGGGTTGGGTTTAATTAAGCATTTAGTTACTTGGAAATGTGATGTATCAAGAAAAGAATATGCATTTAGCTTTTTACGAAGGAGTGATCATGCTTTTGGCAAATCACTCTTAGATCCACATGAAGCTTTAAGGACTGATTAACTCTCTTGCTTAGTTTGGGAATGTATGCTATAGGTTTGCTTTCATATTTGTCATTGGCCAAGCTCTTGGCATGTATAATTTGCTTTGGCCTAAAAACCCTATCGATTTGTTCCTTGGGTTACCCACATCAAATCCATAAGTGTGTATACCATATGAACTTGTGTTCTATCTTGTATAACACTTCATATTTCCTTTCAGATGTGAAATTTTTCTAAAGTGTCATATGGACCCCTTTTCCGAATGCTTGCCAACTTAGAAGCTTACCTTTTTGACCTTGCCTTCAATAGACCGTCCTCTATCTTAGGTGTAAAATACATCCCTCTTCGAGATGTAACATCCTTGCTAAGGTTTGCCCACCATCATAATATGGTATTCCAATTTTGACAATATATTTGGTTTGCCAGCCCAAAAACATGGCATGTGCTATCTTCTTTGGCCAATTATACTTCACTGATTTGTCCTTTGGGCTACACAACATTGAGCCCAAGAGCATGCATGTCATGTCAACTTGTGTTATGTCTTGTACAACACTAAGCTTTCCTCTTTCTTTTGTGATGTCGAATTTTCCTAAGGTGGCATATGAGTTGTTTTTTTGAAAGTTGGCTAGCCTAGAAAGCGAGGTTTTTTCCTTGACCTGCTTTCATCAGCCCGACTTTTACCATTAGCATCACAAGTATCTCGTTTAGGGACTTAGTGTTCTAAGTGAGGGTTGCCCCACCATCATACCATAGTAGTCTTGTCTATTGTACCATATTTGTCACAACCTAAGCCCATGATACGTAGTGTTTGCTTTTGACCAACAAAACCTTATAGATTTTTCCGTTGCACCACATTGATTTAAAAGCACATATACCATGCGAACTTATGCTCTATCTTATATAGCTTTGACTTCCCTTTTTCATTGTGGGATTTGCCTAAGGTGTCATATATACCCCTTCTCCGGAATGGTGTTTTCAAAGGTGCGCTTAAAACACTCTTAAGCCATGAAGTGACGCTCAAAACGTGTTGAGCACTTCGTCTCGTTTAGTGGCCACTTGCCATTATCAAGGTTTTAAGACATACTATTCCTTGCTTAGTGGGCACTTGTCATTATCAAGGTTTTAAGACATACTATTCGTTGCCACTGAGTCTCTTCTGAAGAGGTGACACTAAACAGTTGATAATTTATTTTATCATAATTTTCTTATTCATATATTTGTCATTCAAGCTTATAATTGTTAGTTTTGGACTAAACACTATCTATTTATATTTTTTTCTCCCTTTGCGCCTTTTCTCATTAAAGCTCATACTCACTTTGCACTTAAAACTCTTATGGACCTTAGAGCTTTTATGCGCTTTTTGCTTTTGATAACACTGCAGAAGCCTCCTAGCCTAGAAACCTGTCTCCCTCCTTAACCCACCCTACTGAACTTGCCGTCATGGGCCTTAACTTTGCTGAGATTGCATTTATGTGTACTGCAGAAGTCCGTCTTTGATATCATATAAATCACAGCCTAAGCCATAACATGTTCGCTTTGGCTCAACATACTTCATGGATTTGTCCCTTTAGTTATGTCATATCTAGTCCATAGGCGCAGAGCATGCGAACTCGTGTTTTATCGATAACACTCCACTTTCCAGTCACTTTCTAATGTGGGATTTGCCTAAGTTATCATATGCAGTCCCTTAGAATCTTGTCATCCTAGGAACCTATGGCCTTAATTTTTTTTGATAAGGTAAATAATTTTATAGACAATTGTGGAAATTCCTTAAGCCTTACTAGCACACAGATCCACTTATGCGCTGGAACAAAACCGAACTCCAATAAATCTATAAGAAGTCTGAGAATGCATAATTTTACTGTACTGATCTTCCTTCTCATTTCATTGCACCCTTTTCTTGAAGAACCGTTGATCAAGAGGAAGGAAAGATTCTCTGGACCACCTTTGTCCTTCTAGTACATTCTCTGACTTTGTCCTGGATGGTAATCGAAAACAAGCCGAGAATCTCTTAAGCAAAGATGTTTAACTACTGGCTGTACCCTTTACTATCTTCTTTGCCCATCTAGCCACTATTTCTGGGTGCTCGATTGGTTGGTCAAATCGCACAACCTGACAGGTTCTAAAAATGGTTCTATGCCTCTCTAAATTTTCTTGCTAGAAACAGAAAATATCAACTCCCAGTTCATTATTTTGACTTTGTACCCGTCATCTGATGTGAGCATAGGCCATGGCACCACAATTCTGTAGGATCTCATTCTTACTATCTTTAAGTTCATTTGAAGTTCTTAAAATTTTCACGATTCTAGTCTAGTGTAGAAGCAAACTAGATTTTTCATAGTTAGATTTCTAAAGAGAAGGAAGAGAAAGTTATTCTAAAAGGAGGTCATAATGGGTTGGTCCCAGAAAGGAATAGTGTTACATTACATGTGCACTATTCTGCATGTTATCAATAAGATTAGGGTCAATCAGCCAATCTTGTTTTTGTAAGTTCCCTTTGTTCATCTTGGCATGTAATACGACCAGGTTTTGTCATGGCCTTCTTTTTCTTGTTGTATCTTATACATTATTGTTCTTAATGATCTCACTTCCTTCTTATTCCTTTTTTTTTTGTTATTCTAATTTATTTTTTTGTGTTAAAATTTGTCTATTAAGCTCTCAGCTATTTGTGAGACTGCCTTCCATTATCAAGACAAGATTCGACCAAGTGATTATGTGGTTAATGTTGCAATGAATATGCAGGTATTCTTTAACATCTGTTCCTATTTTTATTTGAAGTAATTTATCTACATGAAGTATACTACTCGATTGATACAAAGGGAAGAAAAAATATATGCAGTTTAAATGTATATTTTTTTATCAGATAAATTCCTATATATTTTTTAATATGCTTTTTCCATCTTTGAATTGGTTGATTTAATGTGGATTAGATTTTACATCCAGTTGGCAGTTAGAGTTATTTTTTGATGGTTTCCTGGAGTCATTAATGGTTTATAGGTGAAGGCAGACCGATAAAAGTTAAACCTTCGGTCTAACTCAACCCCACAAGCTAGTTCATTAGATGATGACTTTTCAAGCCTATGAAGAGTCCAATTCCATATTCCGCAGTGTGGGACAATGTAATACCTCCTGCACACCCACACTTGCCAACTTGGAATGGACAATATGAGGACCCAACATCTAGTAACCAAGAATCGGAATGAGTTTTGACTCTGATACCATGATAGAAATGAATCTTGAGCCTTAGGTAACCCCAAACATTAGTTCATGACTATGAGCTGAGCATCATAGACCCCATGTGATATGTTAACCTAACATGTTTGCCAAACCTTTTGTATCCCATATTTACACTGGATAATCTTGTGTAAGAAAATAAGGAGAGTGAGTGAGGGGCTCCATTCTGAAAGACAGGTTTGTCAGTTTATGGTTGATCTGACTAGCTTGTTTTTCATTGGACATCTTTCATATTCATTTGATTTTTTTGATTTTTTTTGAAATTAGTAATGTTGTATTCTTCAGCATCAAGGATATGCCGGTGACCTCAAAAATTCGTACATAGAGGGGCTAGGAAGGCTAATTACAAAGATCCTAACATATCTACTAGTTGCTCTACCTCCTCTATACATTCCTGTTTACATATTCACTTGATTTTGTGCCCCTAAGCACAGAAATTTGTGCTATTTCCAAGTTTCCTACCTTTGATTGTGAAGTCACTTTTCACGAGTGTGGTCCCATCACCTGTATGCACCAATATAGCAATGAATAAATGGGTTATATTTAAACTTTTGCAATGTCTTCTTTAGAAAAGATCTTCTGATTAAATTTTTTTGTTTCGGTCATAATAAGATGGGAACTTATCTTAGTGATTAGGCAATTTTGGCATTGATAGCTTTTTAATAGAAGTATCGTGTATGGCGGCTAGCTTGAATAGTATTATTGTTTTTGATTGCATCCAAGGGTGTGGTCCAATGCTGCTCAATGAATGAAGTGGGTTGAGAATCATGAGGTCTCAACTTCAAACCCCTGAGGAGCAAAAAGTTCTGGGTGATTTTTTCCCACTTGTCTGAGTCTTGGTAGACAGAGTTACCTGGTACCTATGGTGGTGGAGGTAGTAGGTATCATGTTGAATTAGTCGAGGTGCCGGCAAGCTAGACCGGACACTACAGTTGTTAAGAAAAAGTATTTTGGTTATAATTTTTATCTTTAGGTGAGCATGCAAGGAAATTGAGGGTGAATATGTCTAAAGTTCTTAGTCAGGAGATGATTTTACTTTTTTTTTCAACTTGACTTTAAATGTGTTCTGCTCTAATTTTTGCATTTCATGAACTTATGAGCAACAGAAGGTGATCTTGCCCAATCAATTCAATTAGTTTCAGTTTGCATCATTGAAGTTAAAGAAGCTATATATATACATCATACATGTCATCTGTATGCACAAATATATACCTGGATAACAGTAGATTATGGTTGTTAAGTTTCTCTGTTTTGACTTGTGAACATTTCGTAGAATATTGACATTAAGAAGTTAATACCTTAACAACCTGATAATTGTGATGTTACTTCTTAGCACTATCCTCCAGAAGATTGGTTGGTGGCATCCTCGTTGCCTTCAAAGTTTAATCCTAGCGTTATTCAGTCATTCTTGAATGAACTCAACCCAGACAATGTCAGGTTAGCTTTGCTCTATATAAAATACAAGTTCCAAGTATACCCCAGTTTTTTGTGGGAAATCTTCAACTAAAAAAGTATAAAAGACCTCAATGAAATTGTGTTCTGAACAGAATCTTCTGGGAGTCGACAAAATTTGAGGGTAATACTAGCATAACTGAGCCATGGTATGGAACTGCATATTCTATAGAGAAAGTTGGTGGTGACAGTATCAAGGTTTGATGGCAGCACTCTCTCATTAAATTAGTATTCATCTGTTATATTCTGATTGCAGAGACCAAAATAGTCTCCTTTTTAAACATTTGCTGACTTGACAATTACTTTTGCAGCACTGGATGGAGCATGCTCCCAGTGAAGAGTTGCATCTCCCTGCTCCCAATGTGTTCATACCAACTGATTTATCACTTAAGCCTGTCTTCGAGAAGGTGCTAATGTTGAACTTATTTATTCCTCCTGTTCCATTTTATATGAAACTATTTACTTTTGTCTCTCTTCCAAAAATAATGATGCCTTTTTATATTTGGAAACTCTTCAATTTTAAACATCCCATTTTGCTCCTAATGGCGTTTTCTTTTAGCGATAGAAATATCATGGCACAGTTAAACCATTTTAAATTTTAATGACACTTGTGGTAGGTGCCAAAAGTCTTTCTTTCTCTTTTAAACTCTATTCACATTTAAACATAGCCATATATAGTAGAATGGAGGGAGTATAGTTCTGATGTCTTGGCTTTTCTTATATATAATTTTTCGAGCAGACAAAAGTTCCCATACTGCTGCGGAAGTCACCTTATTCAAGGTTATGGTATAAGCCCGATACAGCATTTTCATCTCCAAAAGCCTATGTTATGATCGATTTTAGTTGCCCATACTGTGGACATTCTCCAGAAGCTGAGGTTCTTACTGAGATATTTACACGTCTATTGATGGATTACTTGAATGAATATGGTACGTCTGCAAGATATTGTTTAGTTATGCACTGCTGGGCAACTGTTCTACAATTACTCTGGACTTAACTTCTTGATGTTAATACTATTATTCATTAACTTCTTCACACTTCCAATATATTCTTAGCAATTGCTTCCCCCCCTCTCCCCCCCCCCCCCCCCCCAAGATATAACACTTCTTTAAATATCTTCTTTTGCATCTTTCAGCTTATAATGCACAAGTTGCTGGTCTTTATTATGATATAAGCAAAACAAACAGTGGTTTTCAGGTGATCATCTTGTTTCCTATCTCTATCTTTACAAACTTTTGAAGAGATTTATTTATTTGTGGGTGTGTAACCTTTTTCTTTGTTTCAAATTTAGTTCTTCCATGCACTATGAAATACTCGCTTCATCCATTAAACCCATACTTGTTTAATGAAATAGTAGCTACATCCATTAAACCACAGTATTAGTATCTGGTCACCATGTTTCTCTAAGGTTTTAGCTTTAAAGTGTTGATATGTCATATGGTAGGGGAGTTAGTCCCAGATCCAACATCGAAGGATTTTAGGTTCTTGTCTGTACTGAATACTAAGTCCTAATGTTAATTGTTAACATTGTTAGGCTTCTTTAGCTGGCTCAAAGCTATTTAATCTTTTGAAAAATGAACTAGCTGCTTCATCCTGCCTTCTTGAAGTGAATTGATATTGCTACTTCAATGGCTGTTAAATTTCTTGCATCTGCACTTACCTAAATATGACTATGCATTTTTCCTTCATTTATTCCCCTGTTTTCCCTCTCTTTTCTGCAGTTGACATTGTTTGGATATAATGACAAGTTGAGAGTCTTACTGGAAGCAGTTGTTGAGAAAATCGCGAAATTTGAAGTAAAACCAGACAGGTTCTCTGTGATCAAGGTGAGCATCAGCAATTTCTTGCTGCTTATCGGTACATCAACTATATAGGCTTTCCAAGAATGCATCATGCTCTATATGCATCTCATTGAGGCAAAAAGGTTACTCTCTGGCAATTGGCTTTAAAATAATGGATCCTACTACGCCATAGTCTTGGCTAGATGAACAACTATAACTTTAGCGGATAACTATAACAAAATTCTAATATTCATTTTCTCAACAATGTTTTTGAAGTTCACAGATAAAATTTCTGAACCAATTCCTCATGCAATCAATATCAAAGTTCTTCATTTTAAGTTCCCAATTTCATTCTTTTTCTTCCCCTTTCATCAAAGCATTGTTAGAGTTGCAGTCTGGCACTTATCGCTTCATTTCGTGTTTTGAAGAGCAAGTTTGTTGTAAAATCTATCGGTTAATTTGCATCTATCTACTCTGCTTTTGGGTACTTTTGTGTGCATCAACATGTCTGCCAGCTATCTCTAGCTTTAGTTTGCAGTTGTCTTAACTGTACCATCTTATTACTAATGATTCATGATTATGTATTCTTGATGTGTCATACTCAAGTTTTTCCGTCACCTCATACAAGAATGTTGTGTTGAAAGATCGGATGCTTCTTTCCTGTTGCTTAATATGTTCTTGTGAGGTTACAAAAGACATAATACCTGTAAGTAGTGGAGTTCTACTGTGTGGACTTGTAAATTTCCTTGTTCCATGTACGCACTAATGCACACAGACACATACATATACAATTCTAGCAGACTAGCACAATTAGATTAAAGTCAGATTGCCAAAATGGACCCGTAGGAGTATAAGAAATCAACTGCATAATTAAAAAGAGAACAATTTGTAAAATAAAATGTCTCCGCAAGCTGAAATAATTTAAATTATATTTATTTTGATACAAAGAGACAATTTTACTAATTTTTTTGGAGTAGTTCAGTTTTCCCTGTATGAACCAAAAAAGTGAAGTAGGTCATTTTTATTGGGATTGAAGGAGTAACATACAAACTTTTCTAGGTAACTCCATTATTTTCCTTCTTTTGTTTCTTCAGTTCTTCTAATGATTTTGTCGTTCAGTGTAATTCAAATGAAACAAATAGGATATTATACAAGTCAGTTTTTTTTTATTTTTTATTTTGGGTCCTTTTTGTAAGAATTTACTCTTGGTCATCTGGATGTGAGAAGTTTGTGTCCCCATTACCTGCAATGTTGGTTTTCTGTTACTATGTTGGCCAGCCTTCTTAGATTTTTATATTTTGTGGTCCATTGTTAACTCAAGAATTTTACTAATATTTCTCTTTATTTCCTCCTTTTCTATTTTCTAATAACCACCACTCTTTTTTTCTTGTTGATCTCCTTTTCTTAATAGGAATTGGTGACAAAGCAATATCAGAATTTCAAGTTCCAACAGCCATATCAGCAGGTTATGTATTACTGCTCATTACTGCTAAAAGACAACACATGGCCTTGGAATGAAGAACTTGAAGTGCTTCCACATCTTAAAGTTGATGATCTGGTTAAGTTCTATCCGCTTTTGCTGGCAAGGTCCTTTATGGAGTGCTATGTAGCAGGTAACTTTTCTCAACAGCCATTTAAGTTGTTTCATTTTACATCTATTAACTTGTGAAATCCACTGCCTTTCTCAGGAAATGTTGAACAAGCTGAAGCAGAGTCCATGATACAGCTTATTGAAGATGTGTTCTTCAAGGGTCCGCAGCCAATATCAAAGCCTCTATTTGCATCTCAGCATCTGACAAATAGAGTGGTTAATCTTGAAAGAGGTGTAAATTACTTCTATGCTGCAGAGGGCCTAAATCCAAGCGATGAAAATTCAGCTCTTGTTCATTATATTCAGGTAAACCTTAAGTTGATGGAATCTGCATGGAATTGACAGCAAGTTTCTCTCTTCTTCTCTGGTTTTTTTCTTAGAAAAAATTGGTAAAAAGGTTATCTTAAATGAGTTCCTTGGAGGTCCAATGCTTAATGTGCCTAGAAGCAAAGTTTTCCGTTTTATTGGATTAAACATCATCCAAAACCAAAAGTAGGTGCTGGATACCCCTAATCAAAACCCTTGCCTTGCAACTATTTAGCACCACCTGAACTTGTAGGGTGCTTGATTTTATATGGATTTCTGTCATACTTAATTTGCTCTAGTCCCCTCATTATTGGTTCTGCTTTGTTATGTTGCAATTCCTGTTACTTCCTTCTTGCCACTTTTGATAAGGCAAATAATTTCATCATTCTGGAAATTTCCCTCATATAAGAAAGAAGTATTACCAAAAAGTGGGATACTACAAAAACATGGTTCTTTACAAAGCACACAAAGTTCTATACAGACGGGAACCTCATTGATGAACCAAATTGAGAAGCAGAAACAAGAGGTTGTTCCTCATATGCACAATGTCCATGTGGAGAGAGAGGAACAAAAGATGTTTTCATGACACTCCAATTCTCATCCCTACCCTTAAAGCAAGTTTATTGATTACTCTTTTTGGTTGGGTTAAAAGACCAGATCTGCTTGGTGGACTTTCCAAGAACTTCAACACTCAAAAACCTCTCTCAGTGAACTTGGCATGGCCCAAGTGAGTTCAAAAAGTGAGAAGAACATGTTCCATATGTCTGTTGCAAATGTGCGATGAGGAAAGGGGATTGATAGATTCTGAGTTGCACAAGCACATGTAGCATCTGTTTAACTAGTTGGAATTTCCTCCTTATGAGGTTATCCTGTGTCAAGCAAGAATCTTTTGGAGTAATTAAAGTGAAACAAATAACTTTATGTGGCAACTTAGTTCTCCATTAATTTAAGAATTTTGGAACTTATCGTTTAGAACAAGCCATTAAAATTTATTTGGCTATAAATCATCTCATCAAGGGTAAACTGGAAAGTTTAAAGTTAAATTATTTCTAAATATGGAAAGGCGCATTTCTTTCTAGGACAAAGGGAGTAGTATTTATTTGTTTGTAGTAATGACATATCAAGTTGGAATTGGCAACTCCTCAACTTTGGTGTTGATTCTTCTTTGTAGCGGGTATCCTATAGAGTACCCATATTACCTATTATTTGTGAATTAGATTGCTCTTCTAGAGTCATGTAAGTTCCCCACATTCTTGAATATTAATCTCCATTGAGGGGCCTTTCCATTTTTCAACATTTAAGTCTCCTTGATTTTGAAGATCTGCTGCCTTGCTATCATCTCATGTTCCTTAATTCTTTCTTCCTTTTGGAAAAATTCCTTTATGCAGAATCATTCTAACTAAGGCTACCTTATAAGTCAATCTTGTGAGAATAATATGCCTATCGTGATGGCAGTTTCCTTGAGAACCTTTTTCAATTTTATCATGAACTTCTAATCAAAGTGTCTAATCCTGTGGATGGCTTGAATTGCTTGTTTTAAGGCTTAGCGTAAGTTGAATAATCAGTTTCTTTTTCATGACCTGTAAGTTCCGTTTGTGCTGCTGTCATGAGTAGTGAGAGTCCAAGATCTTTAGTTCTATAACTTTAATCAACTTCTTAATGATCATAGTTATCTGTAACAAATACTGCTTTAATCTCGAGAAGATATGATGTCTTTCAGAGATTTATTCCTGGTCATGGAGGATTTTGTTTTTCTCATTTATTGGAATGATAACCCTGACTACAGATATGCCAGTAAAGATTTTACCAATCGATCTTCAAGATCTTTTGACATATGATTTTTCTTTTCTAAATGGAAAAGAAACCTGTCTAATGCATTGAAATGAATTGTGTCATCAATCTTTTCCTGGTTCTTTGCTTCTCTAACAAATTTGCTTGAGTTTCCAGGTGCATCAGGATGACTTTATGCTGAATGTCAAACTTCAGCTTTTTGCTCTCATAGCAAAGCAGCCAGCCTTCCACCAGCTTAGATCAGTCGAGCAACTTGGTTATATCACTGTGCTCATGCAGAGGTATGCAGTGTCTTTTACTGAACACTGTTCGGCAAGTTGTTGGCTGTTCATCCTTAAAAAGTTTTGTTTTCACTTAAAGTGGACTAATACTCTCTTTCTAGGAGCGACTCTGGTGTTCACGGGGTGCAGTTTATCGTTCAGTCAACTGCAAAGGTGAGGATATTTTGTTATAGGTACTGTGAAAGGAAATAAGATTGGCATTCATAGATTATGACAAATCTACTGGTTGAGTTTGGCAGGATCCCAAATACATTGACTCAAGAGTGGAGTTATTTATGAAGATGTTTGAGAGCAAGCTTTATGAGATGACTAGTGATGAATTCAAGGTGAGCTTAGTAACACTTCTGCTTCTTTTTATAGCGATGAAAGGAACTTGTAGCTACTAAATTAGTCTCAATATTGTCAGGAAGGTCCAGTAAGTTTTGGGGTTTAATCTTGGGACTTAGCTCGTAAGGATAATCCTTATCCACGAAGTTGACAGCTTCATTTCTTATCAGGCCATAACGGATTGTTATTATGTACTTTTGATAAATAATTATCACTGGAGGAAGGGAAAAATAACCATTGACATAGCACAAAGTTGGTATAACCGTACTATGTGGATTTTCATCAGCCCTTCAAAAAAACCATTCAATTGTATATAATGTGGAATAGAACTAAAATGACCTCTTGCTCTCCAAAATGGAGTACTATGTGCTGCACTTTTTTCTTGTTTGAGAAGGAAATCTTCAGAACGGAGTTTATTTACCCTTCAAAGAGTTTCTGTTTGTTCCCTACAATTCAGCTAAAAGATGCATCCAGGCGAGACTTTCAATGGCTCTTTTCCCCTTGGAAACTTCACGATCTCAAACTGGCCCCCCCAAAACCCCACCCACCCACTCTTTAATAAAGTACTCTGGATTGTATACCTACCTAGCTACTGTTGCCTATTAATCAATAGGATGTAGGTTTAAGTTTTCGTGTCTTCAATACATGGTGGGTTACTGTTGTCTGTCTATACTTGATAAATTTCCAGTGTAGCTTTCTTGTCCCTAACTTTTATCCGTTTATGACACAGAATAATGTCAATGCACTTATTGATATGAAGCTTGAGAAACACAAGAATTTACGGGAGGAATCTCGATTTTACTGGAGGGAGATCTCAGATGGGACCCTCAAGTTTGATAGACGAGACAGTGAGGTATGAAAATTGCTACACTCATGTGAAGAATCACTTTCATTTCATGAGCATTTTTCAGAGTTAATGACTCTACTACGTTATGTTTTGTTTTTGCACAAAGTGAAACTAAACTGCTGTAAAAGGAATAGGTCAAATATATGATATCACCCTTCTATGTAGAGTTCTTATGTAGGTTTTTACCTTTTTGACCACATAATAGCAACATACATAGTGTAATCCCAAATGTGGGGTTTGGGAGGGTACAGTGTTTACAAACCTTACCCCTACCTTGGGAGGTAGTGAGGTGGTTTCCTATAGACCCTTGGCTCAAGGAAAAGCATATCAAAATGTACTAGTGCAATTGTTATTTCGGTAGAGTCCTTGTTTTTTAATTCTAGAAATTTATGCATTTTGAGTCACTTTGACTGTTGTTAGTGGCTCACATAGAAAACCTATAATTTTTTCCGTTAATTGATGTCATTTACAGTAATTTAAGTATGGATCAGTCTGTGGCTTGTGTCCGTTCAGCAGCCTATCTTACTGTCTTTTTCGTTTTCAGTCTGGTATTTCATGACTGCTGAAAGAAATTCAAAACTTTTCCACAATAGTAGGGGGGAAATGTATCTAATCAGTTGTCAATGATATTGATGAAACAGATTGACGCGCTAAAGCAACTGACTCAAAAGGAGCTGACAGATTTCTTCGATGAATATATTAAAGTCGGTGTTCCTCGGAAGAAGGCCTTAAGTGTCAGAGTCTATGGAAGCTCACATTCTTCTCAATTTCAAGCACATAAGAATGAGCAGATGGAACCAAATGCAGTTCAGATAGAAGAAATATTTAGCTTTAGACGATCTCGGCCTCTTTATAGTTCTTTTAAAGGAGGCTTTGGTCATGTGAGATTGTAAGAGACTAAGAGGTAAGCATAGCAGCAGCTCGAGAAGCCCCCCGATGCAGTTGATATGTTGTGTTAGCGAGTCCATTACAGAAGCAGTTGATCTGCAAAATACCTCTCTCGTATACAGTTGTGTCAATTTGTCAGTTGTACGAGGGCTCGTGGTAGGCATGTGAGTTGAATTGCTCAACTGATTTGATGATGAACTGCTTAGAGATTTGGAGAAGTAAATGTACACTGTGACATTAATTTCTGTTTTGATTGCTGAGTATAATTGATCAGAAGACAAGAAGTGAAATGAATGGAACCTGAAAGGAAAATTATTCATTTATGGTTTTGATGGGATGAATAAACTACTATATACTTCAGTTTTTTTTTGTTTTTTTTTTACTTAAATCTTCTTGATGTTACTAGTGTATTAGGCAAACTTATCAGGTCAGCCCTTCCTATCAGTCCAAGTTTTAATGGGGTAGAATTATTTGGTATCTGTGTTGGTCGGAGGTAGTATGTCCTCATAGAATTTGTTGGAATTGCACCAGCTGGTCTGAACACTATAGGTATTAAAAAAAATGTTCGCGAGATATTCATATGTGATTTAGACTATAAAGATCATAAAGATAAGAGTTTTAAAATGTAATTGAGTATTTTCTCGCAAGTACTAATTCCCTTTTTCCATAATTGTTGTATTTAGATTAGTTTACATGCATTTCACCGAGTCCTTCATTTAGTGGTAAAATCAGAATTATCACCGAAAGAATTAAAATATGAAAAAATAAATAGAAACTAAAGAAGTTTTACATTCACTATATGTATGCATAAAAAATAATTTAAATTATACATAAATTGTATGACTTATAATTTTTTGTTGATAATTCACCCCTTGGATCCTACCTCGCTCCACCCTTGCCTTTACCTCCCACCAACAAGCATATTAAGTAAATGTCTAATCATTTATATATAGTATAGTTTCCACAAACCCCTTTAAAACCTACTTAGCTTCACCCTTGCCTCTACCTTCCACCAACATATGTAAATCAACTTTATTTAATTTTATTTTATAAATAATAGGGGAAATGCATAAGTACCCCTCCAATTTACGCCTGAAATCTCAGGCACATACTTATACTATACTAAGGTTTTATTACTCCCGAACTTATTTTATAAATAATTTTCTATTTCTTTTCGACCTAGCTTGAAAAAAAAGTTAACACGCATTGGGCCCACAAGATAGTGTCACATAGACCGAAAAAGGGTAGAAAATTATTTATAAAAGAAGTTCAGAGTGTAATAAAACCTTAGTATAGTATAAGTGTATCTCTAAGATTTCGAGCATAAATTAAAAGATACTTATGTATTTTCCCTAAATAATATAATTGTCTATATCTGTCATCAATGTATTATCAAGTAACTCTATCTATTCTATTTCTTTCTTTCTTTACTGAGTGGATGACTTGCCTAATGAATTGAAAATTGAGGGATGACTTTTCACCCTCATGGACCACACACTATAGTAAGCTTTTTTGTCCAATTTTGCTACCTATCACATTCTTAAACCAAATGCCAAGTCTTCTATTACTTGACTAACAAGTTAAAGCATTTAATCGTTAATAAAGTGAGTTGAAATATCGTAAAATTTTGCACGATTCTTTTTGTTTGATTTAGATGCAATTAATTTAGTTGTTATTGTTGCAAAGTGACCCGTGGAATTAGACGAGATTAACAAAAAAGAAAAAAGAAAAAAAAAAACAAGATGACTAGGCATAGACTTGGACCCTTGTCAATTTCCCTCCTTGAGGACATTATTCAACATTTATGGGCTGAGTTTGCACACTTTATAACATGCAAGACTTAACAAGTCTCACTCTATCAATATTACGAAAATTTCTATATAAGTGCAGGTTTTATTGATCCAAGTTGAAATTTTGAACTTACCCTTTACTTTCATTTGTTGTATTTCAGTGATTCTTGAAATACCCATTTGGGATTTTGTACTTAAATCGTGTTTTTTTTGAGCTATTGAGATTTGGGGTTGTTTAATTTTGCGAGAAAATGGCTGTGGGCAAAGCAGATGAACCTGTAGAGATCTTTAAGGCTCGTTCTGATAAGAGGGAGTATAGAAGAATAGTTCTTCAGAACTCTCTTGAAGTTCTACTAATCAGTGATCCTGAAACAGACAAGGTGAGTTGTTTTTGTGATTTTTTTTTTAATTTGAGAAATTTTATGAATTTATTGAGTTGGGTTGTTTTATAAATGTATTTTTGTGTGTTGTTGGATCAGTGTGCTGCTTCTATGGAGGTGTCAGTGGGGTATTACAGTGATCCTAAGGGTCTTGAAGGCCTTGCTCATTTTCTTGGTAAGTAAGCTAGTGCATTGACTCTAGGTCTTGAAGCAAGGACAAAACTGCTTTTTTGTTTTTTTATTAATGATTGTGGTATCCGGACCAGCTTTTGCATAACCGTATACTTGCTACCTCCCACCAGCTCAACTACTGGTGTTTATCTTGATGTAACTGGTAAGTTATTCTCATGTGGCCAAAAGGTCCTGAGTTCAAGCTGTGTAAAGTGGAAACAACCTCTTGAAGAAATGCAGGGTAATACTGCGTAGAATAGACCCTCGTGGTCCGGCCCTTCACTGGACCTTGCGTGAGCTTAGTGCACCCGGATCCCCTTTTTAAAATTTTTTTAAAAAAAATTCTACTGTTTGTTTCTCCAATATTTTCACTATTGTATCTACTTTATTTCCTTTCCTACTGATTTTGATATGCTTTATTTGAGATGAGGTCTTAGAAACAACCTCTCTACCTTCTCTAGACCCCACCTGAGTGACTACAATGGGTATGATGTTTCCTGTAGCTTTGATTCTATGCACCAGTATTCTGCCAACGTGGAAGGTGGTGAATCTTGGAGGGGTGGGAATTTTAACTTCTCTTAATGTGCAACTGATGTGTTCTTGGTTAATTTCATGATCTTATTTCTTTGGTTTTTGTGAGTTAATTGCACCCTTTGCAAGTTATTCCATTCTACTGTATGCTACTTCAGTTTCACTTTCTTCCATGAGGCAAAAGTGCACACTGATTCATAATGTGTTGAACTGCAGAACATATGCTATTTTATGCAAGTGAGAAGTATCCTGTGGAGAATAGTTACTCAAAGTACATCACCCAGGTATCTTCTTTTATCCTATTAGCAATTATGATTTACTTTCCCTACTCATGTGAAATAGCTTGTCCCTTCTTCCCACAGTTTGCAATCTATCTTCTGTTTAGGACTTTTTGATAGCTGATTATTGTCTGTGTTCTTATTTTTTATGTTGAGATACAACTTTGATCGTTTTTAGGGGTTCTTTTATTGAGCCTCGATTGTGATACATGGTGGTAGTTTAACTATCTGCATATTCTTCAGTCGTTAATTTGCTAATTCAAGGTGACTTCTCCTCCCAGAAATTTGAGGGGAAGGTTAGAATGTGTTGAGAAGTCATCACCAACTTAATATCCAAGACATGTCGAAGATGAATCTAAAATATGCAGGAGTTGTAAAGAAATGAAGATCTCTAGAATGAGTGTTCTAGGCAGAGAAGTCTATAAATATTCTAGAAAGGAAAGTTCTAGAAATAAGTAGTTGGGGGAACATTTTAGAATAGAGAAGAAATACCTTTAGTTAGATTCTTGCATCACTAGTTCACCACCTATAACATAGATGTGGTTCATTTGAGATGTGTGTGTGCTCAAGTAAAAATTGAGTGCTCAAGCAAGTAAGCAAGCAAGAAGAGAGTGATCGAGAGAAAAATAAGAGAACAAAGAGAGTTGCTAGAGTGTGAGGGCAAGAAAAATTGAGTGTAAGTATTATAAGATCAAAGTGGGTCTTTACCTTGCAATAATCAAATTCAAGTTGTGAATAATGGTGCAAAATAATTATTAACAGAATGTTAGTATGAAACATTGTCTTGCATCTGAAGAAAGTATTGTTTGTATTCAATAAACTATTTACAGGAATTTGTGATGTAACTCACTTCACCTTGCCTTGTCAAAAATTAATAAATTATGGCGAAAGTCACTGGTCTAATTCATGGCTGCAAAATAAATTGTGGCGGAAGTCACTGGTCTAATGCACTGCTGCAATCTCTTCTCTTATTTTTCATGTAGAAGCTGAGCCCCAATAACTGAAGAGATTGGGAATGCATAGACAACTCAGCGGGCTAGGAGGTTATAGATGATTTATGCAAATACACATAATATATTCTTAAGATGTGGGACAATATATCCAATCTGACATTCCAACATCAAGCAAGCAACTATACCCTAGTACCAAATCTGTTATGATCGGCCTTACGAATCCTCTACATTATTCCTCTCTGTTCAGATCTACTATATTCCTATACAGTGTTTTGGAAGGGGAGAGGCGACAAAAAGCGATGAGGGCCCATTTCACTGAGGTGAGAAGTGATGTGCTTGCTTTCTGAAGTGAAGCGTCAATTAATACAAAATGATTAAATATTAAATTTTCATATTTAAATAACCAAAAACTCAATAGCAATAACATATTAGGCAAAACTAATTAAGTTATTATGCAACTAAATCCGAATAAATGCTAAAAGAAAAAAACTGAGAAAAATGCAGAAGAAGAGGATAAAATCATAAAACAGAGGATGAAAGAAGAAAGAAGTTGACTGATTTTAGTTGCTGGAAAGCAGAGGAGAAAGAAGAAAGAAAGAAGTACCTGAACTCTAGCTTTGACTTGCCTCATCTAAACGAAAAACATAGATTGTTGCTGGAAAACAGAGAAAGAAGGAGAGAGAAGTTGCGCAGGGGTAGTCCGACTCTGACCAAAAAAACCTAGCTCTCAAATTGTAATTAAAAGCAAAGCTTCGCCTTGCCTCATATATGCTTTTCTGATCACTTCTTGCCTCTAGGAAAAAGGCACTGATTGTATGCTTCATCTCTCCTCACGCTTAAGCGCTAAGCCGAGCGCCTTTCACAATATTGTGCCAACACGAAATAGTTTTCCTTATTCTAACAAATTATAAGGCATGTAATCTTTGCATGTACATAATATACCATTGCCCCAACCTAAATTCAGAATGCTGAACACTATGTACTTCATTTTCCTGGTAGTAATGACACAACCATATCAATAGCTAGGTAATCAATGAACAAAACACACTTCTTATTGGTGAATCGGCAATTCAAAGTTCTACTATAAGGGATCAAATTAGAATCTCTAAGATCTTGGCCATGATCCAATCAAATCAGTATTAACTTGTTTGTTGATTAAGTTTTATGATAAACTATGTTTTTGCAAATGACGTAGTTTTGATTAATGAGACTCGCAACGGAGTTAACTCTAAGTTAGACGTTTGGAGACAAACCCTTGACTTTGATCGCTTGAGGTTGAGCATGATCAAGACTGAATACTTGGAGTGCAAGTTCAGTGATGTGACACATGAGACTGATGCGGAAGCGAGACTTAATTCACAGATCATCCAAAAGAGAGGTAGTTTCAAGCATCTTGGGTCAATTATCGAGGGAAATGGGGAGTTCGACAAGGATGTCACTCACCATAATGGTGCTAGGTAAATGAAATAGAGGTCGCATCTGGAGTCTTGTGCGATAAGAAGGTGTCACATAGACTTAAAGGCAAGTTGTACAATGTGGTAGTTAGACCACCTATGTTGTATTGGTGCAGAGTGTTGGTCAATCGAGAATTCTCGCATTCAGAAGATGAAAGTGGCGGAGATGAGGATGTTGCGATGAATGTGTCGATATACCAGGAGAGATGAGTTAGAAATAAGGATATCCGAGACGAGTTGGGGGTAACTTGTGGGAAGCGAGGTTGAGATGGTTCGGGTATGTCATTAGGAGATGCATGGATGTTCCGTTGCAGAGGTGTAAGAGGTTGGTTATGGATGGATTCAGGAGAGGTAGAGGTACATCAAAGAAGTACTGGGAAGAGGTAATTAGATAGGATATGACGCAGTTGCAAGTTGCAGCTTACTGAAGACATGGCCTTAGATAGAAAAGTGTGGAGGACACAAATTAGGGTAAACGATTAGTAGGTAGGAGTGCGCCCATGATAGTAGGTAGGAGCGCTTTGTCTTGTTGCCCTTACAAGTAGTCATAGGACTATTCTTGTAGTTTCTTGTTCTTCAATTTCTATGACTATCTATTATTTCGTGTAGTTTGTTTGTAAGATTATTTTGTTGTAGTACTATTCTAAACTGTGTGGGACTACACTGTGTATAGTATTGTTGATATACTAGGTTACCTGTAAAAAATGTATTACAATACTGGGTAAAGATCAAATAGGACATCAGCAATGGCCAATGGGGTACCAATTGACATCAAATGCATGTTGTATGCAACTGTGTTTTACTTCTTCTCTTTTGCTAATAGATGCACACAGTTTGTTGAGCATGTAAAATTTATAATAATTATGGTGGTAGAAGAAGAAATTATCAAATAATTGTTGGAGTATATTTGCGGCACTACCAACTTGGTCCTGAATGTGTTTCATTCGGACTGTAAGTTTTTAGTTATTTCTCCAGTATTCAATAAAATGTCAGTTATATGTAATCTTCACTATGATGTCCTAGCTTAATTTGGATTCTAAACCAGTGTGAAGAGGAGGTTATATTTTTTGAGGATAAGAAGAGGTTATATATTGATGAACTGTCTTTGTCCCATTTTACATTTTATGACATTCTCTGTTTTAGGCTGTCTTGGAAAAGATTAACAAATTGCTTCTGAAAACTATGTTTTCGTTTCTTTTTTAGCTTCACTCTCCTCGCACTAGTCCTTGTTTATATTTAAATGTTATTTGGCAATTGTAACTCTACGAATGCCTAGCAATGAGGTAAAATAGTTGTTGTGATGTAAAAAATTGTTTGGACATTTAAAGAAGATGAACATGGGGTCTAAACATGAGTTGTCTCTTAGATATGAAGACATCCTTTGTCATAATTCAACCGCTAAAGTTTCTGTGAGAAATATAAGAAAAATATAAGAAGAGAATATTATTGAATTGTTGTCGTGTCTACATTATTACATTGAGACCCTATTTATAGACCCTAGAATACAATCCTTTACCAAATAGGATACTATTTAGTAGTCCTATTCCTATTCTAATAGGATTGTATAAACCTATTCCTATTCTAATAGTATTGTATAAACCTATTCCTATTCTAATAGGATTGTATAAACCTATTCATATTCTAACACTCCCCCTCGAGCTAGTGCGTACAATTCATGCACCTAGCTTGTTACAAATGTAATTAACACGGGGACCGATGAGGGGCTTGGAGATATTTGCAGACTTCACAAAATTAACGGTCAATCTCAATGTGCTTGTCATCTCATTAAATATTGGATTTGATGCATAATGTCAGTCAATCTCAATGTGCTTAATCTTCGCATGAAATACTGAATTTGATTCATAATGTTGGTGTTGAACTTCCCAAACCAATCTTGAGAAAAATTGTTCAAGACCATAGAGTGATCTGCACAATCAATGACACAACACAATCGACATACAAGGCTACTAAACTCCCCCTGAGCAACGAAGTGCTCAAATCTAGTATAAAGTATATAAATCGTGTTTCCATCAATAGATGAGTTAATATTAAATAAGAAAGTCACCAAAAATTTATCGGAACATGCTCATATGCCGGAGTATTAGATTTGATGGCCAAAAGTGGTCACAATCTAAGAAATAAAATTATATGGTATGGTCGGAATGATGGCACGACCTAACTAGTAAATAGAAATTATATAGGATAGTTCGAATTGATGGAACGAACCCATTGAAAAAGAGAAATAATATGGGTAGGGTTGGAATGATGGAATAACCCTACGCAAATCAGATTTGAGGAGTCACCGGAAAGACGAATGGAACTATGCAAATCAAATCTGAGTTACTAAAAAGACACATGATGCGACGCAACTCAGATATGAGATAATAGTTCGAAAAAATCCACGTACTACACAAATTAAATATGAAAAGTAGTCTGGGGAGATGTACGGTGCTACGCAAATCAGATATGCAAAAAAAATGGTAGTCACCGGAAAGATGGCACGGTGCTACACAAATTATATATGAAAAAAAGTAGTCACCGGAATGATAGCACGGTGCTACACAAATTAATTATGAAAAAGTAGTTACCGAATGATGCCACGGTGCTACACAAAATTGAATATGAAAAAGTAGTCACCAGAATGATGGCACTGTGCTACACAAATTAGATATAAGAAAGTAGTCACCAAAATGATGGCGCGGTGCTACACAAATTAGATATGAGAAAATGATCACCGGAAAGATACACGGTGATCCAACTTTTGCTAACATAATCATCGGCCGTACGGGCGACATATATGAGTAATAGCCGCCCGCCGGCAGCGGAAGCTCTTTGAGTTCTACCATAGAGGCTCTAATACCATGTGAGAAATATAAGAAGAGAATATTATTGAATTGTTGTCGTGTCTACATTATTACATTGAGACCCTAAAATACAATCCTTTACCAAATAGGATACTATTTAGTAGTGCTATTCCTATTCTAATAGGATTGTATAAACCTATTCCTATTCTAATAGTATTGTATAAACCTATTCCTATTCTAATAGGATTGTATAAACCTATTCATATTCTAACAGTTTTCCACCACTTACCATATAGACACCTCAATTGAGGCTGTTTCCTATTAGATACCTACGTTATGTGAAAATGTACCCTTTAGACCTTAAACAGGCAATCATTCAAAATTTTGGAGTGCATGTATTTCACATGTGATTGATGTGGCAAGTGACAAATGAAACTCTGAGACATGGGCACTTGGGCCCAAATAATTGTAAAGATCGAATCTTAAGCAAAAAGAAATGTATTTTCACACAATCCTGATCCCCCCCCCACCCCCCAAGAGAACCACCATGGCCAATTGGATGTGACTGGTTTCTTTGTATTCATGACAATGGGGGAGGGTGTAGGAAAATGGGTGTAGCTTGGTGTTAAGCAGGTGTTTTTGCTTTCATTGTCAGCGGAAACAATCAACAAACAATTCTTTAAAAAAGAAGAAGAAAGAATAGCTACTAAAGCTTTTACATCTAAATGAATGAAGTTTTGTATGAATTTCCCTTGAGGTAACTGTCTTATAGAGTTTGATTTCCTTCTCGTTCTTGATTATTGATTCAGCATGGAGGTTCCACCAATGCCTTTACATCTTCTGAGCGCACCAACTTTTACTTCGATATCAATGCAGATTGTTTTGAAGAAGCATTGGACAGGTATGGATTTAATTTCTCCGTATTATCTTTGAAAGAGTATCTATCAAATGCCTTATGGTGTTTCATTATATAGATTTGCGCAGTTTTTTGTCAAACCGTTGATGTCACCTGATGCTACAACAAGGGAAATAAAAGCTGTTGACTCTGGTTAGGCTTCATAATTTATGCATGTTGATGCATTCAGTCCCGTAAACATTAACAACTGCTGATTGCTCTTTCTTGTCGTGTGCCCGTGGCAACTTGCTGAGTCATTTCAGAGAACCAAAACAACCTATTATCGGATGGTCACAGAGTGTACCAGGTATTTATATGGACTCATAAGCCAGCTTTAGGCTTCCTTTGGTACTTGTGATGATTCCTTGATGACAGAGATAGATGAAGTAGAACTGTGTGATCTCATCTGTTCAAAGATTAAACTATTAGAGAGGGGATATTGTCATTTTTCTTTAGGTCTTCACCCCCCCCCCCCTTTGTGTAAGAGCATGATTCTATCATCATTAGGGACAAGAATTATTCTTCTAGCGGATGGCGGTTTGATTTGAGTGCAGGACCTCTTGCCTACTCAGATACCATATTGAATTGTGTGATCACATGTCTAACAACTTAAGTTATTGGTGAGGGACCTTTTCATTTATTTACTTTAGGTCTGCAACAATGTATAGGATTACCTGGTCCTTTATCCTCAATAAGGACGTGCTGAATATTGTTCTAAGATCTTTTGATTTCTGAACTTGTTCCATGATATGACTGTTTCTCTCTCTTATCTTGTGTATCTTGAGATTGTACGTTTGTTACATACCTGTTAGAGCCGTGTTGTTTACACTTGCAAATTTTTGTTTTTATATCTTTTGGAGTAAAGAACACCCTTCATTATTTTGCATTCCTTTCTGTGCAGCTTCAGAAACATCTGAGCTCAAAAGATCATCCATACCACAAATTTGGCACAGGTTTGTCATTCTATGTGCAATGTCTTCCATTTGACTCGACTACATGGCTTGCAATCTGATTTTGGCTTACCTTAAATCCCTGTTTAGATAACTTGTCTAGTGTCTACTGCTGCACCTTTCTCTGATTTGTCCTTTTCAGAACATCAATGCTGTAAATGCAGTATCTTTGGGTTTTTGATAAGCCCAAGTGTTGGACTAATTTTACTTAAACACTTCTTTTGGATAAATTATTTTATAGACAAAAAGAAGTCTTGCGCTTTCAACACTAGTAGGCCCTCTCGTCTTATTCCCCTGCTTTACGATACTATATGATACAACATTATGAGGATTGTGTGATTTCTTTATTTCTCCACATAACTAAAAGGAACTATACTTTTGGGTTAGGTCGTAGGGTTTACAGATCCATTTTAGTGCGATCTATTGTGAATAAATTTTCTATCTTATTGATAAAAAGAAAAGTTCAGTTGAAAATTTCACTCCTTTGTTTCAATTAATTCATTATTTGGCTAACAAAAATAAATATTTCACTACTTCATAGCCTATTTTGCTATCATCGATATTGAAACTACTTACCTGGCCAATCAAACAAGCATTTAGAACTCCCTATATTCTCTGTTTCTCTTCTGGAACTGAGAGCACCACTACATTTCCTTCTTCTTTGCTGCATACTCTCAGTAAGATTGACAATTTTGCCATTATCTGAAGGTCGTATTATCCAGTATCATCTTTTGGGCTTTAGTGGCTTTGCCATAGCTTTTGTGATATTACCTTTCTGTATTGGAGAGAATAGGAGGTTACTCTATCTCTGTTGCACATTGTTTCTTTTGACATGTAGAAACAATTGATTCTTGCACAGGTAATTGGGATACCCTGGAGGTGCAGCCAAAAGCAAGAGGGTTGAATACAAGGGAGGAGCTTCTCAAATTTTATAAAGAAAATTATTCAGCCAACTTAATGCATTTGGTTGTTTATGCAAAAGGTAGCCGGTTGATTTCCCTTTTCTTCCCTATAAATTATTATTGTGGAAAATCATCTATGCTAATTTTCTCTTTTAAAACACTCAGATTGCCTTGATAAAGCTCAGACACTGGTACAGAGCATATTCCAAGAAGTTCCAAATACCAATAGAAGTTACTCCCCTGTTACTGATCAGCCTTGCAAATCAGAACATCTTCAGGTGCTCAAATAGGTGTAGAGGTCATAAATTTGACACAAAAGTTAAAAGATATAAGGGCTATGTTCTAGCGAATCTCTTTTCTCTTGCCCCTTTTGTGTTGGCTGGATTGGAAGGTGTTTTTTTAGTGGTACAAAGATTAGCGGCAAGACAAGGAAGGGAGAACATGTTTGTGATATGGGGTCTTACGATTGCTAATTTTTACTGTGCTTATGATTTATCAGATAGATTTTGGAATTTGTGAGAAATGAATGGTTTTTCCTATACATGCATTTGATTTTATCTGCACCGTAGTTTCAGAGGAGAGAGCTAAACTTCTGATTGTTTCCTACCACCACTTATCATCCTTCGAGATCTAGTTTAATTGGCTTTGGTGGACAACGCATGAAAGAAACTGTGAGCCCTTTCCTTGTCTCAATGTACTTGTGATGCAATAAGATGTCACCCAAGTTTAACAAGTCACTCAATTGTCTTATATTATATACTCGGCACTGAGTTGACATATATATTCTGTACGTTTTTTAATAGACGCTCCTGCTGGATTATTCCAAGACCTGCTACTCCTTAATCTCAAAGAGAAGTCTTATTGATGAAGCGTGAATTATGCCAAATTTTCTAGGAGTCCGTTGAAACTTCCCATTTTCATTTTTCATTTTGGGTAGGGGTGTCAGAAATGCGCTAGTAATCTACGTTGTTCTCTCTTCTATTGCATTCTCTTCATTATTACAAAGACACGGTTGTCCTATGCCTATGATTCTTTACTCTTTGTTACACAGATTCTAGTCAGAGCTGTTCCAATAAAACAAGGTCACAGTTTGAGGCTCGAGTGGCCAATAATTCCAGACTTAACTCATTACAAGGAAGGGCCTTCACTCTATTTGAGTCACTTGATTGGACATGAAGGAGAAGGATCCTTGTTTTATATCTTAAAGAAGTTAGGTGAGTTCTCAACATAATCGTTAGAAATTCTGATTCTATTTCACCAGACATTTGTTATGAGGCACTTATGGAGCCCTTGAGTTCTATTGCAATAATGTGCAAAAATAGTGAAAACACATAAGTGTGTTGCTTACAAGCAAATCTTTTGAGTGGTTGAGATATTTTTTCATTAATTCTATCCAAAGTAACCTTGCAGGAGGCTGCGTATAGTATGCAATCAACAATAACTATTGCTCGAAAGAGCGAAAATGTTTTTTATCTACCATGATAAGTAGCAAGAGGATTGATGTAATGTTAATTACATCTGATAATCCAGCCTCTCTCTCTCTCTCTCTCTCTCTCTCTCTATTATTCTGGAAGTGAGGCACACGTTGAAGTTAGAATTCCTTGTTAGTTGTCAGGACTCGACTCTCCATACTGTTTCTAAGTACTCAGTGCTGTTTATCTCTGCAAATCATTGCAGGTTGGGCAACAAGCTTATCGGCTGGAGAGTCAGGCGGCGGTCATCACTTCTCCTTTTTTGAAGTTTATATTAGTCTGACTGATGCTGGGCATGGTTAGTTCCCTCAACTTTACCTTCTGTCGGGAAGTCTACTACACTGACCATCATGTCTCAATAATATTTCAGACCATTTTGAGGATGTTGTGGCACTGGTCTTCAAATATATTCACCTTCTGCAACAAGCTGGTGCCCGCAAATGTATATTTGATGAGGTTGTTGCACTTAATTTTGTATCAAACACAAAAGTGTTCATTGTTGTTTACAGCAGAACAATAAATCTTCAAGGTTAGAGGAAGATTTATTGATGAAACATAGAAAACATACATAGCAAATTAAATTTCATCAGTGATCTCTGCCTTTTCCTCAAAATTGGCTTCATTTTAAAATGCATCCAGAAGTAAATATGTTGGGGGAGAAAAATCACAGAGTTTACTTGTCATGTCACAATTAGCTTTTGTTCCCAATTTATAACTCTAAAGAGAGCATGATAACACACAGAATCTACAAAAGGAGAGGATTTACTCTATGTAGTAGGTGTTAGTTCTGTAAGATTCTACTGAATCTGTAAGACCTCTCTTGTTTGAAGTTTATACGGGCATATTATCTGAATATATATGGAACTAAGTGGGTGATACCTAGGAATCTGCAGCAAGCTTGATCAGCTAGCCGGGACAGGGACCAAGGAAATTTAGAGACAGAATTGGAGAAATTACCTTAATGTATTTTGGGCCGTTCAAATAGAAAAAACTCAGATATTTTGAGGGAAAAGGTGAACCCATATCATATGTAAAGCCTAGATATTGTCAAAATGTGTACTTCTGGTTCTGGTGTAGAGTGAACTCACCTATGTAAGTTTCTCATAACCAATGTAGAGAATGGATGATGGTTGTCATAGATTGACAATTGTGTAAACATAGTCAAATTTTTCTAAATCCTCATAGTAATGATGTGTTGGGACATGTTCTTCTGGGCACACACTCCCTAATTTCTCTTAAAAGGATAATTATTAAGTAATGACATGATATGGATTAAATAGAGTGCAATGAATATATCATTTATAGTGTGGGAATGAAGCGTAATTATTATTGCTGTTTTTGTGTTGTAGGATACTGGGATGAATATTATAAAGGATATAGATTCCATTCTGGAAAATCATGGACTCCTTTCACATCTAAAAAAAGCTAAATTCAGACTCTTGTGCATCCTCAGTACCTCCTTGGTGCTGTTTTGTGTATAGTAAAATTATCTAATGTTCATGTAAAACTTAATATATGAAGAATGTGTATGGTTAAAGTAGAACATGTACCAAGTGAGTACCCACAACATATGCACTAAACGGCTTCTTGAAGACATGGTTTATGGGGGTTGTGAGTTGTCTGAACTTTCCCCCATATCAGTGCTCAATACTACTATATATATATATATAGTTGCTCAAATGTATAAATACATTACTCTTTCTCTGGTTTGAAATAATTACTCAAACTATCCTCTTAAAAGAGGTAACTACTCTGAATTGTCTTTGAAACTCATTTTTCATTTAGAAAACAAGGTTTCTCTTTACTCAATGAAAAATACATTCTGGGTTGAGATAATTACTCAAAAGGGGATCTCTTTAAGAGGTAACTGCTTTGTACTTAATCTTTATGAAACAGTTTTAACTTTTTAACTTTTTAACTTTTCTGAGAACGTCTACTCCTTTTCTTCATGTAGAAATGAACATTTGGAATTACTTAGTTCCCTTATACTCTTTCTCAAACTGTTCTTTACTTCCTCAAAACTCAGTTTAAACAATAATGTTTTGCTTAAAAGATTCTCTATAAGAATTCAATAGAAACTCAAGAATAGGGTTCATGCCTATGTTGTTCGGACTCTTCAAAAATGTCAACGGGTGCGTGTCGGATTCGGCAAAAGTAGTGTATTTTTGAAGAATCCGAGACGGGTGCGACATCAAAAGTGAAGAGTCCGCGCAACTAAGGTTCATGCTAAAAAAAATAGACATGAACATATGCTCAATAATCACAATACACAATGTACAACAATTCAATGATTAAAATTAGGAATTCAATAATCCACAACTCAAGAACTTAGAACTCAATATCAACTCATCTCAAGAATACTGAAATCTAAGAATAGAATCCTAAGTTTTCTTTTACTAATTTGAAAGTAGATGTAGAGCGTGAGGAAGAACTAGTCCAACACGGTTATAGCCTTGCATACCGGGAAGAACAAAGTCGTTGGCAAAATAGATGAAATTTGAAGAACGCTTGAAAACCCTAGTTTTTCTCCTCTTGAATCCTTGCTCTAAGTCTTTGAAGTGTTAAAGAACGTAAAATAAAGTTTTAACACCATTTAGACCCTTAATTAGGTGAAAAAGGGTCGTGTTTAGGCTTAGAAGGGGTGGGAAACCCCTCTTTAAAAGCTGACAAAAACTGTCCACGGGACTATCTATGGTTTGTGGTTTGATCTACGGACCGTAGATCCCATCCGTGGAATTGATATTGAATTTCTAAGGCTCAAAAGTCCATTTACAGGTCCAAACGACATCTAGTAGTTGTTTTACGGCCCATCGGTTGGATCCATAGGATTTGGGTCCCAAAAGTTGACTCCCAACACTCTGCCAACGACTTGACAGGACGGGTCGTCGTTCAACCTACGGCCCGTCGGTAGGAACCGTCGTTCGCAGACTTGGAAAATTTTGATATGACAGTCTTTGGTAAAACGATCATCACTTTTTACTCCAAACATGAAATGGCAAACTTGATGACGTTGGAAAGAAGACTCAAAGACCTTTGATTTGGTAGGTCATAGGCCACCTAATTCATTATGTACGGGGAGATATGATCGTTTGAGGATGACCTAAATAAAATCTTATGTCTAAACTTATTCGGCAATGAAGCTTTAAGGGGTTCTTGTGACCTAAGTCATATTCAAAAATCATTCCTACACTAAAGAGTTGACCTTTAACACCTGAGTAAAATTAAGAATCACTCAGTACGACCTTATACTCAAATGAAGACTGCTTCAAGTCTTGACTTAGAAATTTTCGGGGTGTTACATAGAGAAACTTAGCAAACTGGAAAATTCAATACTTATCCGGGGGGAAAGACTTGCTATGATCAAAAGTGTGCTGGATGCCTTACCAACATACATGATGTCTGTTTTCCTAGCACCACCTGGTGTAATCATGAATAGAATAGAGGTAGTCAAAAGAACCTTCTTTTGGCAAGGAATAAAGATAAGAGGAAGTATCATCTTGTCAAATGGGAAGAAATGAACATAAGCAAGAAGATTGGGGGAGTGGGCATCAGAAACATGAAGTTTCAGAACCAAAGCCTTATGATGAAGTGGTTATAGAAATTTGCATCTGCTAAGAACTCATCGGAAGGAAGTGATTGCTGCAAAATATGGAATGAGGGATCAGTGGATGACAACAGAGGTAGCCTCTCCATATGGGTCTAGTGTATGGAGATCTATCAGTGATCTATGGGATCTGGTGCTAGAAAGATCATACTGTAAGGTGGGAAATGGCAGAAAGGTGGCTTTCTGGATGGACAAATGGTGTGGACAATTTTCACTTGGCCAAAGTTTTCCTGACCTCTACAACCATATGTCAAGTGCAACAAGCATCTGTAGCAGAATTATGGAATGATTGAGGTGGAATTTGCACTTCAAGAGAAACTTAATGATAGGGAGATGTGTGGAGTAGCAGAGTTTTTTGTCACCCTAGCACAATTTAGTAACCTGTCTAAGGAAGAGGGCGAAGGGTGTTCTACTGTTAACTCAGCATATGAAGATCTCAACACAGTTGGCATTGAGGAAGTAGAATGGCCTTGGAAGATGATATGGAAAACTAAGATACCCTATAAAGTAAACTATTTTACTTGGTTGTTAGCTAAGGAGGCAGTTTTGACACATGAACTTGAACAAGAGAGGTTTTCACCTGTGTTCCAGCCAGGTGCTTTATGTGTGAAGAGCAAGGAGAGACAGCCGACAATCTCTTGTTACACTTCAAGTGGACAAAAAAGCTGTGGTAAATGTTCACCAATATGAGAGAGATCAAATGGGTGAAACCAGGAAGGATCAAAGTGGTTTTGAAGTGCTGGAATAGAATTTGAAATGCAGGAAGAAAGGAGGAGAGATGGAATATTGGCCCATCATGTATATGGTGGACAGTATGGCTAGAGAAGAACCAGAGATGTTTAGAAGGAAAGCAGAGCAACAATACCAAGATTTAAGCTTAATTATTTAGCTCTGTATTATTTTTGGTGTAAAGAAGTAGTCTTAGATTGCTCAGAAGTAATCAACACAACTATAGAACGGCTTTAACTTGGTAGTTAAAGGATCCTATGTAAATTACAACACTTTTGGAGGGGAACTACACTTTTGAGGAAGTATACCTGTGGATAAATATAAACTAACGGTTACTTTTTTTTAAAAAAAAGAAGAAAACCTAAAGATAAGCAAAAAAAAATCTGCTGAAAATGACAAACTCTTAAAGTCTAGAAAGTACAATGTATTCAAAATTCAAATAGAAATCAACTCCTACATACTAGATATAACTAGTTGACTGGGTGTAACTAGTTCCTTAGTTTCTTGTGTATTGATTTCTATTGTTGTTTGTTGTTTCTTGAACTTCGACTATCATATTATTTAGTTGTATTTACTGTCTTGTTACTAGATGTTGTTTTCGTTACTAGATGTTATTTCTTGTACTGCTATTATTTATTTTTCTGGACTGCTTTGGACTATTTTCCTCTGTGTGTGTGTGTGGGTGGGGGGGGGGGGGCTGCTATTAGAAACAACCCCTCTACCTCTGGTAGAGGTAAGGTCTGCATACACTCTACCCTCCCCGGCCCCACATTGTGAAATCATGCTAGGTATGCTGTTTTGTAGATTCCAAGTGATTGTAGGTATTTCAAGATAAATTTTTTCCATGTGATTTTAGGTTCACCTTTATCTCCTTTCAACATCTTCAATTACCATGGTTTCACATCTTCAGACTGTTGCATTTAGGAGTCAACATAGGACATGACCAAACTGTCTCAAAATTCAAATCGAGAGATCAATTAATCTAGTTGCATAAAAGCTCTATTGTTTTTCCATATTCCTAAACGGGTATGAAACTTTTAGATGATTTTGTTTGTTTATGTGAAAAAATAGGTACATATGTGTGGAGATACAAATATTTGCTAGCCAACTAGTTTGCACCTATATTTTGACTCCATTAGATGATTGGTTTGCATTGAATTTAAAGAGAAGCATAACTGGTCAATTGTGGGCACATAGCAAAGCATTGATATAATAAGACTGTTGTTGTTCTTGATCAAAAAGAAAAAGAAAAAAAACTGCATTGTTTTATAGATAATTTGTCATATAGTATCGCAATGAAATGGTTCCAAATAGAGTGGAAGGCATTCAAAGGATTCATATAGCTGTCCCTACTAGTTAGGGATTGAGATATAGTTCAATGATTGAATAGGAAGTTTTCAACTTATTGTATTTATTTATTTAATTTATTTTTTTTTGATGAATTGGCTTAATTTTCTAGCTCACATATATTCTAAACATGCAGCTTTCTGCTATATCTGAAACTAATTTCCATTATCAAGACAAGAGTTCTCCCATCGGTTATGTGGTATATGTTGCGTCGAACATGCAGGTACATTCACAATTGTATTCCTGCATTTGGTGTCAATTCATTTTTATGGATGTTTTTTATGTACTCATTGATTCTTTTTATCTTGTTTTTTTCTTCATGCAACTGATATTTTATGAAAAACCAGAATGCTAGAACCAAAATAGCTCTTAGAAGTATAGATTTTTTACAATTCCATCACATATCCAACTCCTAAAATGGTAGATGTTCAATGGCGAACAATCGAGTGATGGGCATACTTCCATTGCTATACATAGGAAATAACAAGTGATGTCAAATATTCTTCTTGTTCTCAAATCTTTTGCAATTTTTCCATATTAAAGCGCAAGTTCGCTGGAGCTTAAGAAACTCAAAATGCAGACTAAGGGAATTGTTTTCTTGCCCTCCTCAATATGACATTATCAAAAGGCTTGACAGTGAAATTTCCTTGCTGATTGCATTGCCACATGAATATAGCTAGCAGCACAAACTTTGTGCTGATGAATATTGTGTTACCATTAAAACTTGTTACTACTTCCCGATATATAATGCTGATTTAAATGAAATCCCACTTTGGATGCGCACGGGCATTCAAAGGGATTTACTAAGGTTTTGGGTCACTCCTGCCATAAGGTGTTTTTTTGGATCATCAGTTATCTGTTCATGTTATTTGAGTCAACTTCTGGAATGCCTGTTCTGACACTCATACTAAAATCTGTGTCTGAATCTTAAATTTGGTTTACCGTTGCATGAGACTGTTGAGCTATATAAAGTCCACATATGAATACAATGCTTATAAAAGTTTGGATCACCCCACTCACTGCTTTAAGGCTTTGAGTTGAATATTTAGATTCTTTCACATATCCTCTAGCAGAATAAGCTTCTCCTTCAACTCAGCCATCTCCTTCTCTTGTGCTCCTTTTTCCTTATGATCGCTAATCCCAAAAGTTTCTATTGACTCTGGACCGCATCCATTTTACCACCTCCCTAATCATTCTTCTTTCCCTCATGATAAGAATAACAGAGGTCAACGGTTCAAATCCCACTCTCTACATACAAGTGTGTTATCTATCGGAAATAATTCTTTACCCCACAGAGGTAAGGGTAAAGTCTGCATACGTCCTACCTTCCCCAGGCTCCACTTGTGTGATTATACTGGGTATGTAGTTGTTGTTGTTGGTGGTGGTGGTGGAGATGACGAAGAGCTTCTGGAAAGTGGTTGGCATAGCTATTTCTCTACCAGTGTTATCTCAAAATGTACTCCTCTCCCCCTTCTACCTTAGATTTTTTGTGCTTTCAGAATTTTCTCCATCCTCGCATGATTTTCTTCCATAAAGCAGTTTCATATGAAGTTAATATGCCAGTATATCTAGAGGTATTCAACTCCCAATTCCTCCATCCTCAAATAGAAAGTAACCTTCTCTAATTATGACAATGTGAATAAATCTCTTCCTTCCCATTCCACAGAAAATTTAAGAATTCAGAACTGCTAATGAAAATGGGGTCAGATAAATAGTATAGTAAGCAAAATCATATGAAAAGAAGGGGGGTGAGAGTTTCTTGTCAATTATTATTGTTGGCTTAGTGAAGAAAGACATAAGGTAGGTTATTAAATTAGAGAGTACACTCGATTAAGGTTATCTTTCCTTATTCTGACAGAGTGTCCTAGTGAACTCTATCGACAACAAGGTTTCATTGTTTAATCTTCATGAGCGGACCCCGTTAGCCAGAAGATCACTGGCTTTGCCTGCTATCACCCTTGTCATGTCCTCCACTTCCTGAATCTCTTCCAGAGGAAAGAGTTCACCCTTGCAAACATTAATTGTCAAACCAGAGATTGCCTGAAACCATAATAATGAACGAAGTAAACATATTGGTAATGGAACCTTCTTCAAAAAAATCTAAAGGGTAAGCTAGTGAGTATCCTTTTTTTGCTTTTTCTGCTGTGAGAAATATAGGAAAAGAATATTATTGAATTGTTGTTGTGTCTACATTACTACGTTGAGACCCTATTTATAGACCCTAGAATACAATTCTTTACCAAGTTGGATACTATTTAGTATTCCTGTTCCTATTCTAATAGAATTGTATAATCATGTTCCTATTCTAATAGGATCGTATAAACCTATTCCTATTCTAATAGGATTGTATAAACATATTCCTATTCTAACACTCCCCCTCAAGCTAGTGCATACAATTCATGTACCTAGCTTGTTACAAATGTAATTAACACGAGGACCAATGAAGGGCTTGGTGAGATATCTGCAAGTTGATCAGTCGACTTCACAAAATTGACAGTCAATCTCAATGTGCTTGTCTTCTCATTCAATACTGAATTTGATGCATAATGTCAACAAAGACATAGATAAATTCTAGTGTTGAACTTCCCAAACCAAACCTGCAAAGATTGGTTCAGACCATAGAGTGACTCACATAATCGACATACAAGGCTACTAAACTCCCCTGAGCAACAATGTGCTCAAAACCTAGTATAAAGTATATGGATCATGTTGGAATCAATAGACGAGTCGATATTAAATAAGTTACTGAAAAACTGGCTGGAACATGCCCATATGCCGGAGTATTAGATTTGATGGCTAAAAGTGGTCACAATCTAAGAATTAAAATTATATAGGTAGGGTCGGAATGATGTCACGACCCAACTAGAGAATGGAAACTATTGGATAGTTCGAATTGATGGAACAATCCCATTGAAAAAGAGAAATAATATCGGTAGGGTTGGAATGATTACGCAAATCAGATTTGAGGAGTCACTGGAAAGATGAATGGAACTATGCAAATCAAATCTGAGTCATTGAAAAGACACATGATGCTATGACACTCAGATATGAGAAAATAGTTCGGAAAAATACACGGTACTACACAAATTAAATATGAAAAGTAGTCCAAAGAGATGCACGGTGCTATGCAAATCAGATATGCGAAAAAAAAGGGTAGTCACCGGAAGGATGACACGATGCTACACAAATTATATATGAAAAAGTAGTCACTGGAATGATGGCACAGTGCTTACACAAATTAAATATGAAAAAGTAGTTCCCGGAATGATGGCACTATGCTACAAAAAGTAAATATGAAAAAGTAGTCACCGGAATGATGGCACGGTGCTTCATAAATTAGATATAAGAAAGTAATCACCCAAATGATACACGATGATCCAACTTTTGCTAACATAATCATTAGCCGGACGGGAGGCATATATGGATAATAGCCGCCTGCCGGCAGCGGAAGCTCTTTGAATGTTTACCAAGATCGTAAAGGCCCATTTCACCCGATGTTGGGGCCCCAAAAATCAAAATTGTCCACGCACCAGATGCTAAACACTGAGCGTGAGGTGGGGTGTTAAAGAATGACAAAAAGTCCCACATCGGTGGTTAATGAGATGGGTGAACTCCTTATAAGGCTTGGACAATCCTCCTCCCTTCGAGTTAGTTTTTGGGTGTGAATTAGGCCTAAGACCTAATTCAACATCTGCAATAGAGGAGATTTTTGTTGGACTAGTTAAAAGACTTAATAGCAGCGGGTTTACATAAGAAAAAGTTCATGTACAGAAAAGAGATTAGATTAGTCATTGCACTAGTAGCGTCCAGGAGCCTCCTGCTTCGGGGCCATCTCCTTTTTTACCGGCCGAGCTGCCCTGTCAACCCTTTGTGGCGCTTGCTTCTTAGCTAAAACTCACACAGCGCAAACATCATAAATGAGAACTAAGCATAGTCTGACTCCCTAGCGCACAGGGAAAGAATAAGCTATTTCACTCGAGAGAGAACTTGTTGAGTGAGTGATCCGGCCTCTAGCCCTTCATTGATGGATATGTCATATGTCTTCAAAAAAACCCGACCTCAGTAGAAAACGAATGGCAAGGCTCTCATTTACACTAACATAGAGTTAGCCGATTCTTATTCCCTAGATACCATCATTGCTTCTTCTCTGGAGAAAGAAGTTCACAACTCATGGGCCTTCTACCTCTGATTGAATAGCGAGTCAATCATAATCCATATTCCGTAATTGAATGGGTACTACCAATCCATTTTAACTGAATTTTTCATCAAAGTCAAAGCAAAGAACTATGTTTCTTTCCTTCGAAGCTCCGGAATGAAGATACAATTTTTACGAAAAATTGTTAAAAAAAAATTAAGTCATGTTTGCAAAACCCCTTTGATTGGCAAGTTGATTCTTGTCTTGATCACAGCAGCTTTCAGTCCAAGGCATCTGTCTTCACAGATTCTCTCAATGTTCCTCTTATTCTCATAGTATAGATAGTTGAGATAACTTGATATGATTGTGGTCAGGTATACACTCTATAAATTCATTTTATGCACCAGTTTTCCATTCTAATAATGATTTTTTTATGGACTTATCAAAAGAATATGAACTGCGTGTATTTGAATCATTTTTTCCAGCTTTACCCGCCAATAGATTGGTTGGTTGGGTCATCTTTACCTTCAAAGTTCAGTCCAGACATTATTGAAGCAGTTCTAAATGATCTCACACCACAAAATGTCAGGTGAGTTGGCCTCCACATAGACAATTATATATTTTTGAACTATTGTTATGCAAATGGGTACTTGCATTACTCAGCTTCTCGATGATTTCAAAATCCAATCCTTACAATATCTTTTTGACTATGTTTTTCTTTTTCTAATCAAGCTTTTTACTATGTCCATTGGATGACATTGGAAGTCCAATGACTCTAGTCCTGATAGTGGTGGGTTCAATTTTAACTATTGCTGCATAGAAGTCAGGTTCTCATGACTTCTAATGAAGACAATTGTTTTGTGTCATGGACTTGGCTTTGGTTTGATTCATGGCTTTGACATGACAAGAACCCGGTACAGTTGAGGAATTCATTTTGGGCAGGATCATAGTTTGTTGGGTACTCCTTCAGGGAACATAGAGAAAGTAAAGAAACACAATGACTGTGAATGACAAGCAAAAAAGTCTGCTTATGCAATTGTGTTTCCTCCTTTTTCTTTTGGTAGAGCGGAGCAGGATGGAAAATGTTGATTGGGTGAAGAGGAAGGGACTGATGGTGTCTGTTGTCAGTGGCTCAGACTCTTGTAGGCATCTGTGTGTTCTCTTACTGCTGTTGGGCTCATTTAACACGAAAAAAGGCTCATATAACACCAAAGGTCAATTATACAATCATTGGGACTTTATACTTATGAACCGCTTTTCTTGATGAAAAGTGAGATCGTTTTACGCTGCCAAACTATTACATCATTAAACATCATAAAATCATGGCAAAATATTTCCTAGTCATTCCTCTGAATCCATGGCAGCTATCTGGATAATTCGGATAAACATAAATATAGAAATTGTTTGTTAGAATTTCTGGCATCAGATAGTGTGTTCAACATGTACCCTTTGCATAAATAGTACTGAATTATGATGGTGTGATATATCATTACACTGTAGCTAAATCTTTCAGGAGTAACTCTCACAAAAAAGTATTTCCAACAGAATCTTTTGGGTTTCAACAAAATTTGATGGTAATACAGACTCAATGGAGCCTTGGTATGAAACTGCATATTCATTAGAGAAAATAACAAGCTCCGCGATTGAGGTACGCAGTCAGTTATCTGTAAATACTGATGCTTTTTATTTGGTGGAGATTTGGCATTGAAATATTGCTCAAGTCCAATATTGATTGGTACGATGACACTTCTTTGAATGTTACAGCAATGGATGGAGAAGGCTCCTGATGGAAATTTGCATCTACCTGTTCCTAATATGTTTATTCCTACCGATTTGTCCATTAAAACCGTCTCAAACAAGGTATTACTAACAATGAAACCTCATTTTCACGTGCTTTCACTTTATAAAATTCCTGAAATGCTTTTCCCTTCAATACAGATGAATTTTCCGGTGTTGTTAAGGAAATCCCCTTACTCAAGGTTATGGTACAAGCCGGATACATTATTCTCCATGCCAAAGGGCTACTGTATAATAGATTTCATCTGTCCCCAATCTAGAAGTTCTCCTGAATCAGCTGTTCTTACCTGCATTTTCGTACGGTTGCTGAAGGACTATCTAAATGAATATGGCAAGTAACAAAGACTAAGATATCATGTTCCTTTATATGTTCACCTTTGTGAAAATGTGCAAGGACCTAACAATCAAAAAAAATTCCAAGGACTTTTTGACAGTTGAAATACTGATCAATTAATTGACTGAAAAATTCACTTAACTCAACTAATCGACTTTCCATCTTTCAGCCTACGATGCTGAGATTGCTGGGCTCGGTTATTGGATAAGTGGTCACTGTAGTGGTTTCGAGGTATTTATCTTGCACATGCATCATCATCATGAATGGAATTCTCTAAGCAATATTACAATTTATCAAAGTTAATCTTCACAAAACTCTTTCCTAACTTCCCTGTTTTCAATTCAAAGAAAAACATAATAATTTGGTTGGAATGTCGTGAAGGTTTTGTTTCTTGGTTGTACTTTGGGGAAGCATTATGCTCATTCGGCTTAAGATAATTGTCATTTTTTCCTATCCCATGTGCAATCACTTTTTAGATATTGTACCCTCCCACTTTGATCTTCTTCCCTTTCAGGTTACTGTATCTGGATATAATCATAAAATGAGGATCTTACTAGAAAAAGTTATTGATAGGATTACCAATTTCAAAGTTGAGCCTGACAGATTCTTTGTTATCAAGGTAAGGGTCTATTGTCATCCCTTACAGTTTCTTTTAATTCTTATCGTTCCAGCGGATACACTGATTGAAGATCAATTGTTTGATGGTAATTGCTGCATCTAGTTGTATCTGAAATGAATTGCTCCTGTCAGGGATTCACGAGTGTGCTAAATCTCGGCCTGCTTTAAATAGTGGGCCACATTTTTACACAAGATTGCAAGGATCTAGGCCTGCTTAAGATATGTACAACATTTTCACTTTTGATTTGAGGAACTTGAACTCTGTTTAGACATTTTATATTCATATCACGGGGTTAGGGATATTTTCTCCGTATTCTTTACTTGATATGGACATTCAGGTTTTATTGTCAACACTTACATCAAAGAGTGCATTCTTGGCTTGCTTCGCACAAATATGTCTCAGACAGTACTGTTTCCATTTTTGGCTGGTTTGCCAAAAATTATTTCCTGTTTAATTAGTTTGTTGTGTGTTTGTATATTAAAGAAAAACCAACATGGAGCAATATTTACTCTAATTCTGATCTTTGTAACTGCAACTGAATGATTGAGCCACTACATTTCCCGGCCAGCATTGCTTACAATAATTTTAGTATATTGTCATGACAAAGACTTGCATTACTTGATTTGTGTCACCCCTCCAAGAAAGGGACTTCTACTGTTTGAAAAACTCTCATATTGATATGGTCTTAAACTTATGACTATTACAACATTTGTGGTCTCTTCAGTACTATAGTAAACTATACATTTAGGTATTCAGAAACAAAAAAGCTAAATGAAATGCATGATAACTTCTTTATTATTTTGGGGCAAAGCATACTTTTTGGGTTAGATATAGCATATAGTGCCTAATCTTTTAATAGTGCCTAATCTGCTTAACTTGACATGATTTAGTAAATAATAATGTAGTAATCCTTGAATGGTAAAAGACGTAGGTTCAGAAAGAAGGATAACGTGAGGGAGTAATAACACTAAGGAGGCGGATTTTAGTTACCCCATATACCTTATTGCAAGTCCAGGAATATTAAACATAGAGTAAATTAGATAAGGAAAATGGAATAATTGTGATTGCAGTTTGCTAACATTTCCAATCCAAAGCCGTGGACTGATAATTCCTTCTCACGGACTCCTTTTTATCTTATGAAGGAGTTGTTCTCAAAGCAATATCAAAACATCAAGTTTCAACAGCCATACGAGCAAGCTTTGTACTACTGCTCATTAATACTTAGGGAACACTCATGGTCATGGAATGATGAATGTGAAGTTCTTACTAATCTTGAAATTGATGACCTTGTTAAATTTTATCCTCTGCTTCTATCAAGGACATTTCTGGAGTGCTACGTAGCAGGTTCTCTTTTCTTCCCTACTAGACTCCTCTAGGATTTTTTTCAGCTGTGTAGCATATTCACCCTTTTGATTATCCCTCTTCAGGAAACATCGACTCAAAGGAAGCGGTTTCAATGATCCAGCACGTTGAAGATGCCTTGTACAAGGGTTCCCAGCTTCTATCTCGGGCCCTTTTTGCGTCTGAGCATTCGTCAAGTAGAATTATAAATCTTGAAGAGAGCAAGAATTACTTCTATGCTGCAGAGGGCCTAAATACATCTGATGAAAATTCTGCTCTTGTCCACTACATTCAGGTACATGTGAAGTTACAACTTTTGTTCTTTTTTTTCAATGTCTTTTTTTAGTAGTATCATATATATGACTGGATGCCCCATGGGAAAAGTCATATTCTTCTGCAAAGGCTTATTTTTGTACCTCCTTACAACAACAACATACCCAGTGTAATCCCACAAGTGCAGTTTGGGGAGATTTGGGTGTATGCAGACCTTATCCCTACCTTTACCCATTATACCCCTTATATATGGGCTTTCCCTTTTGTTTAGCAATAAACTCCTACTTGTATGGAACAAGTATTGTTCGAACAGTTAAAGAGAAAAAGCAAGAATCGAATGATCAAAACTGGTTAGAAGCTTTTAAAGAATTCAAAACCTGAAATGTTTATAATCGCAGAACCAATTTATCTTTTTCGAAATTTGGCCATTCTACTGACTTGTGGCTAGACAAATAATTTGTATGTATTTTAGAAGCTCTCAAAAGTTCACAATGAGGAAAATGTAAGGATCTGATACAAAAGCAAACTAAAATATGCAGGTGCATTCAGATGAATACATCAAGAATGTAAAACTGCAGCTATTTGCTTTGATAGCCAAACAACCAGCTTTCGACCAGCTTAGATCTGTTGAGCAGCTTGGTTACATTACATCACTTTCACGGACGTATGCCAACACTTCTCATTTTAATACTCTGTGAATGTCTCAACTCTTGTGACGTGTGGCTCATCTATTAAATTTTATTTCACTACTGAAACCAATGTAATGTTGTTAAACTGTAGGAGTGATGCTGGTGTTCGTGGACTGCAGCTTATAGTTCAATCATCAGTCAAGGTAAACACATCATATCTTCTGTATGTAAGCCAGCGAAGAAATATTATAAAAATCCTTTTACTTCAGTTGGAGAGACTAATGGTTAGCCACAATACAGGATCCTAGATATATCGAGTCGCGATTCCAGGCATTTCTCAAGACGTTGGAAACTCAGCTTCATGACATGTCAGATGATGAGTTTAAGGTCAATTATTGAACCTCCTTTTGAGATTTTCATTCAGAATAGGGTACCATTTTCAGGGTTCGAATCTCCAGAAGGTAAAAACAAAAATTGGATAATTTCTTCTCATCTGATTGAGCCTTGGTAGGCAGAGTCCAGTACTAGTCTAGTTGCACACAAGCTGAATTGGACACTGCAATTATGAAAAGAACTATACCAGAAGAACAACAATAACACAATGGCATCATTGTGACAACTCTCAGGAAAGTAATATTACCAGAAGTATCTACACGGAAATATCTTAAGATGAAGATCATAAAATACCCAGAATAATGGTAAAGTTTGAGAGGGTAGGGAAAGTCAATATGAAAAATATTTGCTATCATGAGGAACGTGGTTTTGTACAAGGCAGCATAAATTGTGACACTTCAATCAGTAAAAATTAGAGGTGTGCTTAGTTTGAATACTGTTTGATATTGTCATTACATCTTCATCACATGCGCTCAGTAACCCTGCAAGAGAAATTTATTTGGCCGACTGTTCTTGTACTTAACAATCATTTGCTGCTTTTGCTGAGGATAGAAATAATGTGATGTATCTGCTATCCTGATCTTCTGGTACTCAGAAAATTGATAAGTCCATGTGGCTTCATAAGTCAGCTTCTTTCAATGCCTTTCTTGTATTAGCATCACTGGTCCAAAGGGCGGGTCACAGACCGATTTCTTGGTTATCAAAAAAAAAGAAATAAGAATAATAATAATTAACCCGGTCAGTAACAAACCAATAAAGTCAAAATCAAATGATGGTGCTGAATAAATGTTAGGTTGATGTGAAGCTTATTAATTATTTCCACTTGTCTGCAATCTTATATATTTTGCCTCATCTACTAAGATTTTGATTTTATCATATACAATGCAGAAAAAAGTCAATGCTCTTATTGATATTAAGCTTGAGAAGTTTAAAAACTTACCGGAGGAAACCAATTTTTTCTGGTGGGAAATTTCTAGTGGCACCCTCAGATTTGATAGAATTGAAAATGAGGTATGGGTTTTCTTTTATTCATATGCCATTTTTTATTTCCGTGAATTGAATTGACTGGTAAAAGGAGATTATTGTATGTCTTTCCTTCTCCCTTTCCGGGAGGTGGAGGATCATTGGCATGGGTGGTGGCTGTTTGGCACCTTTGGGTCAAACTAAAGGGATATAAAGAAAGAACTCTTCCAAGTCTTTCTTATGAGATGTTGACTCCTTGAGGAATATAATTCTTGATTTCTTCCCATTGACCTAAGCCTTGATAGGGGAAGGTGCTGGTGGATAGTCAAGGTGCACGAAAGTAGGCACGAATGCCTCTATTGTAAAAAATATTCTTGCTTTCTGAAATGCTGAATAAACCAGTAAAAGGTACTATGGCTCATTGTTCCCTGAAAGTTAATGATCTTCCTTTTTTAATTTCTGGGAGTTCATAAGGTACTATTTGTCAGGCTTTATTTAAGCTGAGGGTCTATAGGAAACAACCTCTCTATCTCTACGAGGTAGGGGTAAGGTCTGTGTACACTCTATCCTCCCTAGACCACAGTTGTGAGATTACACTGGGTACTGGGTATGTTGTTGAGAGTTCACAAGGTAGGATAATTGCCTCATGGACGTACTTTCTCTCTGAAACAAGCATTTAAACTGACTTATATTCATGAATCAGGTTGCAGCACTGAAGCACATAACCAAAACGGACCTGATCGATTTCTTTAATGAATATGTGAACGTTGGCGCCCCTAAACGGAAGTCATTAAGCTTACAAGTCTTTGGAAGCTCACATTCTTCTGAATTCAAGTCGGAGAAAGTCGATCCAGCTGAACCAAACGTCGTCCAGATTGAAGATATATTCTGTTTCAGGAGATCTCGCCCTCTTCACCATTCATTGAAGGGAGACTTGGTCCATTTGAAAGCTCATGATGTTGATCATCAATGAAGTTTACAGTACAGGAAAATACAAACCCAAGAGATGGAGATATTTAGTTGAACACTGTATTCTGAAGTGACTTGTTCACTATAGACATAGCTATTTACTCATTGTACAGTGCAAATATGAACTGTTAAAAAGGAAATGAAACAAACTGTTTTGCTTCAGAGACCGGGGTTCAAATCCCCGACAGAAAAAACACTAGGTGATTTTTTCCGTTGTTAAAAAGGAAAAATGAAATGAACCCTTATTATAGCAGATTGGAGATATTTGGATTATAAGAGTATAATTGTCTTTGCTTTTTCCAAATTCTTGTGGGTTTAGTGATCTACTATAAAGCCTAATCTGGAAGTGAAGGTTTCATGTGTGTCAATCCAGGAACATTGTTGAGTTTCCACATCGGTGTGGGGATGGTAAATTGGTTTCTTTAGAGCGTCTTAGACAATCGTTGTTCAATAAACTAATCTATTTAGGGTTGAGTCAGACATAAGGTCTATTTTTTTAACATGGTATCAGAATCAAGTTCGTCCCAATTTTAATCGATGTTGGGCCCCTATTGAGGAGGTGTTGAGTTTTCACAATGATGAGGGTATGAGAAACTGATCTGTTATTGTCTTGGCAATTCTCACACTATGAGCTAACATTTGTGATTAGGTTAGGCCTAAAGTTCAGTTCTACAAATAAAATACACATTCTTTTTCTAAGTATTTTTTAGAACAAGTTGGTCAGTAGTTCTAAAAAATCATGAATTAATTAATACACACGAAAAATTGAAAAAATTCTAAATTTCTATTTTATAACTTCTAAATGCTAAAAATATATACTCCCTCTGTTTCAAAAAGATTGGCCTAGTTGACTTGGAACGGAGTTTAAGAAAAGAAAGAAGACTTTTTAATCTTGTGATTCTAAATTAAAGTTATGTCAAATGTACCAAAATGTCATTTAATCTTGTGGTCTTAAATATGCCACGTGGAAAGTTAAAGTAAATTGTTGCCAAAAAAGGAAATGGGTCATTCTTTTTGAAACAAACTAAAAAGGAAATAGGGACATTCTTTTTGAAACGGAGAGAGTATATATATATATATATATGGATTATGTAGAGGGCTATGAATATGGTTCACTAAGTCATTACTGATGTTTCTTAAATATTTTGAGTCAAATCGACCCGGTCTATCGTATTCCCAAAATTTAATGGACTAATACACAAAAGTTGAAAAAAATGATTTTTTGTTTGGCGACCCTTAAATGTGGAAAACAATAATGTGGATCACATAGAGGCTATAAAGTATGTTCACTAAGATATTTCGTATGGTTCTCAAAATTTTGGAGCCAAATGGAGTTGGTTTTTCATATTTTCAAAAATTTATAGACTAATAAAAATGAAACTAAGAAAATCCTGAATTCTCATATTGTGATCCCTAAAAGCAAAAAAAATGATGTGATTCTTCTAGAGACTATGGATATCCACTAGGTCATTACGAATTATCCAGAAAAATATTAGGCTTAAGACCGGCCAATTATTTCCAAAAAATCATGGACGTTACACACGAAAATGAAGAATATTCTGAAATTTTTATTTTATGACACCTAAATACTAAAAAAAATGTGAATCAAGCAGAGGCTACGAATATGGTTTACTAGGTTATTATGGATGATCCAGAAAAATATTAGGCCAAAAAGAGTAGGTTAGTCATATTTAAAAAAAATTCATTAACTAATACACACGAAAAATTGAGAAAATATTAAATTCAAGTTTTATGACCCCAAAAGTACTAAAAAATGATGTGGATATCACGTAGAAGCTATAAATATTGTTTATTATGTCATTACGGATGGTCCAAAAAGATATTGAGCTAAACAGAATTGCTCGCTCATATTTTCAAAGATTTATGGACTACCACACACAAAATGGAGAATATCATGAGTTCTTATTTCGTGACTTCTAAATGTTAATAAAATTGGTGTGGATCATGTATCAGTTATGGGTATGGTTCACTAGGTCATTACGGACAGTCCTAGAAAATATTGGTTCAAATAATAAATGTTAGTTATATTTCTAAGAATTCATGGATTAATACACATGAAAAACTGGAAAAAATCTAAATTCCTGATTTAATTAGAAAAAAAATGGTGTGGATCATGTGTAGGCTATGAGTAAGGTTCACTAGGTCATTAAGAATGATCCCAAAAAATCATGGATCAGGCAGAATCGGTCAATTATTTTTCAAAATACATGGACTAGCACACACAAAAAACTAAGAAATTCTAGAATTTCTATTTCTTGACCCCTCATCTCTAAAGAATGTGGCATCCATCTTGTATATGCTATGATTATTGTTTATTAGATCATTACTGATTGACCCATAAAATTTGAAACCTAATAGAGTATGTCACAAAAATTTCAAAATTTATGGACTAATAACACGAAAAATTTTAAAAAAAATCTTATATCATATTTTGTGACCCCCAAAATACTAAGAAAATGGCATTCATCTTGTATATGCTATAATTATTGTTCACTATGTCATGATGGAATGACCCACACAATTTGGGTCAAACAAAGTTGATCGATCATATTTTCAAAAAAATATGAACCAATACACACGAAAAAATTGAGAATATCCTAAGTTTTTATTTACATAACCCAAAATTTAAGAAGAATGGTATTCTTTAAAAAATCCTGGTTTTTTGTTTACAAAACCCCAAATTCTAGAAAAGTGGCATTCATCTTGTAGATGTTATGAATATCATTCATTGTATCATAACAAATGGACTCATAAAATTTGAGGTCAATTCCAAAACATTCATAGACCAATTTACACACAAAAAAAAAAAACTAAAATAAATTCTAAATTTATGTTTCGTGGCACCTAAACTCAAAAAAAAAAATGGTGTGCATCCTATAGGAGATTATGGGTATGAAATAACGGATGAAACCACAAAATTTAGGTTCAAATTAAATTGGTCAATCATATTTTTTTAAAAATTTGTGAATTAATACACATGAAAATTTGAAAAAATCACGTGTTCACTCAACCCTAAACTCCAAAAAAGTGTCATCTATCTTGTAAAGGATTTGAGAGTATTTCACTAAGTCGTTACAAATGAACCCACAAATTTTAGAGTCAAACAAAGTCTATCAATCATATTCCAAAAATCATATATTTATATAAAAGAGAACATTAGGCCCGCCTATGTGGCGCCACTACAAACCATGAATCCATTTTTATTTATTTATTTCTGAAATTAGCCTTCCTTTTCATGAAAAGTTGCGACTTTTAAAAAAAATTGCGACTTTTAAAAAAATTGTGACTTTTTATGAAAAGTTGCGACTTTTACGAAGAGTTGCGACTTTTATGAAGAGTTGCAACTTTAATGAAGAGTTGCGACTTTTATGAAGAGTTGCAACTTTAATGAAGAGTTGCGACTTTTATGAAGGGTTGAAACTTTCATAAAAAATTGTGACTTTTATGAAAGATTGTGACTTGTCCAAAGAGTTATGACCTTTCCGATAAGACACAATAAACATTTATTCAAACTACTCTTTGTAGTCTATAAATAAATGAATTTTCTCTAACTTTAAAACAACGAAAATTCGTGTACTTTGCTCCTGTCGAGTGGCTCACTGACACCATTGTTTTTGTATCAACACACTGGTGAATAAAATCGTTCTGTTCTGAGAGGATCTATTCCTTTAAACCTCGAGTACTAGAATGGAAAATTTTCCTTAAGGGGACAATGTCCAATTAGTGGGCTAGATTGTTTCCTTATGTTTCATTTTATTATTACAAATCCTGGTATGTTTTTTACAGTCATTAATTTATACTTATGTTATTACTTTTTTATTTTTGAGTACATGTTTTAGACTTTGTTTTTTATGTTTATGCTTTTGATCATTGTGCTGATGTAAAAATATGTTAACCAAGAGTTTGATGTAATCATTAGAATATTGGTGTCATGTAGATTAGAGTTCTTAAAGTTGTAAAATAAATGAGTTTGATTTTTAGAGAGTTTTCAGTGGCTAAAAGATTCATGGGATGTCTAAGAAGGGACTTTAATTTGAGTGTTCAAAAGATATGGTGGTTCCACACTACCTTGGTATTTTATAACTTTCTATTTTATCGAGGCATTTAATCAATTAGTGACATTCAAGAAATAAAGGAATGTAGTGGGATGGTAAGTATTGTACTCAACGTTAATCAAACGTTTGGGGTTCAAATGTTTAGTGGGAGTCAATGAATTACCCCTCAAAGTAGGATGAATCTATATTAATCAAATATTAACGAAATAATTATCTTCTTATAAATTTTAGATTGAAAGTCCCCCAAAAAATAAAGTTTTAACTATATTGATCAAAAAATAAAGTTTTCAGTGGCTAAAAGATTCATGGGATGTCTAAGAAGGGACTTTAATTTGAGTGTTCAAAGAATATGGTGGTTCCACACTATCTTGGTGTTTTATTTATTCAACTTTCTATCTTATCGAGACATTTAATCGATTAGTGACATTCAAGAAATAACGGAATGTATGGGATGGTAAGTATTGTACTCAACGTTAATCAAACGTTTGGGGTTCAAATGTTGAGTTGGAGTCAATTAATTACCCCTCAAAGTAGGATGAATCTATATTAATCAAATATTAACGAAATAATTATCTTCTTATAAATTTTAGATTGAAAGTCCCCAAAAAAATAAAGTTTTATATTGATTGAAACATAAACAACAAAAGATATCTTTTGGCTATCAAAGTACTGTCATCGAGTGCATATGATTTTGAATAAGGGACATGACAAGACACCATTTAACATACGTTATTTCATTTGAACTTCAAGGGATGTGTTTTCATATTTTAATTAACTTATCAAGTACACAACTAATTATATAAGATGTATAATATTTAGATTTTGTGTGTAGAGGCCTTGTGAAGGATAAAAGCTCTCGCAATTGATGAATTAAATGTTTGTACCGCTTTTTGAAAATACAAATATATACAATGAAACAATTACATATCTTTCCTTAAGACTTTGCTGATGAACAACTACAGTTAAATGAAGAATTAATAACAAAATTCATAAATACTTAGAGATCAAATCTTTTTCGTTTTAAGATTAAAAAAGAAATTTATTTCTTTTTTGAATAAAATATTCTTAACAATTTATTGTAGAGTTGTACCCTCTCGAAAACATTTATATTAGTACATGTTCAAAAGTAGATTATTGACGTAGTTAACCACCGCGCGAAGCGCGGACAATTTACCTAGTTCATCTATATTATATTACACATTGAAAGATGCGATAATCCTAAATTCCTATTATCACCCCCCAAAACTTTAACATTGTAATTTCAGCTCTAGAGAAGCAATTAGTATAGTTCAATAGGTCAGTTTGAATGACACAACAAAATTTGGTTTCAAACAAAATCGATTAATCGTATACTGAAAAATTTATGAACAAATACACACGAAAAGCTAAGATTCTTCTTTGGGTCCACGGAATCGATCAATCGCATTCCATAAATAATTACCAATTTTTTCTTGGAACAAAAACATCTTCAATCAAATAAAGTATTAAATACTTTCAATTCATACAAACCCATATGTACACAAACTTGATCAACAAACAATCACAGCCCAGACTTTATATGTATTATAATAAACATGACTTTTACTTAAATCACTCATTTTCTCTCTCTTTTTCTTTCTTTCCTATTCCTTCAAACCAATCAACTTAGAATGTCATAAACAATATATACAATAATCACACAACAAAATAAGAATTTAACTTATATACACTGACATCACGTATAAACACACAAACTTAACATCCCAATCCATTATATTCTCACTTTCAATCCTTCACAAAAATAAGTACTCATAGTTCCATACATACATAGACTTAGTCCAATGTGTGAACGATAAAGTCTGCAGTGTCAACATGCATGGAAGTCTCGACACCATAACCCTCCACAGAGTTTGATTCTTGATTATGAGCAATAAACCCAAGTTTCTCTTTTTTACAACGACGAGGAAAATCTGAAGCATTGCCATGGATGTTGGAGGGTGGATGGTAATACATTCGAGCAGTCTGAGGGCAATGAGAATGAAACCTAGCTACTATTCTCACACCTACATCCACCATCTCCGTGTATTTACCCATGGATTATGTCTTTCTTCACAATGCTTTGATGTATAAGAAAACTTGAACAAAATTAATATAAATGCAGATGGAGGAAGAAATGAGGACGAGGAATATACCAAGTATATAGATTTGTAGAGGAGACTTTGAAACTTTTGCTTCTTCAAGATGGCTTTGACATTTAGTATACTTTCTTGTCCTTTCCATGTAGTTTTGAGTCTTTTTGACTTGTTAATTGTGTCTGTTCCAAATATAGTGGGTCAGAATATCATAGATTTGGTCAACAAAATTTTGGTCAATAATATTGTAAGCTGCAATTTTGACAACTGAAAACATACATATAAATTGTCTAATACAATATGCTTTGCAACTATACTTTTGGTCCCAATTATATTATATTTCATGTTTTCTTTTTTTGATCAAGTAAATAATTTCATCAATAATAACAAGGCCAACTTGGCCGTATACATATATTTCTTGTTATAATAGATACATGTAGCCTCTCTTACGCCAAAATTCAACTTCATGTAGAACTTACCAACTTGATTTACCTCTGTTTTAGGGCTGTCTACCTTGTCAACTTATCTGCAACAAAAAGAGAGAAAAGGTTGATAAAAACATTAGATGAAATGATGCTGAAAGAAATTAAGATCTGTGCTGGATATACAAACATAATGCAATAACTTTGACAAAGTCCAAAATACAGTATCAGCTATGTTGAAGTACCTTGTCATATAAAGAAACTGACTAATCTTCTCCACATCACTCGGTCTTAGCACGACCATGATCTACTTATGAGGAACACAAAAAGGAAACACTGAAATGCTTTCTTTTCCAAAGGTGATTATTGTAATTGTATTCACAAAATAACACAAATGGAGTGCTATGAATTTTGTACATGTGAGCAGAAAAAGAAATAAAAAGTAAGACCTCTCCTAAACTTAGAGGGACTATATGAACTATAATAGAGTTTCTGCCTCGTTAACAGAAGTTTACACCAAAAATGAAACAACAAAAGACAATCTAACTTAATCGTCTGTAATGATTCTCTTCAAAACACATGGAGTTCCTTTCTCACCAAACCACACACCAGAAACAAGGAACAGTATTCCACCAGCTATTCTTTACTTTGTCTGTCCGTACTTGCATCAACATTGGTAAAGATCAGGTGTACTCCCAGGCATGAACCATTTGATACTCACCTCGGTTGGGGAGAAAAGCTTTTTTGTTGTCGGGAAATCCCCCTCCGCTTTATTAAACTCTAAATTCAGGAGATGTGATCTAATCCATAACAAAAACAAGAAAAACATAACCTTTGAAATTTACCTCCCTTGTGGACTACAATAACAAAGTGACATATCCATAAACGTTATGATTTGAGGAATTTCCCGAGTAATATCCACGGGTAGCTAATCTGCACAACAGAACTCCCATAACACCTTCACAGATATCGATTTCCTTCTTGACTTTGTTCTTTTACCCGTTTCATTTTAGCTCTGCTTCTTGTCAATGGACCATTACTCGAGTTAAAGGTGTTTACTATCCCAAAATCTCCCTGTCCAGATACTTTGTGCATATCTCTCTTTTCTTCTTGTGTCAGGTAAATTTTGGTTTTCTTATATAAGCTAGCTTTATCTCTTGTTAAAGGGCTGCTACTTGAGCTATTCTTATCAATATCTGTTCCACTCTCATCATTACATTTCTGAAGCACTTCTTTTCTACATTGTGCATTAGGCACATTGTTATCATCTTCTTTCCTCAAATTAGCTCTAGTTTTCTTCTTTTTAGAAGGAGTTTCATCCAGTGAAGGACCCCTGCTTGTGACTAGATTTCCACTATTTTGGTTCAAACAAGAATTTTCACCAACTGTAAGAACATCGTCACCACTTCTATGCAGTAGTCTATCCAAAACTCTCTTTTCTGGCATATCTTTTGGAGTAGCTTCCGGCAATTCTTCTTTACCAGATTTTGCATCTGCTATACAGCTATCCTCTGGCTTTCGGTTTGTTCTAGCTTTCTTCTTTTGACTAGGACTTCCATTCAGAGAAGGACTTTGAGGTGTGACCTGATTACCACTTTTTTGGTTCAAAGAAGAAGCTTCATCAACATTAAAAGCATTGTTACCATGTTTCTGCACTATTTCATTAAAAATACTCTTTCTTAGCATGCTGCCTTCTGGATCACCAGAACCCGATATTAAGAGATCTCGTAAAACATTGGCGGGAAGATGATCAACAGACATTGTAAAGGAACTACTTGTGCAATCAGCTGATGCGTTTGCTGACTCTGAGAAATCAGAAATTCCAGAAGCTACATTTTCATTGGTTGATTCTCCAAATGACACAGCAGCAGACTCTTCCCAGTTGTATGGAAATCCAAGAAGGAACTGCTTGCAAACCTGTTAGTTTAAAATTTCTGTTTATTATCTTCATCAACAACAAAGTGTGGTCTAGGGAGGGACAAAGGTAGAGTGTACGAAGACCTTACCCCTACCCTACCTTGGAGGTAGAGATTGTTTATTATTTCATCTTCACAGAACATGATTTTATTCTAATTTGTAACTAACATGTGTATGCTCATATTGGAGAGTCCATTTTATGCTTTAGCAGGCCTTACTTCTTTAGGTTCCTCAAGGAGTTAGTTAAAACCGCAAAAGCAGAAAAAGACTGAAGTTTATCTGTAAAATGAGTGATAGCTGAAGAAAGACTGTCAGAAGTAATTACTGAGCCGAGATTACTCGAAAGAGGTAAGGAAATATTAATTAACAAGACAGGACCCATTGGATAGTAAATATGAATTTAACTCAAAAAGTTTCATTAATAAACACCAAATAATGTGAAAAATTTGCACAAAATGTGTGCGCAAGTCATACATCGTCTTCCACCAAGATTGACAAACTATAGATGGTACTATGATTTCGACAGTTATACTACAGATGGGACCAAATAGAACCTCTAAAACTTCTCAGATAACGTAAACCTCAATTATATGTCCCATCAAAACAGCTGCAATAAAGCAGTCATATGAGTTGAGAACTAAAATAACTTAAATACCTCTGATGAGAAGCCATTTTGAAGAGTTCGGCACCTGTTAATGAAACCGCTAAGAAGAATGGTGATGCCATCCTCCGTCATTAAAGTGGTAGTATCACGCCTCTTCACAATTGTTGTGGAGTGGAAAACTCTTCCATCTGGTCTCCTATTTAACAAAGTGCAACAAAATATCACACAAAATAAAATAATACAGTACTCTAGTTCCATTAAAGCACTTTTAAACTAAGATGAAGTTATGTATTAATATGCTTGCATATGAGCGGTCCAAATGTCCAATAGGGGCCTCCAGAGGCGAACATAATTGAACTTTTTATCTGACATCTCATGGAAAAGAACCCAAAGGAAGGCCTTTAAACTGCGTCATGCAAATTATGTTCTGGAAAAAGGGATCATTGAAAAAATTTCATACCTTCCACATAACACTTTTGTATGCAACTTGGAAAACAATCCAACAAAAAGATCATTACTAGAACAGCGTTTCTTACTTGATCAATGCAATAAAACATGGAAAAGATTAGAACAATTTGTTTGGCTACTTGAGAGAATATCAGAGCAAAATTCTGAAATCCACATATCATCTGCGTCTTGATTAAAATTTAACTATGATAAAAGCGTGTTTTAACCTCTTGTGAAATTAACAGTGCTATATAGAAATGAATAATGTGCTGCTAAAATCCAACATATCCACTAAAAGAGTGTTGTAGAAATTGAAAGGATCCCAGGTCTAAGGTAAAGACATGGTATAACAATCTTTTGTGGAGAATGGGAGGAAACTATGGTTGTTGGCCTTGGAGAACATGTGGAAGACCATCACAGCCCCTAGAGGCTAGAGCTGATTGCTTCACTTGGATTGGAACACATGAAAATCTGCAGAAAAGAGGTCTCAATATATGCGGCAGATGCGTTCTATGTGAAAAAGCCAATGAGTAAGTAAATCAATAATTGTTCAACACTTCCACTGTACTTTCACCAGGTAACTCTGGGACATGTTTGTAGAGATTTTTGGAGTAAAAAATGGGTTATGCCAGGTTGATAAAACTGCTCTAAGTAGCTGGGATGACCAGTATTCTTCTGAGAAAAGCTTATATTGCAAGGAACCCCCACTAGCATTTCCTGGAATGTTCGGAAGAAGAGGAATAACAGATGCTTCATGATAGGAGGGAAAACATATTTCATGTTGTATTGCTATTTAACTGTCTTAACATTATCAGATGCTTTAATGATAGGAAGGAATTTTTTTAGTTTGTACTCTTTCTTGTATTGCTATTAAACTGCCTTATTTTCTTACATTCCCACGTCGAGTACTTTTATTTTGAGCCAAAGCCCAAAGGTCTATAGAAAACAACCTCTATACCCCATAAAGGTAGGGGTAAGGTCTGCATACATCCTACCCTCCCTAGACCCCACTTGTGGGGTTACACTAGTATGTTGTTGTACTCTTTTTTGGTGAAGTAATTAAATTGCATCAGAAAGGCATCAAGAAGATGCATTGGTTACAAACTAAAAACAAAGTTGCTTCAAACACGAAAATAACATGAAGCTAACTTGAAAATTGACAAGAACAAAAGGATGTGGGCTAGTGGTCAATGAAGTGGAAGGAGAACCATGAGTTCATAGGTTCATAACCCACCAGAAAAAAAAAATCTACATGATTTCTTTCTACATGCCTAAGCCTTGGCTGGCAGAGTTATCACATGGACTGTAGCAGGTACCTGTTGGAACAATCGAGACGCAAGCTCGCACGGACACCATTATCACAAACAAAGGACATCCAAAATTGCTCAGACCCTTTGAAAATATAGATGGGTGTGCGTCGGATCTTCCAAAGGCAGTACATTTTTGAAGGATCTAACACAAGTGCAACAACATTTCTGGAGAGTCCAAACAACACAGAGGACAACCTATGTTGCTCGAACTATTTTTTTAATTGATGGATGTGGGTCGGATCCTCCAAAAGTAGTACATTTATGGAGAGTCTGAACAACATAAAGGACAACTACTCTGATTCCAACTTCCACTCAAGACTCAACTCCCTGAATTAGATGAACTACTACCTCAAGAATCTTATATTCCCTACTAACTAACAAACTTATTAATAAAAATTGCAGCTTTCATTCAAGAATACGTATAGTCAACTGAACTCCCTGAATTCAATAAACCACTACCTCAAAATCTTAAACTCCCTACTTAACAGACTTACCCAAAACAGAAATAAAAAAAAATCAGCAACATTCTAAAGTAAAGGGAAAAAATTTACTCTTTTGCAGTGAAACCTCCAACACCCAATCGCTTGCTTCCATCACCAATTTCAGCTTTAATCAACCACCAATCATACAAGTAAACCTGCAAAATGTATTAAAAAAAATCCATGAATTTCTACGGAGTATATAATTGAATGTAATCAAGGAGAACATTAATTTATCAAAAAAAAAAAAATAGTACTTGTTTGAGGAAGGAAGAAGAGAGAGTGAAACTATTTGCTTCCGCCATGAAAATGAACCCTAAATCGAAATGAGAAAATTCAACTTGTTATCTAGTTTAAGCGCGAAATATAGTCCTTTTTAAGTTTTAAAGTATAAGTACATAAATTATCTTATAATTAATCTCTACATTATTAATAACTAGTCTTTTTGTCACTATTGTTCCATACAAAGCCTAATTTTATTTCGAGTTATAGTCAACTTTTTATTTATTTTTTAACGGGGACATCCCAATGCTCCCAAATGTTATCATATTTTACTAAAATATGGAGTATTATTTTGTTGATAGTTGATTATAACTTTTAAGTATATTCATATAATGTAATGTTTTCTCAATCAAATTAAATTCTCAATAATTATTTTAATATTTTTAGTAATAATATAAATACTTAAATCAAGTTAACATTCAGACGTGGTATTCAATCAAACGATGCCTTATAAAATAAGAGACTAAGGAAGTTTATATGTTTGTATTTAAAGATATTTAGTGAAAAGTGTAATGATTTTAGTTATTACAAGAAGAAATCAATGTTGTCATTCTTATCAAGATAGAGTGATATGCATGTTAAGTTCAATTATGTTTGATTAAGAAATGATGTGTCTCTCTTATACCCATTTTTATTTTAATTTTATCCTAAGAGAAAGGCTAAAAATAAAGAAAAGACATAATTAAAAGACATCGTGATTGATAATTTGAAGGTAATTAGTAAATAGTTTAAAATTGCTTGCTTCCTTAATAATCTCATTTAAGCTAGAAAATCTGAGCATTCCTTTATTCTAGCAATATTCAAGATACTATAATATTGCTATCATAATACAAATTCTAGATACTATAATCTTGGCAGATAAATAGGGCAACTAACCTATGAAATCCTCCCTTTTACATGCCTTTAAAAATCTATATATAGCTAACTGGAAAACAATTAAAATATCAAAATTTTATTTTCTCTTACCACATTTTTCTCTAAGTTTCTTGCATCAGCAGAAAAATGGCTTGGCATTACAATTTGTCCTCCATCTTATTGTTTGCTTTTATCTACTTTATGCATGACGGCATGATAACTACTATAACAGCACGTCGCTTTCTTCAGACCCCTAGTTTTTCAGCACCCGCTACTACGTCCGTTGTCCCAAGTTTCTCGACGCCCACTACCCCCAGTTTCTCAGTGCCTGCTACCCCAAGTTTCTCCAATTCCCCTGGTCTTTCAAAGCCTGAGAACCCTAGTTTCTCTAAACCTGAAACACCTAGTTTCTCAAAGCCCCAGACTCCTAGTTTCTCAAAGCCTGAGACACCTAGTTTCTCAAAGCCTCAGAACCCTAGTTTCTCAAAACCTAAAACACCTAGTTTCTCAAAGCCCGAGACCCCTAGTTTCTCAAAGCTCGAAACTACTAGTTTTTCAAAGCCTGAGACATCTAGTTTCTCAAAGCCCAAAATTTCTAGTTTTTCAAAACCCGAGACCCCCAGTTTCTCAACGCCAACTACCCCAAGTTTCTCCAATTCACCTAGTCTTTCAAAGCCTGAGACCCCTAATCTTGCAAAGCTTGACATCCCTAGCTTTTCAAAACCTGAAACACCTAGTTTCTCAAAATCTGAAACACCTAGTTTCTCAAAGCCCGAAATATCTAGTTTCTCAAAGCCCGAAACTCCTAGTTTCTCAAAGCTTGAGACACCTAGTTTTTCAAAACCTGAAACCCCTACTTTCTCAAAACCAGAGGCCCCTACTTTTTCAAAGCCCGAGACTCCTAGTTTCTCTAAACCTGAGGCTCCTAGTTTCTCAAAGTCAGAAACTCCTAGTTTTTCAAAGCCTGAGACACCTAGTTTTTCAAAGCCTGAGACACCTAGTTTCTCCAAATCTAAAACCCCTAGTTTCTCAAGACCTGAGGCTTCTAGTTTCTCAAAGTCAGAAACTCCTAGTTTCTCAAAGCCTGAGACACCTAGTTTTTCAAAACCTGAAACACCTAGTTTCTCAAAACCTGAGACCCCTACTTTTTTAAAGCCCGAGACCCCTAGTTTTTCAAAACATGAGACTCCTAGTTTCTCAAAGCCCGAGACTCCTAGTTTTTCAAAAACTGATACCCCTAGTTCTCCAAAGCTTGAGACTCTTACTTTTTCCAAGCCTGAAACTCCTACTTTCTCAAAGCCCAAGACTCCAAGTTTCTCCGAGCCCAAGACCCCTGGTTTATCAAATTCTGAAAATCCTACCTTCTCAAAGCCTGGACCCCTAGTTTTTTAATGCCCGAGACTCCTACATTGTCATATCCTGTTACTCCTACTTCCCCAAAGCTCGATACCCCTACTTTATCGAAGTCTGAGATCCCAAGTTTTTCAAAGCCCGAGACCCCTAGTTCTACAAAATCCGAGATTCCTAGTTTTTCAAAGCCTGAGACTCCTAATTCCCCAAAGCCAGAGAACCGTGATTCTCCAAAGCTTGAGACCCCTAGTTTTTCAAAACCTGAGACTCCTACTATATCAAAGCCTGAGACTCTGAGTTCCCCAAAGTTAGAGACTCCTACTTTCTCAAAACCTGAAATTCCAAGTTCTCCGAAGCCTGAGACCCCTAGTTTCACAAAGCCCGAGACCCCTAACTTCCCAAAGATCGAGACTCCTAGTTTCTCAAAGCCTGCGACGTCAAGTTCCCCAAAATCTGAGACTCCCAGTTTTTCAAAACCTGAGACTCCGAGTTCCTCAAAATCTGAGACCCCTACTTTCACAAACCCTGAAATGTCAAGTTCTCCAAGCCCCAAGACACCAAATTCCCCAAAGCCTGAGACCCCTAGTTTATCAAGGCCTGAGATACCTAGCTTTTCAAAGCCTGAGACTCCTAGTTTCTCAAAACCTGATACTCCAAGTTTCTCGAAGTCTGAGGAACCAAGTTCCCCAACGGCCGAGATACCAAGTTTCTCAAAGCCCGAGGCTCCTAGTTTCTCAAAGCCTGAGACTCGAAGTTCTCCAAGTGCCTCGAGTTCCCTAAATCTTGAAACTCCTGGTTTTTCAAAGCCCGAGACTCCTATTTTTTCAAAGCCCCAGATTCCAACCTCCCCTAAGCCTGATATTCCTAGTTTCTCAAAGCCCGAGACTCTAAGTTCCCCGAATCCTAAGATTCCTACTTTTTCAAAACCTGAGACCCCAAGTTATCCAAAGTCTAAAAGTCCTAGTTTCTCAAAGCCCGATACACCAAGTTCTCCAAAGCCCGAGATGCCAAGCTCCCCAAAGCCTGAGACACCAAGTTCACCAAAGCCCGAGACGCCAAGCTTTCCAAAGCCCGAGACGCCAAGCTCCCCAAAGCCCGAGATGTCAAGTTCCCCAAAGCCCGAGACGCCAAGCTCCCCAAAGCCCGAGACCCCTAGTTCCGCAAAGGCTGAGACGCCAAGCTTCCCAAAGCCCGAGACGCCAAGCTCCCCAAAGCCCGAGACGTCAAGTTCCGCAAATCCCGAGATGCCAAGCTCCCCAATGCTTGAGACCCCAAGTTCCCTAAAGCCCAAGACCACAAGTCCCGCAAAGCCCGAGATGCCAATCTCCCCAAATCCTGGCACCCCAAGTTTCGAGACTCCAAGTTTTCCAAAACCCGAAACTCCTAGTTCCCAAAAGCCCGACACACCAAGTTCCCCAAAGTCCGAGACGCCAAGTTCGCCGAAGCACGAGACGCCAAGTTCGCCGAAGCATGAGACCCCAAGTTTTCCAAATTTTGAGGCTCCAAATTTCTCAAAGCCAGAGATACCTAGTTTCTTAAAACCTGAAACCTCTAATTCTTCAAAGCCTGATATTCCAACAACCCCAGAACTTGAGACTTTAAGTGCTTCTAGGCCTGAAATACCAAGTGCACCAAATCGTGAGCCACCAACTACCCCAAAATCGGAGATTCCAACATTTAAAAAGCATGATTTACCCGTTATTTCAGATCCTGAGATTCCAAGTGTATTAAAGACAAATTTACCAAAACCTTCTAAACAAATATTGTCAACTTCTCCTTGAGTAACTATGGTGTTATTCATGTGTCATGACTTGTGTTGGCTAGCTAACAGAGGATTAGATCGCATACGAATGAGTTGAAAATGGGTTAGATGCGAATGGATAAATATTTGACTTGTGAAATAAAAATGAGTTGAATGATGGATGATTTTAGTATCCACTTATTATTTACTCATAAATTGTACAAAAATGAAGTTTGCTATCAAATAAAGTGAAGCACTTTCTTTCTGTAATTTTATTTTTTGATAAGCCAACTTACATTGTTTTTCACTCTGTCGTTAGATGTTTGTTTTTTCTTAATCAACATATGTATAACCTATGATTGATCTATTTTACCACATATTATAAGCCAGACATGATCTTTGTTTCTGCTAAATTGTCGTTGTTTATCGACTGAACCATTTTTTCCCATCAAATTTCGAAAGCATGGACATGATTAATTAAGTTTGTGCTACGTTGGTTGCATAATATATATGTTTCACTTTCACTCTTATGTGTTCAATCTCAAGTATTATTATAGTTCTCTCTATTTTGTCTCATCATGTTAAGAAAACTGGAAGTGCCTATGAAGCTCCTGCAATTGCTTTAGTTGTTGCAATTTCTCAAATATTGCCTTTCAAGTTAGTGTTAGTTATTTTTAATGCTTTTGAACTTGCACTTTTTTCTTAAAAAATACTTTAATTTGGACAATGATAGAAATTGCAGCGAATGTTCTTTCATTACAACATTCACAAATGACAATTCATAAGTTTAAAAATATCATCTCGTTTTCACTAATCAAATTTGATAATTTTCATCTTTTAAAGAGAAAATGTTTGCCATGACTAAAACATAGGTCTAACGTAGAATGGGTCAATTTAAAATAAAAGATTTGTCTAGTTTACTTTTTGGGGGAAAAAATCTAAAATATCTCAACAAACTAAATAAAAACTTATATTCAGATTCGTTGTAAAAGTAAAAAATTTATTATGTTAAAAATCACTGCAATAACTAAAACAAATGTTAACACATTGTTTGTCTGCTCTTCCTGTCGATTTATAATTTATTATTTATACTAATAATAGTAACCAGTATTTTAAGAGTAATTTAAAGGATAAATTAGCATATATTAAAGTGTCGGTTCAATATTTTATTCCACAAATATACCTCAATAGAGTGTTGTGTTTATTAACTAATTAATACCATTTTTTAACTCTCAGAAAATGTGATAAATCTTATAAATGTGAGCGTCCAATTTTCTTAATATATGAATTAACAATGTAGTTATATTTTTCTTATGCAATATATGTACATTAGACTGGTGTTTTTTTCTCTCATCAAGTGTCGAATATCTATTTTTGTAAATTAATGTTTTGTTGGTTCAACTTTTTAATTCTTAATACTGAATATATTTGATATGTAAATTAAAAGTATGAGTTCTGGCCTATTCACTACAAACAACATGTGCATTACATGAGGATTTTTCTAGGGATTAGTATAAAAATTCGCAGGAAACTTTTTTCTACAAATTTTCACACTAATCTCAGGAAAATCCCCATGTAATTCACAATTTTCTTATAGTGATTATTCATTGCAATTTTAGTGATCTTTTTACATATATACTTCACGACAAAATTACTAGGTTCATATGAATCTAGCCTTTCATGTTGCATTTGCCCTTGCGTGGTCTGCTTTTTATTATTCTTATTAAAGAATAATAAAAATATTTATTCCCTTCGTGCCTAATTTTGTCTGCAATCAATATAAGTATTGTTTATTTTTTCTAAATTATAATATAACTTTTATTTCTTTTAACTGATACGTCTCAAATATTGTCATATTTTACTAAAAAAAATTATTTTATAGATAGTTGATTATAACTTTTATATATTCATATACAATGTAATGTTTTCTCCATCAATTAAATTATCAATAATTATTTTAATATTTTTAGTAATAATACAAATACTTAAATCAATTTAATATTAAGCTGCGATATTTAATCATACAATGCCTTAAATAAGACTAAGGGAGTTTGTATGTTGATTTTATAGATATTTAGTGAAAGTGTAATGATTTTAGTTATTACAAGGAGAAATGAACATTGTCATTATTATCGTGATAAAGTGGTATGCATTTAAAAGTTCAATTATGTTTGATTAAGATATGATGTGTCTCACTTATACTCATTCTTTTTTAATTATATTTATTTAAAGAGAAAAGCTACAAATAAAAAAAGGACGTAACAGACATTGTGATTGAAATTTTGGAAGTGATTAGTAGAAATAGCTTAACAAATGTTCAGGATACTATAATATTACTATCACAATACAAATTTAGATACTATAATATTGACAAATAAATAGGTCAACTGACGTATCAAATGTTGAAATTCTCCCTTTTAGATGCCATTAAAAATCTATATATACCTAAATGGAAAATTATTAAAATATAAAATTTTTATTTGCATTGCTCTTACCAGATTTATCTCCAAGCTTCTTGTATCTATAGAAAAATGGCTCAACATTGTAGCTTGTCCCCATCTTATTGCTTCATTAATCTATATCATGCATAACCACATGATAATTACTTTATCAGCACGTCAACTTCTTCAGACTCCTAGTTTCTCAACGCCCGCTACTACTAGTTTTTCAATGTCCACTACCCCAAGTTTCTCAACACGAACTATCCCCAGTTTTTCAACGCCTGCTATCCCAAGTTTCTCTAATTCCCCCAGTCTTTCAAAGCCTGAAACCCCTAGTTTTTCAAAACCTGAAACACCTAGTGTTTCAAAGCCTGAAACTCCTAGTTTCTCAAAGCTTGAAACTTCTAGTTTCTCAAAATCTGAAACACCTAGTTTCTCAAAACCTGAAACCCCTAGTTTCTCAATTCCTACTACCCCTCATTTCTCTAATTCCCCTGGTCTTCCAAAGCTGAGACCCCTAGTTTTTCAAAATCTGAAACACCTAGTTTTTCAAAGCCCGAAACACCTAGTTTCTCAAAGCCCAAAACTTCTAGTTTCTCAAAGCCCGAAACTCCTAGTTTTTCAAAGCCTGAAACTCCCAGTTTCTCAAAACCCAAAACTTCTAGTTTCTCAAAACCTGAGACCCCTACTTTTTCAAAGCCCGATACCCCTAGTTTCTCAAAATCTGAGACTCCTAGTTTCTCAAAGCCCGAGACCCCTAGTTCTCCAAAGCTCGAGACTCCTACATTTCGAAGCCTGAGACTCTAAGTTTCTCTAAGCTCGAGACCTTGGTTCACCAAAGGCCAAGACCCCTACCTTCTCAAAGCCTGAGAGGCTGAGACCCCGAGTGTTTCAAAGCCCGAGACCCCTGGTTCACCAAAGACCAAGACCCCTACCTTCTCAAAGCTTGGAATCCCAAGTTTCTCAAAGTCCGAGACCCCTAATTCTCCAAAACATGGGATTCCTAATTTTTCAAAGCCAGAAACTCCTAGTTTCCCAAAGCCAGAGACCCCTGATTCTCCAAAGCTCGAGACCCGTAGTTTTTCAAAGCATGAAAGCCCTATTTTCTCAAAACCTAAAACTCCTACTTTTTCAAAGCCTGAGACACCTAGTTCTCCAAAGCCAGAGACCCCTACTTTCTCAAAGCCTGAGATTCCTGGTTTCTAAAGTCTGAGACCCCTACTTTCAATAAGACTGAGACTCCTACTTTATCAAAATCTGAGACCCCTAGTTTTTCAAAGCCTGAGAATCCAAAGTCTTCAAATTCTGAGACTTCTAATTTTTCAAAACCCGAGACTCCTAGTTCTCAAAACCCGAGACCCCTACTTTCTTAAAGCCTGATATCCCAAGTTCCCTAGAGTCTGAGACCCCAAGTTCTCCAAAGCATGAGACTCCTAGTTTCTCAAAGCCCCAGACCCCAAGTTCCCCAAAACCCGAGATGCCAAGTTTCTCGAAGCTTGGGACTCCTAGTTCCCAAAGCCTGATACACCAAGTTCCTCAAAGCCTGAGGCTCCTACTTTCTCAAAGCCCAAGACTCCAAGTTTCCCAAAGACAGAGATTCCAAGTTTCCCCAAACCTGAGACCCCAAGTTGTCCAAATCTCGAGACCCCTACTTTCTCAAAGCCTGAGCCGCCAAGTTCCTCAAAGTCAGAGTCTCCAAGTTTCGAGACGCCTAAGCCTCTCAAAGCCCGAGATCCCAAACTCTTCAAAGCCTGAAACTCCACGTTTCTCAAAGCCCGAGACTCCAAGTTTCCCAAAGCCTGAGACTCCAAGTTCCCCAAAGTTTGAGATCCCAAAATCTCTAAAGCCCAAGACTCCTAGTATCTCAAAGTCGGAGACCCCAAGTTCTCCAAAATTTGAGACACAAAGTCCCCTAAAACCTCATATGCCAAGTTCACCAAAGTCCGATACGCCAAGCTCGCCAAAGTCCGAGACTCTAAGTTACCCAAAACCCGAGAGCCCAAAGTCTCCAAAGCCCAAGACCCCAAGATTCCCAAAGCATGAGACTCAAGTTCACCAAAGTCCGAGGCTCCAAGTTCTCCAAAGCCCGAGACTCCTAGTTTCTTAAAGCCAGAGATAACTAATTTTTCAAAACCAACACCTCTAGTTTTTCAAAGCCAGAGATTCCAGAATTCCCAAAACTCGAGATACCTAGTGTCTCTAAGCCTGAATTGCCAAGTGTGCCAAAGCATGAGCTACCAACTACCCCAAAACCTGAGATCCCAACTTTTGCAAAGTCCAAATTACCAATTGTTATATATCTTGAGATTCCAAATGTGATAAAGACAGAAATTCCAAAACTTTCTAAACCAACATTATCAACTTCTCCGTGAGGAACTATGATATTATATATGTGTCATGACTTGTGAAGTCTAACGGACGAATTAGATAGCATATGAATGAGTTGAGAATGAGTTAGATGCAAATGGATAAAATATTCGACTTGTCGGTGTTTTATCTGAATAAAAATGAGTTGAATGATGGATTATTTTAGTATATCCACATATTATCTACTCAAAATTGTACAAAACTGAAATTTGCTATCAAATAAAGTAAAGCACTTTCTTTTTCTTTAATTTTTTTTTATAAGCCAGCTTACATTATTTTCACTCCGTTAGATGTTTATTTTTTTCTTAGTCAACATATCTAGAAGCTATAGTTTCTAACTTTTGGGGCTAATACTATAGGTGCTAAAATTAGAGATTTTTTAATTAAACTAGAAAACAACAACATCATACACAGTCCTATAATTCGATATTCAGTTACTTTGAAACAAAATAATAATATGTGCATAGTAACAAAAAATCAGAGTAATTTTGAATTTTATATATATATATATATATATATATATATATATATATATATATATATATATATATATCCAAATGACTTTATTAAGCTTTATTCATAATTCTTAACTAATAATGTGGTAATTCCGCTATTATTGTAGCGAATGACTACACCAAATCAATGCAACTTACAATAGTTAAGTGGTTCAATAAAGTAAAATGTCTTTTTTCTGTGTTTTAAATTGTTTGTCTAGATTTAACAAATTTTGCGATTTTATTCTTTGCTTTAAACAAATTTTTCCTCTCTCCCAACATATTTATTTACATATGCGTAGTTTAATATGTACAAGTACGGGTACATGATTTTTTTTTGGGCATGTGTGTGTATAATGCTTTCTTATGTTGCTTCGACGTTGTTAAACAGAATGTAGATATGTAGCTCTCTATACAGTATTGTATGTATAAAATAAAATCTTTTTAGTACAAGAAGTAACTCAACTTGTAATTTCCATGCTCTAATTAGCCCATTAACCACTCATGCAAATGCTATACGTTTCTTCTTCCTTATATTATTATACTAGTCAACTGAACCGCGATTTGCGCGGTATATTAGTATTTCAAAAATTAAATTGAAATAAATAATATTTTACTTAAACTCACAACTTTTTCTGTTAAATATCAACAAAAGATACAAAAAAATAAAATAAATTATCAAAATAAGGTGAAACGCCATAAAAATAATCAAAAGAAAAGATAATTATTTTTTGAATTGGATTTCCCTCGTAAAAAAAGAACAAATAACATTATTTATTTTTTAAAATATATGTCCAAATACCTACTTAAAAGATACGAAGATGTTGAAATTTAAATGGACTGTGCATATTTAAAATCTCATCTTGAATGAAAAAAATTATAAAAATAATATTTCGCATCTACTTTACTCGTTACGTTCTTTCTTCCCCTTATTTGCTATCACGTCAATTGCTCATTAAATCTTATTTTAATCACTATGTAACCCATAAAAAATAACATTACATTTTATTCAAAATCGATATTAAAAAACAATCCAAATGAGTAATGACCTAATGAAAAACTCAAAAGGAAAAAGGATAGCAAAGAATTGGCACCGTAATAACCTTTAAAAATTATATAATTTCCATATAATTTTCAAATGTTTTTTTTTTCAACACAGGTTTTGGGATTTTAAATATAAGGGGGTGTTTGTATTGAATTGTTTTAAGTAGCTTATAAGTTAAAGTGATAGGCATAATACATAAATGTGCCCTTTAACTTGGCCTCGTTTCACATTTATGCCCTTCAACTTTGGGTATGCATAAGTATGGACTTAAACTTGTATAAACTTGAACAAATAGACACATGAGTTCTACGTGACACAATACATGTAGGACACCATGTAGGACGAAAAAAGACATGTAAGATGCCATGTAGGACATGTGTGTCTATTTGTTCAACTTTATACAAGTTTAAGTGTCTACTTGTGTACACCCAAAGTTAAAGGGTATAAATGCGATTTGAATACAAGTTAAAGGGCATAGTTTTGCAATTCTTATTAAATTATAATAACATATTTCTAGGGGGGGGGGGGAATCAAAAGGAAAGGAGCCCCAGGGGTAGCAAAGCTAGCTCTTCGTATCATTGGCATTTGGCAGGTGAACTTGACTACACAACAACTCTGACTCTAGCGAGGATCTAGTTCATGGAGAGTTTCCCCCCTAAGGCATCCAAAGGCCCTTAAAACGCGACTTCATATGCTTGTAGGGGTCTCTACTCATTTGCCTTCAATCCTACCTTTTGAGGAAGAGGCCGCAATTATCAGTCTTTAAAAATTAAGAAAAATCTAATAAAGTAAAATAAATATTGATGCATAATTTTATTTTATTATTATTATTATTATTATTATTATTATTATTATTATTATTATTATTATTATTATTATCATCATCATCATCATTGTTGTTGTTATTATTATTATTATTACTATTATTATTATTATTATTATTATTATTATTATATAATGAGAGTCTATAATATTATTTTTTAAAAAATTAAAAAGCAAAGCAAATTTTGTAAAATTACTTTTTGCGAATCTTATCAAGTTATAATAGCATATTTCTAGGAATAAAAAAAAGAGGAAAGGGAATAAAATAAAAGAAAGAAAGGGAATAAGTGATTTAAGAAATAACATAAATAATATTAATGATGAGATTAAGGGAAGGAAGTAAAAGAAATTAGGCATAATACATATATTAGACCTTAAACTTGGCTTCAAATTTTAATTTTGACCTCCAACTTTCATAATGCACAAACAAACTGTTTACATCCCCACTCTATCAAAATAGGGTGAAACGTCGCAGCAACTCAAAAATAATTAATTGATTCAATTTTGAAAGAGTTTTAAAATTAACAAGTTTTAAAAAAAGGTCGCCACCTAATTTTAGGAAAAAACTAAGAAAACCGATTAATAAATTAATTTAAAAAAATAGTCAAATTATTCCGAAGGGAAGGGGTTAGGCACCCTTCGAAATCCACAAGTGTGGGTCCCAGCTGAATTCATTTTTTTTTTCAAATTGAGGAGGAGATAATAATAATATACAAGTAATATAAATATGCAATATACACAAGTAATAAAATAAAATAATAACATAAGCAACGGCCTAAGATTTGCCTAACGTCGATATTTACACAATAATGAATAAAAATATAATTTGAGCTCTTCGAATAGCTTCAATGGAAGCAACTCTGTGTACCTGTAAACACACTTAGTAAAAGTGTTAGTAATAAATAAATATGAATAAAATTGAATATATGAAATAATAACTTAAAAATAAAAACCCGTCTTATTAACATTGGAGGCCTTGGAAATCGACGATAATTTCTTCATCGGCTATTTTAACAATTTTAACAAACAATTTATATGAACTTAAACTAAAATTTTCCGTCTTTTAATATTGAGTAGGCCTCCAAAACCGACGGAGAGATTTTATCATTGGCCAATTTCAACATATAAAATATATAAACTTAAACTAAAATTCCGTCTTTTTAAAATGGGGAGGCCTCCAAAACCGACGGAGAGATTTTATCATTGGCCAATTTCAACATATATAATATATAAACTTAAACTAAAATTCCGTCTTTTTAAAATGGGGAGGCCTCCAAAACCGACGGAAAGGTTTTCTCATTGGCCAATTTCAACATATAAAATATATAAACTTAAATTAAAATTCCGTCTTTTTAAAATGGGGAGGCCTCCAAAACCGACGGAAAGGTTTTCTCATTGGCCAATTTCAACATATAAAATATATAAACTTAAATTAAAATTCCGTCTTTTCAAAATGGGGAGGCCTCCAAAACCGACGGAAAGGTTTTCATTGGCCATTTTAACAATAAATAATATAAACTTAACTAAATTTTCCGTCTTTTAAAATGGAAAGGCCTCGAAAACCGACGGAAAGATTTTCTCATTGGCCAATTTCAACATATAAAATTAACACGATCATTAACACTAACCATAAAGTAACATATGACATTACAATAATATCCAAAATAATAATATAAACAAGCAAATGAAAATACCAATAGAAAGGCAACTCACTAAAAAATCTTTGAAAAATGCATGAAGGTCAATTTAATAATCAAGACTAATCACATATGGAAGAAACGAGGATTTAAAATAGGTAATAAATCAAATCTAACATCCTTCAAACATAGTCAAGATACCCACAAAAATAAAATAAATTAAGCGAAAACAATCCAAAATAACTTATGAATAACAATAATAATGAAAAACAATGAACCCCAAATAATAAAAATATAAAAAAGAAAAGAACCCAATAATTGACAAAAATAAAATAAAAGTAAAACACGATACTTAAAAAATTACAATAGTCATTAAAATCTTACCCAAAGACAAAATAATAGAATAATAATAAGGAAAACAAACCAACAATCAGTGAACCTAACTATGCAATATGATAAAGATTTCTCTGAACCCATTTTACATTAATTAATATATAGAAGAGCCAATAAAAACAAAAATCAACCACAAAATATTTATATAATTTTAAGGCGCTGGAAACATTCAAAAAAAAAAAAAAGAATCACTAAGTAAATGTTGAACAAATTTATACAAAATAACATACCCATATATAATAACAAAATAAGAACACAATAAGACGAACAAACCCCAAAAAGATCAACAACAATAATAGCATAACTCCATTCGGAAGGAACATCAAATACTTTGCAACCATGAAACATAAAAGAAAATAAACTTAAAGGTGAAAGAACGATTTATGGATTACCGGAGAACATTGAATCTGATGATTTTGCCGGAATAGGCATCGTAGTGTTGTGGTTTGATGAATCTGGTTATTTTATTGTTGGCGTCGTCACCGTTGTTATGTTGACGGTATTTGTTCGCCGAGGAGATCGGAGCTCGTTGATTGCTTATTGTTTCGGGTATTTGCTTTGCTCCGGAGTTTGTGGTTGTTCGCGTCATGGTTTCCTCGCCGGAGTTGTTGTTCGCTGTCCGAGCTGTTGGTTTCAGGTGAGAAAATGGGTAATGAAATGGAGCTCCGAGCTCATTAGAATGGCAGCAAGTTAATTACCTGCAAAATAAGAGAAAATCTCGTAAAGGGGAAATGGGATAGGGAATGATTCGCTTTTAGTTTGATGTTGTTGTTTGGAGTTGTTGTTTCAATGTCGTTTCCAGTGGCCTTTTCACCGGAAAAGGGAGAAAAAGAAAGGGTTTTGGGTTTGGTTCGCTGGTCTGCCAGGAAGAGAGAATCGTTGGGATGTTGGGTCCGATTTGTGGCGATTTGGTGATGGTTGTTGGTGGAAGAGGAGGGAGGGCACGAGAGGAGAGAAAGAGGAGGAGAAGAAGGGAGGAGGGAGGAGAGGCGGCTGGAGAGGGGAGGAAGAGAATGAGGGAAGCGGCTGCCAAAGAGAGGGGAAGAGAGGAGAGAGAGGGTGGTGGAGGCGAGAAAGAGAGGGGGCTGCCCAGAAGAGGGAAGGTGAAGAGATTAGGGTTGTTTTCCCCCTCCTCCTCAAATTAATTTCCCAATTTTCATTTATCCACCACCAATTTTAACCTAAACAAATAAAATGCAATGGATCCAAATGTGTGGGCTTGAAATTATAGGCCCAAAATTATTAATAGAATTCCTAAATTTTAATTTATTTATTTTTTTCGTATTTGGCTAAATTTTAGATTGTGCTAAATTCAACATAAATATTAACAAATGTAATAAATAAAATGAATTTTAAAATAATATAATAAACGTAACTAATGACATGTGAAATGCAATTTTAAAAATTAACTAACAAAAAATCCTAAATTTTGATAAATAAAGATAGTTATCGATAAACTTATTAAAAATTATATAAAAAAAATTTATTCTAAGCTATTAAATAAATAAAACTTTAAAATTACGAATTTTTAAAATGTTAGGCCAAAATTGGGTGTCAACAACTGTCCCTTTCGTTGTGTATGATTGATGAAAGAAATTGTGGACAACGAAAATTGACCAACCCAATTTTGACCGAACACATGACCTTTCTAGAGAAGTGCGGTGAAAATATATGGTGCACATCCTTCACCTCCGAATAGATGCGTCTTAAATGCAAATATCTTTCAACACAAATTTCCACCGACTTGAACGTTGAAAAGATATGGTGCACATCCTTCACCTCCGAATAGATGCGTCTTAAATGCAAATATCATTCTTGGCGATGTATAAACTTTTGCGAGGGATGGAATCTTCTCGCGATGCATAAAATTTTGCGAGGGATGAAATCTTCTCGCGATGCATAAATTCCGCAAGGTATAAGATCTTCTTGCGATGTATAAACTTTTGCGAGGGATGGAATCTTCTCGCGATGCATGAAATTTTGCGAGGGATGAAATCTTCTCGCGATGCATAAGTTCCGCAAGGTGTGAAATCTTCTTGCGATGCATAAAATTTTGCGAGGGATAGAATCTTCTCGCGATGCGTGAATAATAACTTGCGATGAATGATCTTTTGCAATGCATGAATATTGACTCATGATGCATGATTTTTTATTTTTTTTTGCAATGCATGAATATTGACTCGCGATGCATGATTTTTTGCAATGCATGAATATTGACTCGCGATGCATGATTTTTTGCAATGCATGAATATTGACTCGCGATGCATGATATTGACTCGCGATGCATGATTTTCCGCTATGCATGAATATTGACTCGCGATGCATGATCTTCTGCGGGGCATGAATATCTTCCCGCAATGCATGAATTTTGCGAGGGATGGAATCTTCTCGCGATGCATAAATTCCGCAAGGTATGAAATCTTCTTGCGGTGCATAAATTCCGCAAGGTATGAAATCTTCTTGCGATGCATAAATTTCCGCGAGGTATGAAATCTTCTCGCGATGCGTGAATAATAACTTGCGATGCATGATCTTTTGCAATGCATAAATATTGACTCGCGATGCATGATGATTTTTTTTTTTTGCAATGCATGAATATTGACTCGCGATGCATGATCTTTCGCTATGCATGAATATTGACTCGCGACGCATGATTTTTGTAGTTGCTATCAAGCTTCTCGCAGTACTTATCAGAATTTTGAGGTCTTCCTCAAAAATTCTGTCCCAGTTAGAAGTTTGGCTAATCTCAAAATGATCTTCAATCTTGACTTGTTGGCGATAACACCTCTATTGAGAATTTTTGAGATATTTTCAAAAATTATGTCCCAGTTTTTATTGTAAGGACAAATAATAATCACACTGGGTATATGACCGAGCCGTCGTGGCGCCTACATATCCTGTTGATCCAGGAATCAGGTCAAATGTAGTTCCAAACTTGTAGATGATGAATACTGCAATGAATCTGAAAGAAGATCATCAGTAGAAAATGTACAATATGAACATGATAAAATAGGAAAATAATAGTGCATGTGATATCCAAAGCCTAGAGATATAAAAAAAACATGTCAAATTTTTGGACGGACAATCCATGCAGTAAAATATGACTCTCACACATACAAGAATAACCCGATGACACTTTTTACAATGAGCAACTCAAAAGGCAATTTTTTTTTTAAATTGAAAGATTCTTAAAAAGGTTTTAAAATATTAAAGAATGAGTGTTTGCTCACTTTTTCTTTTCTTTTTGAAAAATAAAAAAATATGATGAGATAGTCAAACCTTCACTACAATTGGTACCAACAGTTAAGATTGCAGGTAAATCTCTCATTCCCTTTTTTTTTTTTTTAAAGATTGAATTTAAGGTAATTCCTACAGCTTCAAGTGGTACCTCCAATATACCTAAGGATCCGTTCATCTTGCTTCAAAGAAAGGTTTTGAATTGTATCAATCCTCATGTTTCAAGTGCCCTCACGAAAAAGACTTGTCCTATTTCACACATATTTGAAATATTTAATTTTAGGACATTTTCCAAAGTGCACTCACACTCACAAGAATGTTCAATGCATACAACTGTGATACCATATGCTTGACCCTTATGTAAATCTCCACTAATGTGAGAACATTTGGAATGAGATCATGTAGGGCTTGTCATTGGCTTGTAACGTAGGCTTAGGGATGGGTAGGATATTTATTTGGAATGAAAGTGACTGAATTCCTCCCTGAGCGTCACCCAAAATTTGTGCTCTTAATGATTGGTACGCCTTTGCGTTAGATCCTCTTCATTGTTCTCCCCCCTTTCAACTTCTTTAGAATTCTCATTTTTGACTCTTTTCCCTTCTTCTTTATTTTTCTTCCTTTGTTTCGACTTCTTTTGAGTTCTCATTTTTTGGAGCTTTTCCATTCTTCTCTTCTTCTTCTTTTTTTTCTTTGTTTTTGACTTCTTTTGAATCCTTATTTCTCGGAGCTTTTCTTTTATTTCACTCCTTTCTTATAAATTTTTCTCCTTTTTGTTGGAGTATTTTCCTTCCCACCTTTCATTGACTTTGTAAAGGGTATTTTTGCCTTTCTTTATTTCTTTTCCCTTTTCTTTCTTTCTTTATTTCTTTTTTCTCTAGAAGTCTTTTATTTTCTTGACTTTGGAAGATTCGATATCTTTGCTTTCGGAAATTTCAAACATGGATCTTCTCTTATAATTTGCACATTCTTGGTGCACTCAAGAAGGTTGGGCCAAGAGAGGATAGTGTTTTTAAGCACTTAAAAGGGTAGTGGTTAAGATGTGGTTGTCCAAAGAAAGGTTTCAGGCTCAAAGTGGGAAAACTAAGGATTAATGTAATTTGGTAGGCTTTGAAAGGCACAATCGGGTCAAAAAAGGCCTACAATCCTTTCTCAAACCGAACATTACTCAGGATTTCGCCTCGAAAAACATTCAGGTCAAGTTCTAGATCAACAGTGTAACACAATTGAACTTTGATCAAAAGCTCACCACACAATGCACATGAAACATAAGGTTAGTTTTATTCTTATCTTGATTGCATGCAAGAGAATTTTCAAGCATCACAAAATGTCAGATAAGAGGTACCACGAGAATCTATAGTTTACCGTAAAGTCAGTCTTTTCCATCATATCGAATATATTTACATGCTCTTAACTATAATAGGTCCCAACTGAGCTGAAGACATGACTCTTACAGTATGTACGAGTAATTTTTTTTGTTAATTTTTTTTTTCAAGAATGATTACCGAACCCAAGAAGGGCTGCCTACGTATCTCATTAAGATGAGAATCAGGTGTGCGTAGTTCATGCAGATATGACTTGGAAAATATGCACAAACTATTTTTTCTTATTTTTATTTTTATTTTTAGAGAAGATAATACCGAACCCAAGAAGGGTTGCCTACGTATCTCATTAAAATGAGAATCAGGTACGCGTAGTTCGTCCAGATATGGCATATAATAATTTAAAGATTTAGACAACTCAAAGAAATTTTTAGGTCTAGCGCCACAAAAACATATGTAGTCATGAAGTGTTTTTTACCCCCATTTTTTCCGCACCAATATGTTTTATATTCTCTTAATCGTCAACATTTATACTGTCTGTTGAATGTAACCTACGAATTTCGAAAGTAATGATTTGTTGTAATCTTTTTGGATGTTTTCTTGGACCTTTGTCTCCTCCCAATTTTCACGAGATTCAGACATTGTTATGACCATCCCCGACTGTTGTCGGGGACAGTATTCCTACAAAAATATGAGAAATATGTGAGAGTAGGACCATCATGCAAAATAATAATAAAAATAAATGGATGCGACCTCATAGTCAAATACTCCCCTGATTTATCATTTTGACTTGATATAATTGAGAAATGTAAGGACTCGAATTTCGCTAATCCTCTTGTCTCTTGCAACTTCGGACAAATAATGATTTCTTAGTTTGGACATAAATCAACATTTCGCTTAGAGGAAGAACAATTCAAAAGGTAAGAGTGTTAGTTCTTGTTCATAATGGATAATGCAAAATATCACACAAATAATGAATTAAACACATAAACACTGTTTTAATTAACGACAAACTGAAACATATCATATAGCATACAAACAATTATTGCGCGTCCTATACAAATATGTGACCCTTTTATGCCTAGGGTAGGCCTATCGATTTGAAGGATGTATTACGGCATTTGACAACTTTCCATTGTCTCCCAAAACACTTAGTACAATTTTATGAATGAATGAAATAGAATTATGAAGTTAGGGGAAAAAGAAAGAAGGAAAAAAAATTACAAATATTCAATCCCACGTAGGGGTACCATCCTATTCTAAGCCTTTGCGAAAGGGTCTTCCTCTTGAAATTCTTGTCATCTCCGATTGCCAACACTTTGGATGGAATGATAGTTTCTGAAAACCCGAGTTTGACAAAAATAAACTATTAAATAACCTTCTAATTCAGATGGACAGTGGTTTGTCAAACGACGTATACATCCTTCAAATTACACACAATTATGATCGTCCTTTTAGGCTAGAGGCCATTATGGACTCAAGGTGGTCTTTCTAATGTACCCAGCACCCCTTGGGTGTTAGGGTCATCTTAGGTCAAAAATGCGCTAAATTCGGGATTTGGTTTCGCTCTATCTTAGTTTAACTAAGAGTGGGTTGTATTTAGAGTGGAAAGGGTAACCCAAGCGGACTAACTTGGGCTGGGACAGTTAACGATTGTTGATTATCAAGTAGCCAACTACACTCGTCAGGGTGCCCCGAGAAAATTTTGGTTAACGAACGATTGCGAACCCGCATAATCGTCCTTTAAGTAAAAAAAATAAAATTATGATGTCGTTTGACGGAATAAATGTTGTGCATGCAATGACAATATACAATAAATAATGAATCAATACTGAATACAATATGCAAATAATCAACAAAATATACAAGATATAATGAATAACACAATGAAAGAATAGTATCCTCAATTTGAAAAAATGAACCCATAATGGTTAGAACCTCTATGTCCCCAGCAGAGTCGCCATTCTGTTTACATCCCCACTCTATCAAAATAGGGCGAAACGTCGCAGCAACTCAAAAATAATTAATTGATTCAATTTTGAAAGAGTTTTAAAATTAACAAGTTTTAAAAAAAAGTCGCCACCTAATTTTAGGAAAAAACTAGGAAAACCGATTAATAAATTAATTTAAAAAAATAGTCTACGAAACCAATTGATTCTCGGTAAGGGGTTCAAATTATTCCGAAGGGAAGGGTTAGGCACCCTTCGAAATCCACAAGTGTGGGTCCCAGCTGAATTCATTTTTTTTTTCAAATTGAGGAGGAGATAATAATAATATACAAGTAATATAAATATGCAATATACACAAGTAATAAAATAAAATAATAACATAAGCAACGGCCTAAGATTTGCTTAACGTCGATATTTACACAATAATGAATAAAAATATAATTTGAGCTCTTCGAATAGCTTCAATGGAAGCAACTCTGTGTACCTGTAAACACACTTAGTAAAAGTGTTAGTAATAAATAAATATGAATAAAATTGAATATATGAAATAATAACTTAAAAATAAAAACCCGTCTTATTAACATTGGAGGCCTTGGAAATCGACGATAATTTCTTCATCGGCTATTTTAACAATTTTAACAAACAATTTATATGAACTTAAACTAAAATTTTCCGTCTTTTAATATTGAGTAGGCCTCCAAAACCGACGGAGAGATTTTATCATTGGCCAATTTCAACATATAAAATATATAAACTTAAACTAAAATTCCGTCTTTTTAAAATGGGGAGGCCTCCAAAACCGACGGAGAGATTTTATCATTGGCCAATTTCAACATATAAAATATATAAACTTAAACTAAAATTCCGTCTTTTTAAAATGGGGAGGCCTCCAAAACCGACGGAAAGGTTTTCTCATTGGCCAATTTCAACATATAAAATATATAAACTTAAATTAAAATTCCGTCTTTTTAAAATGGGGAGGCCTCCAAAACCGACGGAAAGGTTTTCTCATTGGCCAATTTCTACATATAAAATATATAAACTTAAATTAAAATTCCGTCTTTTTAAAATGGGGAGGCCTCCAAAACCGACGGAAAGGTTTTCTCATTGGCCATTTTAACAATAAATAATATAAACTTAACTAAATTTTCCGTCTTTTAAAATGGAAAGGCCTCGAAAATCGACGGAAAGATTTTCTCATTGGCCAATTTCAACATATAAAATTAACACGATCATTAACACTAACCATAAAGTAACATATGACATAACAATAATATCCAAAATAATAATATAAACAAGCAAATGAAAATAACAATAGAAAGGCAACTCACTAAAAAATCTTTGAAAAATGCATGAAGGTCAATTTAATAATCAAGACTAATCACATATGGAAGAAACGAGGATTTAAAATAGGTAATAAATCAAATCTAACATCCTTCAAACATAGTCAAGATACCCACAAAAATAAAATAAATTAAGCGAAAACAATCCAAAATAACTTATGAATAACAATAATAATGAAAAACAATGAACCCCAAATAATAAAAATATAAAAAAGAAAAGAACCCAATAATTGACAAAAATAAAATAAAAGTAAAACACGATACTTAAAAAATTACAATAGTCATTAAAATCTTACCCAAAGACAAAATAATAGAATAATAATAAGGAAAACAAACCAACAATCAGTGAACCTAACTATGCAATATGATAAAGATTTCTCTGAACCCATTTTACATTAATTAATATATAGAAGAGCCAATAAAAACAAAAATCAACCACAAAATATTTATATAATTTTAAGGCGCTGGAAACATTCAAAAAAAAAAGAAAAAGAAGAATCACTAAGTAAATGTTGAACAAATTTATACAAAACAACATACCCATATTTAATAACAAAATAAGAACACAATAAGACTAACAAACCCCAAAAAGATCAACAACAATAATAGCACAACTCCATCCGGAAGGAACATCAAATACTTTGCAACCATGAAACATAAAAGAAAATAAACTTAAAGGTGAAAGAACGATTTATGGATTACCGGAGGACATTGAATCTGATGATTTTGCCGGAATAGGCATCGTAGTGTTGTGGTTTGATGAATCTGGTTATTTTATTGTTGGCGTCGTCACCGTTGTTATGTTGACGGTATTTGTTCGCCGAGGAGATCGGAGCTCGTTGATTGCTTATTGTTTCGGGTATTTGCTTTGCTCCGGAGTTTGTGGTTGTTCGCGTCGTGGTTTCCTCGCCGGAGTTGTTGTTCGCTGTCCGAGCTGTTGGTTTCAGGTGAGAAAATGGGTGATGAAATGGAGCTCCGAGCTCATTAGAATGGCAGCAAGTTAATTACCTGCAAAATAAGAGAAAATCTCGTAAAGGGGAAATGGGATAGGGAATGATTCGCTTTTAGTTTGATGTTGTTGTTTGGAGTTGTTGTTTCAGTGTCATTTCCAGTGGCCTTTTCACCGGAAAAGGGAGAAAAAGTAGGGGTTTTGGGTTTGGTTCGCTGGTCTGCCAGGAAGAGAGAATCGTTGGGATGTTGGGTCCGATTTGTGGCGATTTGGTGATGGTTGTTGGTGGAAGAGGAGGGAGGGCACGAGAGGAGAGAAAGAGGAGGAGAAGAAGGGAGGAAGGAGGAGAGGCGGCTGGAGAGGGGAGGAAGAGAATGAGGGAAGCGGCTGCCAAAGAGAGGGGAAGAGAGGAGAGAGAGGGTGGTGGAGGCGAGAAAGAGAGGGGGCTGCCCAGAAGAGGGAAGGTGAAGAGATTAGGGTTGTTTTCCCCTTCCTCCTCAAATTAATTTTCCAATTTTCATTTATCCACCACCAATTTTAACCTAAACAAATAAAATGCAATGGATCCAAATGTGTGGGCTTGAAATTATAGGCCCAAAATTATTAATAGAATTCCTAAATTTTAATTTATTATTTTTTTTCGTATTTGGCTAAATTTTAGATTGTGCTAAATTCAACATAAATATTAACAAATGTAACAAATAAAATGAATTTTAAAATAATATAATAAACGTAACTAATGACATGTGAAATGCAATTTTAAAAATTAACTAACAAAAAATCCTAAATTTTGATAAATAAAGATAGTTATCGATAAACTTATTAAAAATTATATAAAAAAAAATTATTCTAAGCTATTAAATAAATAAAACTTTAAAATTATGAATTTTTAAAATGTTAGGCCAAAATTGGGTGTCAACACAGACACTTTAACTATCCAACTTTTAAATAAATAAACACATGAGTCCTACATGACACAATACACATAGGACACCACGTAGGACAAAAAATGACATGTAGGATGACATGTAGGACATGTGTGTCTATTTGTTCAACTTTATACAAGTTAAGTGTCTGTTTGTGCATTCAAAGTTGAAGGGCATAAATGTGATTTGAAGCCAAGTTAAAGGGTACATTTATGTATTATGCCAAGAAATTAATAGCACTAATGATCATAGGAATTATATATGGTTATTTTTGCTATTTTATAAAATTTAATGTAAAATTTTTGGTCTTTAAAAATTAGAAAAAATGTAATTAAAATAAAATAAATAAATAAATATCAATGCTAGACTAAGAAGGGTGTTATCTATATTTTATTTTAGATATTATTACATACAAATATAAATCATTAGCAAGAGAAATGATCTAAAAGATATGACATATCAAATTCTCCCTCTCTTATTTATATATATAACGAAAAATAGGGGGAAAAATAAAGTAATTTAAGGAAATAATATAAATGACATTAATAATGAGATTAAGGGAAGAAAACAAAAGGAGTTAATAGCACTAATGGTCAAAATTATAATCATTCATTGTCTAAAATTTTCATATTCTTTATTGAAAATCAAAACTCATCCACATATTGACATATGAAATCATTGATATTCGCTTTTAACTCTTCATCTTTATGTAGTGTTTGGATTACATAATTTATTCAGTTTCTATACAAAATTGATATTTGAACTCTCTTGTGTATTTATTATTTCTATTTTTAATGTAATTTTTTTATGAAATATTAATTTCTATGCGTTTAATATGAAAATTTTGTGTTTTTCATATGTCGGAAGAATATGAAAAGATACTTTTAAAGTAATTCTGCTATTTCGAATATTCCATAAGTTTTTAGATATTCCTGAAGATATCATAAAAACATTAAAATATCTCATAAATTATTAGATATTTATAAATATTAAAATCTCAAATATCCTATAACTTTAGAATATTCACAGAGAAATCATAAAAATATCAATATTGTCTTTCTTAAAGAAATCTCGAATATCTCATAAATTTTTAGGATATTCATAAAAAATTAAGAAAATCTAAAATCAAAGAATAAACAACATTGTAACTATAATATTTATCAATCAATTTTATTTCTTCAAATAAATATAAAAAGGATCATAATTGGGATAAAAGGGCGATAACACTAAAAGTCTGACATGACACCTCTCTTTGGCCAGAATTGTCATTTATTTATTTTGTCAGTTTTTTTTTCCATAATTTGTTCTTTAAATATATATATATATATATATACAAATTTAAATTTTCTCTTTCTTCATTATTACTACAATATTTATATCTTCCTAAGATTCCTTCCTTTCCTTCTTTTTTTTGTTTTCCATTACTTTTTTCTTACCAAAATAATTGTGCTTTTAATTCCCTCATTTTCCTTCTTCATTTTATGTTTTTTTCTTACCATTTTTAAATATTCAGAAAATAGCTACACACTTATATTTTCTCTTTCCTCATTAATATTATACTAATTATATCTTTCCAATATTCTTTCTTTTAAGGCATAATACATATATTGGATCCTAAACTTGGCTTCAAATTTAACTTTGACCTCAAACTTTCATAATGCACAATAGGCACTTTAACTATTATATCTTTCAATAAATAAACACATGATTTTTGGAGCTAAAGTGCGTGAAACGCAAACGCTCCCACGTGTATTAGTGAGCCAATCAGTGGCTGCCAACTAATTAAATATTTTACACGTCTTTTTTTTTAAAAAAATATTTTACACGTCATTTTGAAACTTAAAAAATTTATAAAAGAGATTCATTAAGGGTAGAATTGTCATTTCAGCATTTTTTACCGTTGTGGGCCTCGAAAATTACCCCTCACTCGCGCAGAATGCGTGCATTTCACGCATTTTGCCAGGTAGAAATCGCGTGTTTATTTATCGAAAGATAGGATAGTTAAAGTGCCTATTTGTGCACTATAAAATTTGAGGTCAAAGTTAAAATTTGAAGTCAAGTTTAGGGTTCAATGTATGTATTATGCCTTCTTTTAACTTCTTTATCTAATTTTAAAAAAATATTTACAAATATAATTGTAATTAAACTATAACAGACGTAATTGTTATTTATATATGTATAAATAAATAAAATTGAATATAGGCCAAGTCATATTTATCTCTTTTTTCTCTTTTTTTGTTTCGACTTTTTCTAATTTTTCAAAATCAATTATTTAAAAACTCTTCAACTAATAAATATTGTTTTATATACAAAATAAATAAAAGGTTGAATACATAAGCAACCCCTTAAACTTGTTCATATTTTCCATTTAGACACTTAAATTATAAGGTTCATCGATTGAATACTCGAACTCAAACTATAATGTGTCTATTGAACACATTCTGCTGACATGGCATAACATGTGTAGTACACTCTCCTTTGAGAGAGTGGAAAGCCCCAATTTTAATTTCTTTTTTTACTTTGTCTTCTCCGGTCTCACCATGGCCAAAGACTCCCAGGAATAAACTTTTTTTTTGTCAAAATTGCAATGAATAATTTAGGAAGAAACATTATATTTTTCTCTTCATAATACTAATTAGCTTCATCAAAGTTTTGATCCCTTCGTGTTCATTCAATTATTTCATCAAATAGAGAGCATCAAATCAATGGAAGGAGGAAATTCATTAATCGGAGTCGCCCATCGTTACTCCCATCACCATCACCAACATTCAGTGCCGCTCACAATTTTCCCTAAAATCTCTATCATAGCCGACGAAATTTAAACAAGGAGCAGCTATATGCTTCTCTCCATCTCCTTCTTTTTCTCTCACAAACAAGTCATTTCTTTCACATAACCCTCTTTCACATGCATCAACACATCTATTCGTAAATCATTTAAAGATTTTTATTGGGTATGAATCATTGAAAGTTGAACACTTTTATCTTATTTTATCAAGTTTTGTTGTAAAACTTTGCTGGAAATTAACTGTAGAACAACAATAAAAATGACAAAAGAGTTTGAAATAAAATTTACTAGAACGACAAAGATGGACTGCAATGAGGGCAGTTGTTTTATAAGAAATGGGATTGTTTGTTGGTGGTGGTATTACAATGGCGGTGGGAGTGGGCTGTTTGTGAAAGAGTCCTAGGAGACACTACTAGGAATTTGATCTAACGCCACGGCTCATTTACCGTTGCAATAGATTATTCTATCGTAGCCATAGGTCTAATGCGACGGTTAAGGCAACCGCTACAACAGATCGCGTAGCAATAGATTTTTCGCTACGGTTATGTGTGACGGTTCTTATAACCGTAGCCGTACATAGACCTATTGCTACGGTTTTTACTTTATTTACTTGCCGACGGTTAGTGTCGTATTGGTACGGTTATGAACCGTTGGCAAAGAGGTTTATGCATCAGTTCTTTTGAGGCTATGGCTACAATTATTCTTTCGTTTCAATAAACCAGTTTATTCTATTGCGAAAGTTTTATAGGGTAATGCAACAGTTTTAATAAATTATAAAAATGTTGCTTAATGGTTATTGCAACGGTTATTACATGGTACTGCAACGATTCTTATTACATTCACAACATATATTATTTAGTTATTGCAACGTATATATATATTATTAGTACACTTCCACAAATAGTATATTATTGAGCTATTGCAGTAATATTATAACATAAAATACACATAAATTATTCACGAGAAGAAATGTTCATTACCAAAATTAGAATTCAAGATCCACGATTCTAATATCAATATAGCAAAATATACAAAATATTTTTTTACCATTCAAAAAAAGGTGAAACACATGCACCACATAGTTTTCGAACTTCAAAAATAAAAAATTTCTAGAACACCAATAAAGCTAACATCAACAATTCATCTCCTATGTCAAGTCTTCACTGCTACTTTCATCACCTTCATCGATTTCATCATCTACATACAATTAGGGAAAATATAAATAATTTAGCAAAATTTTCGCAAAATCTTAATTGATCCACAATATATTACAAAGTTATTACTTAGAAATTCTAAGTTAAACACCTAGCAATATCAGACAAAAACAACAAATGATTCAAGCTTTCTACAAATTCATCTCTAAACTCGTCGAACAACGAAACAACAAAAAGGTTCACTGTTTCAAGTAACTCATTCAAAATTCACCAATCACTGTAAAATAAAAAAGAAAAAGGTATCAAAAATGCAATGTATTAATGCTCCATCCTATGTTAAAATCAGCATTCCAGGAGATTAAATCCATAGGTCAATTCAACCCCAAGTAAGATAAAGCACTTTAGTTCCTCTTCAAGCTAAAAATTAATACAAGATTCAATTTGTAAACTCGTCGAATAACATAACAACGAAAAGATTCAATCTTTCAAGAAACCCATTCAGAATTCACCAATCACTATAATCCAAAATGCAATGAATTGCTTCTTCCTATATATGTTAAACAGAAATGGTGGCAAGTAAAGGACTTGAAGCTGTCTAAATTGAAATTATGATCTTGATTGGGGGAGCACTTTCTTCTTGAAACATCTTCCTGTTTCCAATGTATATGAAGTTCCTGACCTGGATTATGAATACAGGTTTATAAAAAAAAAGAACCAATTTTTTTATCCTCTCATATAAACAGAACCTATGCTAGCTGGCTCCAAGTATCTGGGATATGTATTAGTTCAACTTGTCACTTATAAAGTGACAAGCTTTTCTGTTGATTAAAGAATTTAGCTTATCCTTAGTCTTGAGTCTTGATTAGTAGCTCCGTTTGTTTTACTAACTTTATATTACCTATAAACTCATGACTAGGAAGTTATGAAAGATTTTGCACTGAAGCTAGAGAAACTAGCTGAAAATCTTTTGGATTTGCTGTGTGAGAATCTTGGACTAGAGAATCTATAAACCAATTCACTCCCAAAAAAGAAAAAGCAATTCACTACCTCTCCAAGCTAAATAATTAGGAATTACAAAGTATTACAAAGTCATATATATCGAAGACATACATATATAAACTCAATAAACTCAAATAACATAAACTAATATAATGTAAAACTTTTCTTCATTGCTGTCATATATGCTTAATATCTATTGAACAGTGGGCCTTTGAGTACACATACAACCCCTGCCCTATTGAGTGCACACACATCAAACATCCATTATTTCCACGAACAGTTGTAAGAAGTGGAAACAAAGTTCAATTCCATTTATTGTAATTTTCTTTCACAGTCAAACAACATACTTCACCACACCCTCCATATTACCATTAATAGAAAAATGAAGAAGAACAAAAAAAAAAGAGTCGCAATAGAAAAATAAACAAAGTCGCAATAGAGAAAGGAATTAGTTTCAAGATAAACATAAAGAGAAGAAGAAAAAGAAGAAGACGAACAAACAATCAAAATAAAAATGCAGACTTCAGCACTTTCACATTTTCATAGTACTTCAGCTTTAATAAGCTCCATAAACTTCAGCACATTCAGAAATAAGCTTCATAGACTTCAGAATATTCACATTAAATATGCTAAACTTCACATTTGAACATTCTAAATTTACTAAAAAAATCATGTGTGTACTCATTTAAGGTAACAGGCAATTAGTGCATTCCAATCCTCAAGTCTCTAAGCTAAAACTGCCACGTCTTTTTTCTTTAAAATCACTACTTCACACTACATCTTTTAACACTATCACCAAAAATAGTTCCTTTTCATTTATCGCAATTTTCATCCACAGCCAAAAAACATACTTCATCACACACTCCACATTACCATCAATAAAAAAATAAAAAAGAACAAGAAGAAAAAAGAGTCACAATAGAAAAATAAACAAAGTCACAACAGAGAAAGGAAATAGAGTTGCAAGAGACACATGAAGAAGAAGATGAATAAGAAGAAGATGATGATGAAGAAGAAGAAAATATCAAAAGATAGAATTAGCGACACCAACCTTGCTCACCCCCTTGAGCAGAAGTCGATTCTCTTGGTAAAGGAATGGACAGTGCTGCCAGTATATTAGGATCAATTAATCCAGCATGCTTAAGTTGTGCAATTACATCTGCAATAACTTCCTGTCGCACAGTTTTCTTTTGTTCCTCCATTTGTTTCTCCATTTTCTGCATCCTTTCTTGCATTTCTTGCATTCCATCACTTGTTGCATTTAAAGTTGATTTCGAATCGCCAACTTGTTTTTTCAAAGTAGTCTTTGTAACTCCTACTCCATGTAGTCTGAGACGTCCAGGATGTTCAGGACCCATGACGCTTGAAAATGCATCAACATACTCACCATTTATGCTCATTTGTTTTTCAATTCCCTCCATTTCAGCCTACCAAAGCATATCCAATTACAAACACAATCTTTTGAAATATATAATTGATCTCAATAATTAAAAAAAGTAGACAGTGCTTATACAATTTTACTAGTAGTATCTTCATTCGAGTCCTTGTATAAACGCCCGGGTTTTCTTGTTCTTGTAACCACAAAGAGATCCTTATATGATATTGTCTCCTTCTCAATCTCCTAGTCACATTGAAATGTATATCAAAAATTATTTAAATGTCATGTTAAGACTAGATAATAAATAAGAGAACACACCAGCTTATAACGGACTAAAGCGAAACTCTCTTTTCCAGTGTGTGGATTCATCAGTTTTTTTTTATTCTTTGCATTTGTTTCAGACATTTTCTGAAAAAAAATGAATCAATAATGTTAACCGAAGGCATATTTAGTGCTATATAGTGTACTAGACGAGGTCAATATCAGTCTGACAATCCTTTTTAATTGTCACTATCACACCAAATGAATAAAGAAGTTGCAACATATTACAACAGAGAAGAGAGTAGAAGAAAAAAATAGAGTTCCAACAACGATATCACAAAAGAGATCACGAAATGAATAACCTGAAAATTTGAGATTCTGAACTACATTCTTACCTTGAATTTTTCAGACTTCCAATATGTTAGGAGCTCTCTAAATTGACATTCTGGAATATGACCAGGCATTTTTGCCATTCGAACTGCATCATTGTCATATGGATCATAATAGTTCATCTTAATATCACTTCTATGTCTTCTCCAAGCATCTCGAATTGTTACCATAGTCCAATTGTACGCAGCTTCAGGAATAATGTACTTCTCCTATAATTTTGTCTCATTCTCTTAGCCAATAGAAGTAAAAGACTTTTACAACTAATCAAATATTGTAAACTACAAACCTTGGTATAATTCCATAAGTCTTGTTTAGTGTCCATGCTCCTCCAATCTAATATATCAAATGGGCAAAAAGTCGCATTTCTAGCCAATGTTCCTAGAAAGCTACTTAACTCTATGACAACATCATCAGTAGGACCAACAGGTTGATGATGCTTATTCAGTAGGATCAACTAACGCTCTTTTCATGCATGTACATCATGCATTTGCGTTCTACCTCTTTTATTTGGAGTGGAAACATCTTCAACTATAAAAAAAATACAAGAAATATAATTAGAAATCATGGATACAATTAATAGGTTTTTAAGAATACACATTACCTTGTTCTTCAGGTTGATCATCTGTTTGAGGAATGACATAATTCATTTGCACTTGATTCTCGAAAGCCAACTTTTCAACAGGCTGCTCAAGAGGTTGCTCCTCGACAGGCTGCTTTTCAAAAGGCTTCTCCTCTATAGGTTGTTTTTCGAAAGTCTGCTTTTCAAAAGGTAACTTCTCAATGGGCTGCTTGTCTACAGATTGTGTTTTTCCTTTAGATTGTGGTGCTACTGGCTGCTGTACTCCAATTAATTTAAGCAATTGTCCTTTCTCGCACTCTATTGCTTGAACAATTTCATTTGTTGTCAACACCCGCCATTTCTTATTTGTCAAGAATGACAACAATCCAGGTTTAGCAAATGTCTTATTTTTTGATTTTTGTTTCTTTTTGAAGATTCTTGTTGGCTCATGATTATTTAAACCTGTGTAAAAATAAGACTAAAGAAGTTAAAAAGTAAGAACCTGGTGTTTTTGGACCTTAATAAAGAGATAAAAACCTGATTCTTTGCTGGTGCACTGTTATGTTGAAAATTGCTCAGAGAAACTGCAGAATGAAGAATGATGAAAATGAATAAGAGAGAAAACTAACTCAACAAAGTAATAGTCCCAAAATAAGAAATGAAAGACCAGAAAAAAAGATTTCATAACATATCAAATAATTTTTAGCACATGTGTATCATTTAAGTTACAGTAATATAGAGATAACATGAAAAAGAAACACATAAAAATAAAAAAAAGAGATGCAAATACAGTCCATTCAACATTAATTATGATGCAAATCAAAAAGATATTCATTACCTACTAAAAAAAAAGTACAGAATGTATTTGAATAAGTTCACAAGATCTTTTGTCAATCATCAACTTCCATCTAATCCCAATCAGTATCATCAAAGTCATCCTCCTCATCCGATGTTTCCATAGCTACATCTAGTGAATGTAGTGTAATGGAAGGAGTATCGATGATATCAGCAGGGAGATCTTCTCTCGACCATCTAACATCTACATCAAGTAATCTTTCTGATGAACCAATATCTTCATTAGGCTCTCTCCAAAATGTTTCTTCAATATTAGGACAATTCTCTTCCTCCAAATCATACAAATCCATTGGGACTTTGTTTCTTGCATAATAAACATTTTTCTCAATTGGGTCTTCCACATAAAAAACTTGATGCACTTGAGATGCTAGTACAAAAGGATCATCTGTATTACATTTTTTGTTGAAGTATACCCGAGTCATTCCAATTCATCGACTTCATTATGAAACCAATCACATTTAAAAAGTACAACACTAAAGCAACCCCAATAATCAATCTCAATGATATCCTGAATAATTCCATAATAGAGAACCACTCCATCGATAGGATTTTGATCCCTAGCACTAGCAAAACTATCTGTTGTTGCTGACAAAGTCACTCCACTATTTTGAGTTTTGCAAGGGGCATCCCGTGTTTCCGTATGAAATCCATTAATGAAATATCCAGTATATCTTTTTGCCACAAAGTGTCACGATCCAAAAGTACCCCCTAGAAGTTAGGGCTAACTCTCGGATCGTGGCCGGGCATACTTGACCCTTTGGGGTCTCGTACAAGCCCTTCAACTCTCGTTCATAACATAAAGCATGAAAAGTAGTGCGGAAATTAAAAATTTTCACGATAATTTAAAATACAAGAAGTCTTTCATAAATACTAGGAAATCTTATCGTCACAAGTCAACTTAAAGACACAGTTTAGAATCTTAGGGACACGACCCTTTATAATAAAAGGAAATACATAAATAAGTCTTAACGAAGAAACTAAGAAACATAAACTATGTCCTCGAATATATAAGGACATACCAAATTCTTGAGAGATAGAGTTCCCAAGCTTCAACTTCGATCTTCCAAAAGGCTTCCAACCTATACTCATAAGGTATATAAAAGTATGGGGTTAGTACAACAATGTACTAAATGTACTAAGTATGGAATATGCAAAAACGTGTAAAAAGGAACATTTTTAGCAAAATAAGCTTTCATGCCAATTTAATAAAACATTCATGAACTTAGGAACAAAACAACATAAGAAGCATCATTAAACACTTAAAGAAGAATTTCCATAATTTTAGCTTAAAGACATACTTTACAGTGAGCACGACAAACCTTACAGTGAACCGACTCGAGCATACAATTTCACAGAAGTACTCTCCTCCAATAGGACTCTTAGGTCACAATAAGTGTAATGTGAGAGTAGCATCCCATACTACCACTCCCACTAGCGCTCCTAATGGATTCCCAAGGATTTGAGCACGTTACAACAAGTTGACCAAAAGATACACTTAACAGTGAGCTATATCCTTAGCTTTACAGTGAACCATTTTAAGACATTAAAGTAAGTTTAAAAGCTTTACATTAAACTAAAGACTCCAACAATGGTGAACTTCCAAAATATTGCAAATGAGGAAGTGAGCTCATTTCCTTAGGAGTTTCCCTACCTAAGGATAATCCCAAGATTCTCTAAGGTAAGACATGAAGGAAACGTCTAGACACTTTCTTCAACGCACACCCAAGCGATCCTCAAGACTACCCCGTTCGGCTTACTCACCTCGGGAGAACAAGTCACCACTCAAAGACAAGACCTTAGAAGAACACCCAACAAAACACCAAAGGCTTCCCTTTCGGAATGCCTACTTAGTGCAATGAGTAGGATGGCGTCCCATACCACCACCTACCCTAAGTAATACATTCTTTTAGAAGGTTTGGTACCAAGTCTTCCCTTTCGGAAGGTCCTACTTAGTACAATGGATAGGTAGCGTCCCATACCACCACCTACCCTAAGTAGCACGTTCTTTTAGAAGACTTAGTTCAATCAAATCACATAGGTATCACATTAATTAGACAACTTATCATTTTTATTACTTTTGTGGGGGGTTAGTTTAACCGACAAAGACCATGAGATCTAGGCATGGAATCCCGATATTAACCCCTATCAGATGAGGGATCCTCACTTGCCTAGAGTAAGGTCATACTTCTTAGCTTTTACATGATTTTTCCAATGGCTATACCTATGCGGGCACATAGTTAAGGGATAGGGAGATTGATACTAAGTAACTCATTCTCTACTAATGAGGAGTACTCATCTCAAGAGGTAAAATGGAATACGACATCTCAACTTACAAAGTGTATTCCACTTCTTCTTCCTATCCTCTCGGTGCTAGGCATAACTCTCCACGGATTCTCACATTATAGACTATAGGTTAAGGATAACTAGCGATTGACACATCTCAACTCACGAAGTGCATTAATTCTCCGACCTATCTAGTAAAGCTCATTAGGAATAGTGAGGTTGCTACTAGACACTTCATCTCAACTCACGAAGAGTGTCCACCCCAAGACTTCTCTTCTTACTAAACTTGACTTCATTCATTCACTTAAAGTGTGTGTGTACATGTAAGCACACCTTGCACATAAGCATCATTTCATACACATTACTTCTAAACATGCTTTAGACTTCCATTTATCAACTTACACACTTTACATACTTCACTTAGTCATATTCTTCAATTAGACCAAAATCTAGGTCAAACATACCATTCAAGTTTCACAACCACAACACAAGACCCATTTACCATTTCTATTCATTCTACCATTTAGACCTTCAAGATCACATTCTCAATACATAATAAACACTACCAATTCAACAAATAATCACCGCCACCAAGAAGGTGGACCATACCACTCAAGATCAATTTATCATAAAAACAAAACAATATAAGCAACTCTTCAATTTAACAAGCCATAACAACCTATAATCATTTCATCATTTATTCATCATAATAAGGCCCTTAGGGCAGTAGCTAAACCAATATTACAAACACAATAAAACCAAAGTTCATTTTATACATAAACATGCTCATTTGGCCCATTTCATAAACCACAATTTGAAAAGAAACTTCAACATGATTTCATTAGGGTTATAGCATTAAAATCATCAACTAACATTAATAATATCATTAATTTGTCAATAGAAACATTTTCATGCAAGACCCATATTGGGTTGAAGATAATAAAAGTTAGGGTTGAAACCCCCTTTTTGAAATTATTTGGAAATGGCTTCTTGAATGAAAGGGTATTCAAGAATGGATACCATACCTCACTAAGCAAGCAAAATCCAAGAGTTTTGATGGAGGAATCTCGTCCAACCAGCCCCTCCTTGCCTTCTTGACCTCTAACTTCAATGGAGTCTTGAGAGAGATTGTTTTTAGAGAGAGAGAGAGAGATGATTTTGAAATGAGAGTCTTGTCTAGGTCTAGGCCTTAAAACATAACTTAATATAACTTAAAAACCCTTAAAATATCAGCCTAGGGTCCCAAAAGACTTGGGGTGAATTTCCCAAAACACCCCAAGACTTGACCAATCCCATGGCAGCTTTTGGGATTGCACCATCGACGGACCAACCGACGGTCCGTGTGTCCATAGACGGACCGTGGTTGAGGTCCCGTCGGTTGGAGCTGCAACCTTCCAAAGCTGCAGGCCTTCAGCCTCCATCGACGGACAACATCGACGGGCCGCTGGCCAGTCGACGGTCCGTAGGGTGGTCTCGTTGGTGGAGACTTAGCCACTTTTGGGGCATGGACTTACTGCCTTGTCAAGGGCCATCGATGGCCATGGTCGATGGAGAGTAGGTGGACCTACGGACCGTTCCTTGGTCCGTCGTTTGGCCACTGCCCTGGAAGTTTAGTCCATGGCATGGGCCCTTCTGTGGGGCCCCTTTGCGGGTCCTAGGTGGGGTCTTGCCCGAATGTCAAACCCCTACACATGGTCATCTAGGTCTTAGGAACACCTCACACGAGTTTCAAACAAAACGAACACGTAAAACTCATTCAAACACAACAAGACACACTAGTACATTCTAGGGCACACCTTCCGAACGTGACGGACATTTTTGGTCGATTGACCTCCAAACTCAACCAAACTTCACACACACCTTAGGAATACTAAACTAACTCAGTTTAACATAAAATTCACTCAAGCAACACTTACGAAGCTCTAGTTCACCTTAATTTGTTTTAGGGCATTACACAAAGTTAGGCCCTTAGCTAGCCATTTTAAATGATTGGACACTTCAATATTTTTAACTCAGTCCTTAAACCAATCACCAAATTCTCTACTATGCATCTGTGCTTTTACCCATGCATTGCCTCTAGTACGATTATCAATTAAACTCTTATGTTCCCTGTAAGTATTTAATGTTATTTAATCAATGTATTTATAAATGAAATGAAATTTGATCATAACACCTGAATGAAGTTTAAAAACAAATGACTATTTTATCTTACTTAATGACTGTCTCAACTTGATCATCTCCAGTATTGAACAAAGTATATCGATGTGCTTCAAACAACTCATGCTGCTCCATGTTAACAGTCTTTTCTTTCCTTATATTCTCACTTCCGATTGGATGGCCTGTCTTAGGAAATAAAGGTGAAACACCACCTTCCTCTGTATGAATGTCCTCCTCATCCTCCGTTCGATACCTACTTAACATTGTCTTCACCGTATCAGGTAGGTATATCGAAATGAAGTTCAAACAATCTACAGTTGAACAACCTTCTACTATTGATCCTTTTAGATTTTTTCAATTACAAACAAGCCCCTTGAAGTTACACATAGTTCTTTCAGTAGAATACATCCAACGCAAATGAGTCGGGCCTCCAAGATTAATTTCATCTACTATATGGATATGCAAATATGTCATTATATCAAAAAAATATGGAGGAAAAATCTTCTCGAGCTCGCATTCAATATTTATGATTTCTGCTTTTAACTTATCAAGATCGCTTCTTCTTATAACCTTGCTACATATGGCTCTAAAAAAATTCCCCAACCTAATCAAGACCATAGCTACATTCTTGGGTAACGCTTTTCTGACTGCAACCTGGAGCAAGTAATGCATTATGAAATGAGCATCATGACTTTTGTATTCTGATACTTTCATCTCTTCAATTTGCACACGACTTGATATATTATAAGCACACCCTTTTGGCAATTTGACATCTTTTAAGACCGTGCAAAATAACTTTTTCTCATCTGGTTTCTTAGAGAAACAAGCTTTAGCTAAATGATATTTCCTATATCAGAATCTTTTAGAGGTTGAATCTCTGTACGTATCCACATTTCATACAAGTCATAGCGCAAATTTATATGATCTTTGGACTTTCCAAGTATATCCAATAAAGTCCCAAGCAAACTATCACAAATATTCTTCTCTATGTGCATCACATCAAGATTGTGCCTCAATTTGTTGGTTGCCCAATACGGCAACTCAAAAAATATGGATTTTTTTTCCATGGACCATCATTCTTTCATTTTCTTTTCTTTTTGTTCTTTACAAAAACATTATTGAATTCACGAAGCTCTTCAAGAACTTGGACCCCTGATAATGGAGTAGGTGCAACTTTATGCTCCTATTTACCATTAAATGATTTTTTATCTTTTCTAAATGGATGATTAGGAGGTAAAAACGCCCGATGACCCATGTAACACATCTTACGACTATGTTTGAGATATTGGGAACAAATATTATGATTGCAAGTGGGGCATGCCTATCTCCCCTTGGTGCTCCATCGAGAAAGCATTGCTAGAGCTGGAAAATGACTAATTGTCCACAATAAAGCTGCACGCATTAGAAATGTGTGATTAGTTACAGCATCATATGTTTCAACTCCCACTTCTCATAGTTCCTTCAACTCCGCAATTAGTGGTTGCAAGTATACATCTATATCATTTCCCAGAGACGATGGAACTGGAATAATCATTGACAACATAATATTCTCCGACTTCATGGAAGTCCATGGTGATAAATTATAGTTCATCAACATAACTGGGCATGTGTTATGGGAAATGCTCATTGTTCTGAATGGATTGAAACCATCACTTGAAAGACCCAATCTAACATTATGAGCATCATTAGCAAAGTCAGGTTGCAAGGAATCGAAATCCTTCCAAGCTTCACCATCTGCAGGATGTCTTAAATTTCCATCTTTAGGTCGTTCGGTATCATGCCATCTCATAGCTGCAAATGTTTTAGAACACATGAATATCCTCTGAAGCCTAGGCTTTAAAGGAAAGTACCTTAAAATATTCACTGGGATTTTAGTGACCTTATTAGTTAAGTCATTACGAACATTCTTCCATCTTGAAGCTCCACACACAGAGCAATTATCTAACTTCGCATTGTCATTCCAAAATAACATGCATTGGATTTTCTCATAATGAAGACCCAAATCTTTTATGACCTTTTTTGCCTTGTAAAATGACTCGGGTATCTGAGCAAATGGAAATGCCTCTCTTATCAAGTCCAACAAATCTGAAAAGGCTACATCAGTCAACTTGTGAATGCATTTAAACAAGTATAATCGGATGGTAAAACTCAACCTAGAATAATTCTTACACCCCGGATACAACTCTTCTTTCCCTTCCTCCACTAATTTAAAAATCTCTTTGCATCTTCAGGTGGCCCCTCTCTCACTCCTTCATGTCTCTGGTCATCTACTACATTTCTAAAAGTATCATGAAGTAGTCTATCAATATCATCATGCATGTTAGAAGTTTCTTCGTCATCGATTGGGTGTGGCGTATTACTTGAAGAAAATCCTTCTTCGTGAAATATCCATTTGGTGTATTCATGAACAAATCCATGACAAATCAAGTGATCCTCTACCATATTTCGACAATGCCAATTAAGATTAAACCACTTCTTACACGGACATAATATTTCATTTCCTTGGGAAGCTCGTTCAAATGCTTTATTAAGAAACTCATTAACTCCATGAATATATTCATTGGTGGATCTTCAAAGATTCATCCAACTTTTATCTCCAAAATCCATTGAATATATATCCTACATAACATGTGCAAAACATTAAAGCTAATAAATTCACAAGTACAAGCAATATCGACAGAACTTAACTACTCGAAATTTTAGATTAATCGAATCTTAAACCTTCACATCAATTCAACAACAAACAATTACAACATTAATAGTAGAACCAAAAAATATTGACAAGTTAAGTTATTAGCAGCTTCTACCATTTAAGAAACTTTATACAAATGAATGACTAAAGGCAACAGATTTCAAACCAATAAGGGCAGACCTAGATTAGAGTATATAACATAGATTATAGCAATAGGATGCATCAAGCAAAGAAAATAACTATCAGTACATTAGTTTTGATTCTAGCAAACCATTTCATGTATTCGTAAAACAGTAACAGAGTTGATTGTTCACATGGAAAAAGTAGTTCGGACAAACTGTAACAACTCATATTCTCTTTATAAAAAACACACAAGGGAGTTAGCTGGTCAGTCTAACAACTACCATATAAAAGAAAATTTTTATTACTTTCAATTTCTTACCAATCAGCTTTCTCGGGTTCCAAACGAACTACTTCAACAAAATCCTGAAGTGTTACCTCTAGGTCTGTTCAGCCAAGCCTATAAATAACATAATCACACAATATTATAGGAAACCAAGCCAAAGAGAGGAAAAACTATAAGAGATATAAGTCCAAGATAAGTAGCTTAGCTTAGAAAACTCCATCAAAAAAATTCCTTTTTTTTAATCACACATACAAAAAAAAAAGTGGCACAATGTCTCTATTGTTGCTAAAATCAAGAAAATTGATCTGTTTGAAATCCAAGATTGGATTTTTATCTTCTGTTTATCATCATCATACAGATATCACAAATCTAAGAACCCCATTTCGAATTCTTGGTTTAAATCAACCCTATTTTTCCTATTTCCTTTTTGACTCAACCAAAGCTCAAACACTGCTAAATCCCATGCAAAATATTCATAATGATTCCCAGGTCCTTGATTTCCCTAGAGGCGAGGTCAAATTCACCTCACATTTGAACTTTATTCCTTAAACAAAAGAAGAAGAGAGTACAGAATCCTTGACGAGGTTACTCAATCACTAGTGATTTTGCACCAATTGAAAAGGAAGTTGCACTGAAAATATATACTGATATAGTCACACTTCAAACAATGGATATAATATTTTATGAAGCACAAAGACAAGGACGAATATCTTTCTATGTTACACAGTTGACTCAACCAAATATCGTCTAGCTAAGTAAATCGAATGGTGGAGAAGAGAAAGAGACTCTGTAAGCAGATTTAGGAAATGGATTGAAAGAGAAGACTGGTTGAGCTCTCAGGTTGAATCAGAACTTCGCAGTAATATCAGGTGGAAGAAAAAAGTTTTTTTTGCCATGTGTCATTTTCTTATTTGTAATATTATCACATAAGCAGCGTTTGAAAGTCACGCAAAAAATATTTGGGCTTGCTGTAAAAAATGTGTTATATAGGCACACAATGGCTTGAGTTTACGTGTTCAATCGGTAAGCCTTATAATTTAAGTATCTATATGAAAAAATTGAACAAGTTGAAGGGGCCGTTTATGTGTTAAGCCTAAACAAAATAAGATATAAACAAAGTTATATTTATCTCTTTTTTTTCACAAATAAATATATTTTAAAAAAAATCATTTTTATGACTCACACCTCTACATTTATAAATGACAGTTTTTAATTATATTAATAAAATACTCATCATTATCTAATCTTTCATATTTATTAGTATCATTGTTTACTAATAAATATCATTGTTTAAAATTATTTACTTATTTTATTTTTAAAAATTAGAAAAAAATATTTATTCAACTCAATCAATTTTTCACCTCCCACTATAAGTATCTTCTTTATTATAGGTTTTAATGTATATGCATGTATTCATCCCCCTTCAATTTTTTCAATTCTTAATTAATTGTAGAGTAATAATATATTAAAAGATGGGAGATGAAAAGACAAAAATTAACTAATATATATCTTTCACTACCAAACTATGTATATATGAATCAATCATTTTTTTAGTTGTTCAATCTTTTAAAATTAGGAAAAATGTCATTAAAATAGAATGAATATCGACATATAATTATTTTTGGAAGAGTAACTTCATTTTTTGTGCAATTATTTTGATAAAAATGTACTTAAAATGTCAAAATAGTTGACATAAATAAATAAATATCAAATTCTAGACTAAGAATGATGTCATCACATTATATATATATATATATATATATATATATATATATATATATATATATATATAAGTTTTGCTGTGCTATTCTTGTTAAGTTATAATAATAACTTATTTCTAGGAATAAACAATTAAATAAAGTCAACAAAGAAAGGAAAAGATGTGATTTTGAATAATATAAATAATATTAATGAAGAGATTAAGGAAATGAAGTAAAAGAAATTAATAACACTTAAATATGGTATATTTTATATTTTATAAAATTTTCCAGTCTTTTAAAATTAGTAAAAAGGCCAAAAATAAAATGAATATTGAGGCATACTTTTTTTTTGGAAGAGTACCTTTATTTTTGAGTAATTATTTTAATAAAAATATAAGAAAAATGTCTAAATAATTGATGAAAATGAATAAGTGTCAATGCTAGATTCATAAGGGTAACGTTGCTTTTTTATTTTAGCTATTACTTATTCAATATAAATAACTTATTTCTTTAAATAAATAAATAATTAAAAGATTTATTTAAGAAAATGAAATAGTAAATAATATTAATTATGAAATTAAGAGAAGAAAGTAAAAGAAACTAATAGCATTGATGATCGAAATGATTCAAATATGATCATTTTTTCTTTTAAATTACTAAAAAATGCAAAAAAAAAAAAAAACTATATAAAAAAAATTAGAATATCAATGTGTGTGTGTATACATATATATATATAATAAGCTTTGATTAAACACATAGAAAAAAAATCGAGACAAAATAAAAGAAGAAATGATTTAATAGAATAATTATATTGAAATAAATAATATCAACATTAATTTCGTTTCCTTTCAAATCACAAAATATATTATCTACTTATTATTCTCCTAATTTGATATGAAATACATAAATAGATGGATTCTTTCTCCAAATAATTATCTCACCCCTTGATACACTAATCACTCTTCCTATAAATTTTTCAACCAAATCAATTTTTTTCTCTCAATATAACATCTCTCCTATCAATATCTTCGAAAAGATTATGATGTACTTCTTCTTTTATCTTTTGTTGAAGAAATTCGAAAGCCTAGAAATTTGATATACCAAATCAATTTTTTTTCTGCAAATACAACATTCTCCTATCAATATTTTCGGAAGCATCATGATGTACTTATTTTTTTTCTCTTTTGTCAAAGAAAAGAGGAGGAGTTCGTTGTTGTTTGTGATATCCGTATATTCTTCTTTATCATTGTAAGAAACGAAGAAATGAAGAAAAGAGTAGTAGTTCATTGTTGTTGGTTAGAAATACTCAAATTTGTTTCTTTTATAGGCTAAATAAAATAAGCAGTTATGAAAAATAAAAAGTTTTTGGTCTTTTCATGATCTATTTACTTAAATGTATATTAGTGTGAAGGAAGTTCTAAAGAACATGATTAATTGTGTAATTCATATAAATGCATTCAATTTTTTCTAAAATAAAAAAAATAGAAAATAAATTTAAAGCTTAAAAAAAAAGAGATAAATGATCATGAAAATGTTGGCCATAGAGAGGTGTCACATAAAAGTGCTTATATTCAGCTTTATATATATATAGATAGATACAGATATAGATAGATAGATAGATTTGCATAATCCTAATCAATCTCGACATTACCAATACTTGCATTTGAACCTTAGATTTCATATCTCACTTAATTTATTGACCACTAAGGGTCGTTTAGTACAAAAATGCATAATGCAGGGATTATTAGTGCATGGATTAATAATGCAGTGATTAGTTTTTATCAAGGGTTTGATTCGTTGTTTCCCATTTAATCTTATGCTTGGTTTAAAATTCTAGAAAAAGTTTATTTCCTATTATGCCCTTAGTTATTATGAGATTCTATGTTTCATTTAATTTGTCAAGTTAATAATTTTGAGGTGTGATATGTTACCATAGAGATTCTTGATAGCACGATATATTTCTATTTTTTTTTGTTGGTCAAATATACCTTAAAGTTAACATAGATTTAAGGCTACTTAAATTGTTCAAATACACAAAGTTTATTTTTTAAAAAAAAATAGTTCAAGTGTTCAATCGAGTAACTACATTTAAAAAAAAATGAAAAAACCAACCCAGTATAACAAATCAAATATGGAGAAAAAAATATTAATTTGTGAAATCATCAAATTACATGGAACGAATTTGGAGAATTGAAAAAATATTTATAAATATTCTCATTAAATTAAAAAAGAGCATTAAATTACAAAAAAAAATGAGATAATTTAGTCATTTAGGGGTCTTATCCAAGGATTATTAAAACCTTGGATTAGATATTCCTCCTTTTTCTAGGGATTAGATAAGACCTTATATGAGGTATAACTAATCCATGTATTAAGTTTAATAAAAGTAATCAAACAATGTTTTTATTGCACTAAGTTTTAATTCATGGATTAATACCTCCTACCAAACGTGTCCTAAATCACATTCTTAACCAGCTTGATCGAGCATTTTAAATAACTACTTGTGTTCGTTGTTATATGAAAAATATTAGTCAACAATCTCTAAATAATGTTGTAAATTTGAAGAAAGCCCAATGCATACATAGACAGGTCAAACTTAAAACATTATTGGTTCTAAGTTCAAAATTCTACCATAAAATGATAAAATTCATACAAAATGTCGAAACTTGTTATTACATTTCATTTTGGACTATAATAACCAAGAAGCATAGTAAATACTGTAATATAGTAAATTTTCAAGCGAATCGTCCGAACACCAAGTAATTCACCATTTCTGTTGACTTTGGATTCTCTAATCTACACACTAATGACTAAACTTTGGAATTATACTTTTGTTTTATTTATTTATATGTAAAATATATATATTTTGGGTAATTTATTTTCCAAATGGAATCTACAAACTTGATCCACTTTTGTTTTGGTGTTATCTAACTTCTCAACTTATCTGCAGCAAACAAAAGGTTGAAAAGCATTAAACAAAAGGATGCTGAAAGTTAGAAAGTGTAAACTAGTAAATCACGCTGATATGTATTAGTTAAAAAAAATGACTATTAATTATTTTTTTCGTTTCAATTCATGTGACATTTTTCAAATTTTGAAATTTATACAAGTCTATACTTGATTAACTTACCACATAAACATAGGGATCTGTGCGACCTCCTGCCCCTGTCCTCCTCACTTCTTCTAGCCTCAACAATCTGAAATAACCAAACATACACAAGAAAAAAGTTCACAAAATTAGACTAAAACAAACATCATGCAATTGTACACTATGCATTGATGATTTGTACACCCTATTTTTATGTGCTTTGTGAGAGAGAGAGCTGAATCGTTTCGTTTTTGTAATTTTCTGATAGTGTTTCGTTAGATAGGAATATATTTGATGATTATTTTGGGCCTCGGAAATATCCCCATTCATGGGTCCGAGATCTACTGGGAGAGAGAGAGACTGACATTCTCAAGGCTTTGCTGGTATCAGGGCTATCACCAAGCAATTGACGAATCCTAAGTTCAGAAGCACAACCATGAGACGACAACACTTTCAATATGGCTTCAGCTCGACGCCGCATGTGAGCTGAGAAAATCACTTTCATCTTCCTTGGTACACACTCTCTTTCCTTTAGTACTGCCTCACAGCTTCCGCCACTTGAGATGTCGCCGGCGGCAGTAGAGTCAATTGACACGCACGACGAAGCTGATGTGCAAGAGGTAGCCAGAGAAAACGCCGGTTTCGGCTTGCCGGAGCTGATTTTCAGGCAATCGGAAATGCATAAGCTCTTAGATCGTCTCCTTCGCACTGCCTACAAATTTTTGTGCATGTTTAATTCAGAAAATCAACCAAAAACAGTTAAACAGAGAATGTTGAATCGATTTTCTAATCGAAGAACAGAGAAAACAGGGTAGGGGAACTTTGGAGATTTAAATGAGCGAAAATTTAAAAGCTCAAAACATCTAAACATCAATCAAAGCTAGAGAAGAACTTATTCGTTTTAAATCATCGATTCTGCAATTCATAACACTGAGAAAACAGAGCAGTGTAACTATGAAAATTCAAAAATTAATCCAACACGAAGCACTGAAGAAGCAGCTTCAAAACAGATCGAATAAACTGATAATTCAATAAAATCAAACTAGAATAACAATCAAAAAATCTAGATCGCGATCATTTTCATGCAATACTATAACTGTAAAACTGATCACCTTGAGCTTATTAATGACACGAATCATCCGAATCATCTTAATCCGACGAGTATTTGCTTTAGCCTCAGCAAACGAGGCATCATCATCATAATCAGCATCCTCATCGTCGTAATCATCAGCTGTTATAGTTGAAGAATCAGTCGATTTGGATTTCGAATCAGATACGGAGGTCGCATAACTCATTGCAGCTATTTGTGAAGTCTCAGATATGCTCTTCACTCTGCACAAAAAACACGCAAAACAAATTCATAATAGCAACAATTTCAGTAACTTAAATTTGAGAGAAAAATTGAATTTCGCTATACATTGGAGATGAAGAATGTATATCATCTTCATCAGCTGTTACAATTGAAGAATCAGTCGATTTCGACTTCGAATCCGATACCGAAGACGTATAACTCAATGCCGCTATCTGTGAAATCTCAGATATGCTCTTCACTCTGCAAAATTACCCCAAAAAAACTCATAATGGCAACAATTTCAGTTACTCAAATTCGATAGTAATTTCAAATTTCATAAAACAAACATGCAAAAAAACTCATAATAGCAACAATTCCAGTTACTCAAATTCGATAGTAATTTCAAATTTCATAAAACAAACATGCAAAAAAACTCATAATAGCAACAATTTCAGTTACTCAAATTCGATAGTAATTTCAAATTTCATAAAACAAACATGCAAAAAAACTCATAATAGCAACAATTCCAGTTACTCAAATTCGATAGAAACTTCGATTCATAAAATAAATAAAAAACTCATCATAGCAACAATTTCAATTCGATAGAAATTTTTGAATTTCGTTATACTTCGGTGATGGAGAAGGTGTATTTGATAAAAGGAGAAGAGAAGAAGCAACATGAAGTTCATCTTCATTAGGAAATGCTTCTTCTTCATCTTCCATTGTTAAACTTCTTCAACGTTATTTTTGTTTCTCTATGCAAAATTTGAAAAATGGCGCGTTAAAGTTATTTTTTTTGGGTTACTAGCTGATTACGGACTACGGAATGGGCTTTATATAAGATCCAGTATTCTTCTTTGGGTTTGGCCCAATATTCGGCCCACTCTCTTGCTATTACTCGTAGAGACCGCAACAATCAAGATGTGTATTATAATATATAGAAAAAGGCGAAGCATAGTGATTTGTACTATAGAAAAGGTTGATATACAATAGAATTAGCCGATTGGTGCAGGCAAGTGCAACGAAGTACATAAGAAAGCTTTTACTTGTTAGTGCATGAATGTATAGGGTGGTCGAAGTATGAAGGGGATGGATGTATAAACATTTTACCCTTAAAATGTGTTGGTCTTTTAATTTTTGTTCTTTAAAATGGATTGGTCTTTGATTTTTGTTACTCTTATTTAACAATCGAACTTATACCTGGTGGGGCATAAATTCATTTGGGAAAAAGATTGAATTTTGAGAAAAAACTAATTTATGTCATCCGTTAAAAGTTTGGTTTATCTATGCCATTTTTCTTTTGAGAAAAAGATCATCCATGTCATTATTTGTCAACTCAAATGGCGTAGATGAACCAAACTGTTAACGAATGACATAGATTAGATCAATCTTTTCTCAAAAATCCGATGATATATTTGAGTCTTTTCTTTTTAAAAAAAAATGATTTAATTAATTATGTGGCCGAATCATAGTTGACCACATGTAAAAAAAATTGCAAAACCAAAAATTCTTTAGTTAATAGATAATAGCATGGATAAAGCTTTTTCTCAAACGAAACTGCACAGATAAGCTTAACTTTTAAAAGATAATATAAGGGAAAATTACGCGGATAAGCAAACTTATACTATTTAATTACTCATCATAGCTATAGTTTGCTATAATTACCACTCACGACTAACACTATACATTAATTACATGGGCTGACTTCGAGTTTGTATAATTAGTCATGTTTGTATATGTATAATTCGCCAAGATATACAAATAAATATGTATAATATACAATTTTTTAGCCTATATATATATATATACAATTCACCTCTCTCCCACTCTCTGCCCTCTCTCGCTCGCCTCTATCCTCCCTCTCTCATTCTCGCTCGCCTCTCTCCTCCCTCTCCCAATCTCGCTCGCCTCTCTCCTCCCTCTCCCAATCTCGCCGCCATTTATACAAATATATATGTATAATATACAGTTATATACAATTATATACATATATAATTCACCTCTCTCCCACTCTCTGCCCTCTCTCGCTCGCCTCTCTCCTCTCTCTCCCAATCTCGCTCGCCTCTCACCTCCCTCTCCCAATCTCTCTTGTCATATATACAATTACATATGTATAATATACAATTATCTAACCAATATACATATACAATTCACCTTTCTTCCACTCTTTTCCCCCTCTCTCTCCCAGTCTCGCTCGCCTCTCTCCTCTATATAACATGTAGCTACAAATTATAATTATCAAACTATAGCTATGGAGAGTAATTAATTATTTTTAAGTGGCTATATGTGAAAGTTTCCCTAATATAAATGAGTTTTTTCTCAAAGTTCGATGACGTATTTAAATCTTTTTCAATTGTATAATTTACATAATCCCATAGTGTAAGACCTAAATTACCTCCTATCCCTACTTTTTTCTATTTTACAAAAATCTCTTAATATATCAGTTATCCGGATACATAAGTTTCATCCGAATACATTAATTGTGGTACATTATAAAACTTGTCTGTTGCGCTTAATATGGAATATTAACATAAAATTGATTTTCTTTCCCATAAATTATGCAGATCTGATTGATATCAATCCATTCCAATCTGTAACAGTTTCACCAAAATTAAAACTCGAATTTTCATCCTCCTCGTTAATTCAAAATCGTAAAAGTTTCACGGAAGGAATTGTCCATGTTGTTGCTCAACAACCTGTTAGCATCGATGGAACGATTGTTAATTTTCATCCTTTTTTTTTTACATATTTCTTCGATCATTCTTCTTTCAAGAATCCCAAAAATGATTTGTTCATGGTTCTCTCAATAAAAATGAAGTAAAAAACTGTTTTAATATGGAGGAGAAGAAAGATGATGGGTTTGTGAGGTGTTCACTCAAGATTGGAGTAATTGATGATACAACAATTAATGATTGATCTCAAATTGAAAAAGTTGCTCAATTGATAAAAATATCAAGGGTTTTGATGAACAGGAAGAAAAAGAATGCAAATCCAATGGTTGCGATAAAAGTAAAAGTGATGTTTGTGTCATTAATTCGTTGATTTCTTATCCGATGAAGGAATTATTTTTTGTATCATCTCCTTATCCATCTCCGGTCGTTCAACCACCTCCTCCACCATTCCTCTGCCCCTCTCCACCATTGGTATATAGTTTTTTTGATGTATCATTGTTATAGTTTTGATTTGTCATTTTGATGTGAATATGCAAGTCATGATACATTAGTTGTAAACAAACCCCGTGTATACTATTTTTGTATCTATAGATTATGACTCATGATTTTGCGTTCAAGTGTTTTTTTGTATAAAAGTGTATCATCATAATATATTGTATATGATACATGCAATAAATGAATTAATAAGTAAGACGAATCAGATACGTTTTGAATATCGAGTGTGTATCAAAAATTTGTATAATGTATCAAGTTATTATTGTTTATATTGTACGTATAAATAGGGTAACAATTAAAATATGTATATTACTTGTTTTGATCAAGAAAAATATGGATGATACATTAATATATATCAATGTTGGATTTTTTCGTGAATGGTTGTATCATTGATAATTTTAATGTACCTATTATATGTTATAAGATGGTTACAAAATTGTGTCGATATATGTTAGTTTGTTTGATATGTGGCTTTGAAAATTGAAAAAAAAATATTTCATATAATATATCACTGATTTTTTATTGTTCGCAGATTGTTCCATGTTGTCTGAGTTTTTATGTACCAAGATTATTATTGGGTAATATGTACATAGCATTTTAAGTTGGATAGATTGAACAAACATTAAATAATGCAAATACATAACACAAAACTGATTTGTTATTCTCTATATAACCTTTTAAATTTAAATAAAATTGATGATTCATTACAAAACTTGATACATGCAAATGATACAATGATAGTGTTAATGTATCAATTACATTTATATTGGACATGATAAAACTAATTGAACATTCAACAGCATTAGAGTTATGTATCAACACCTTAAATATGAATATGATACATACATAAAACAAGGATGAACGGAGAATTAGATCCAATGGAGGATCATATGTTTTAGGAAAAAGCGTAAAAAGAAAAAAAAGAAAGAAAAAAAAAAGACAATGAAAAATATAAAAAAAATATCTAAGTCAATGGTTTAAATTTGATTGACTAGAGAGAGAATCCTTTTGAAATTTAAATTAGGAAAAAAGGTCAAAATTACCCCTCAACTTTGTTTTATTGGTTGGTTTTACCCTTACCGTTAAAAACAAGTTATTTTTACCCCTGCCGTCAATAAACTTAACAAATATACCCCTCCTTTGATAGAAATTCCCAAATCAATTGAAATTATCCGATTTTAGTTGAAATTATCCAATTTCCTTTTTAACCCAAATCACAACCCGACCCGTTAAATCAAACAAAACCCATAAAAATTAACCCATTTCCAATGTTCTTCCCCTTCTTTCTCATATCTAAGAACACTCACAATCTTTATCATAGCTAACACATATGAATCCTACATTATCTGACAAAATCAATCAAAATGACTTGATATTTATCTCCGAATTATTCGTTGAAGGTTGCCTAGTCTAAACGCTGCAGTTGACGTTCAATCACAGAAATGCTACATACAAGAAATCAGTAATAATCAAATATCCATCAAATATGTTGATATTGAAAACATTTTGAACAAATAAAAAGATGGAGAGAAGAAAAATATTTCCTCCTTTGTAGCTTAAGCTTACATACACAAACAAGAAATTGATTTAGGAAAAGAACTGGATATACTATTGGGTACATATTTAGGGGCAACCTACTGACAACAAATCAAAAGCAATTTGATTGGTATCAATAAATGGTGTTCTTCATTGGATTGAATGATGATATGTAATGAACTTCTCCATTTACTTGCTCTGTGGACTGTTCTTCGCTGAACCCATAACAGAGAGAGGCGGAATGCTATCCAGCAAAAACAATATACTTATTATACATTCAACCAACGAACAATTCGTAGATAAATATCAGGTCTTTTCGATTGATTTTGTTAGACAATATAAGATTTGTGTGTTAGATAAAGATTGTGAGTGTTCTTACAGTACATAGCCAAGAACAATGAGAAAAGGGGAAGAACACTAGATGAAGAAGATAGGAAACGGGTTAATTTGTTATGGATTTTGTTTTAACGGATCGGGTTGTGGTTGGGTTAATTTTTTTTGGATAATTTCAACTAAAATCGGATAATTTCAATTGTTTTGGGAATTGCCGTCAAAGGAGGGGTATATTTGTTAAGTTTATTGATGGCAGCGATAAAAATAACTTATTTTTAAATGTAAGGGTAAAATCAACCAATAAACAAAGTTGAGGGGTAATTTTGACCCTTTTTCCTTTAAGTTAATATGAAAATTGTAACTGATAAAATTGTGGAGTGAAATTAGGAGAGATTAAAGGAGTGAAAAAGGAAGGAAAATGTGGGTTAAGGCTAAAATACATATGTATCCGAATGACTTGAGAATTTGATGAAAATAAGGGATTTTGAAAATATTTTTAAATGGTAGGAAATGGAAATTATGAAAAATAAAGGTGTTTATATATATAATTAATCCTTTTCAAGGGCGAATTGCACAAATAGCACTATTTATTTTATATTAAAAATAGCCAAGGTTACAATTTTTTTTAAAGTTTAGCTGCCTCAAAATGTAATTCAGAATAGAAGTTTTTAATCAAAATCATAGGTATAAAATAGGGATGATGGTTCAAATTGAGACAATTTGGGTATAAAGTTGGCATATAGTTGATTACTCAAATTTATAAAAAAGCGATTCAAACTTAAGTTCGTAGTTAAACGTATATGGAACGAGATAGAATTAAATGAAATGCTCTCAAGTAATATAAGGATCCATCGATCATTTTTACTTTCTTTTTTTACTCTATGAATTTGAGCAATTTACATCTCACATAAACAGAGGCGGATCTAGGATTTGAAGGTTGAGGGTGCCACAACGTTTAAGTATGATAAGGACCGATTGCTTTAATTTTGGGTTACAATTCACGTTATTATTATTATTTTTTTTTATATACAAATCGATCAAATGTGCATATAGTTATATTTTCTTTTAGATATTATGTAATAAGAGATAACTAAACAATTCATTTTTATTTTCTTTTTGGAATTAGATGTCTTATTCGCTGAAACTTTGATAAAAAAAAAACTTACATTAAAATTTGAGCTTGTATAAACCATCTAATAATATTAACATAATATATTCATCTTCCATTGACTTTATGTGTTGTTGGAGATATATAGTTGCGAAACAATAAAAATTGTAGTTTTAGCCTATTCATCTTACTTAGCAAAAACGTCGGTGAAGATCGAAAGAACCTTTAAATTAAAATGAAAAACATTTTGAAACTTATGTTTTCTAAAAACTACTATTTAAAGTAATATTCATTTGACGCTCATAATTCAGTACTCACTAATTGATAAAAAAAAAATTAATATGTTACACTCATATCAATAGATTAATAATTGGTGTAAGAGAAAGTAATAAAAATTAAAAATTAATTATGAAAATGGGTCAATTTGAATTAATAAAGAATAGTAAAAAAAGATGTTGCTATTGTGGTTCGAACCCGCGTCAACAAGGTGGCAAACTCTCTCCTTTGCTAATTGAGCTGTTCTGCAATATAGTCACTTGGTGGCAAAAGTAATACATATTTAATTATTATACATATATACATATGTATACAACATTTTTTCCGAGATCACTGGATGCCATGGCACCCCCACCCAACAACGTAGATCCGCCCCTGCACATAAACACTATTCACATTATAGGTAATAGTAGTTAGTTTACAAGAGTAATGTATCAATTTTAATCTTAAAGTGTTTAAACTTTGGTCATATTTTTTAAAAAGCTAATTTAGATTCTCATACAAAATAAGTCATATATTTTCTTATTATAAATAGTTCATTTTCTTTTACGTAATTTTAAATTCTTTGTAAACATATGTGAAAACCTTCCAATATTAACCTTAATTTTCCTAATAAATAACTTACACCTAAAGTTATGTTCTCTTTTGCCTTTTTTTTCTCGACTCTTATGTTTTCATCCATCGAGTTGATTTCTTAATTCTTTTCCTAAATATCTTTTGAGTTAGTTTGTTTTACACTTAGTGTTTAAGTCAAGTTCGATTAGTTAAGATTTTTGTTACATAGGTTCATTTAGGAGAAACTTTTCCTATCAATTATTATTTATCTTCAATACTCGAAATCAAAACTTTCAATTAAGAGGGAAGCAATTTCATCTAATGCACCCGATCATTTTCATTTAGTATTCGAGTGAAGTTCGACTAATTAAGATTCTTGTTGTGTAAGGTTCATTTAGGAGAAACTCTTCCTGCCAAGTATTATTCATCTCCAACACTCGATATCAAAATTTCAGATTAAGAAGGAAACAATTCTATAAGCTGCACTGGATCATTTTTATTTAGTGTTCGAGTGAAGTTCGACTAATTAAGATTCTTGTCGCGTAGGGTTCATTTAGGAAAAACTCTTCCCGTCAAGTATTATATCAACTCCAACACTTGAAATCAAAACTTCTGATTAAGAAGGAAGCAATTCTATCAGTTGCTCCAAATTATTTTCATTTAGTGTTCAACTGAAGTTCGACTCTAAGATTCTTGTCGTGTAGGGTTCATTTAGGATAAACTTTTCCTTTCAAGCATTATTAATTTCATCCCCCAACACTCGAAATCAAATTTCTAACTATGAAAGAAGCAATTTCATTTCCTGCACGAGATCATTTTCATTCAGTGTTTGAGTGAAGTTCGATTAATTAAAATTTCTATCACGTATGATTCATGAGGAGAAACTCTTCTTGTCAAGTATTATTTCATCTCCAACACTCGAAAATCAAAATTTTTGATTAAGAATAACGCAATTCTATCGCTGCACCAGATCATTCAGTGTTCGAGTGAAGTTCGACTAAATAAGATTCTTATCACGCGTATGGTTCATTCAGGAGAAACTCTGTCAAGTATTATTTCATCTTCAATGCTTGAAATCAATTTTTCTTATTAAGAAAGAAGCAATCCTATATGTTGCACCAAATTATTTTCATACAGTGTTTGAGTGAAGTTCGACTAACTAAGCTAGCGTATGACCATAGATTTCCAAATATTCTTGGCAAAATTATATGGGTGAAAATTTGATCATGCGTTTGACCATAGTATTTGAGAAATATATTTCACTTTTTTAGAAAAAATATGATTTATACCCATTAAGTTTTAAAAACTATCAAAACTAACCAAAAGTTTGTATTACAAGTCAATTGGATCTTCGTTGCAACATTTAACAAGTAGTATCTGTGACACTAGAGCAATGTGGTAGTTTAGAGTGAGTGTAACAAACATCATTCCATACATTGTAAATTAGACAAAATACATGACTTTGTTACTACGAGTCGATTGTTCATCATTTTCATCAACAATCATATCATCACTTTCATATTCACTCAATATTTCATCACTACTTTGGTGATCACGTAAAAAATTATATAATACAGCGCAAACAACTACTATAGAGGGGGGTGATTTTGTAAAACATAAAAGTTTGGCGTAAAATTTTAATTTTTAAAAGATTTCAAATAATGAGATTTAACCCAAATACTAGAAAAACTAATATTTGGGATACTTGCCAAATAATAACAAATTATATAAATAAATAGTATTTGCCAAATATTTCTCCAAATATTATTTGAGAAATCTACAAGATTCTTATTCAGTAGAATTTATTTAAGGAGGAACTGTTCGTGTCAAATATACTATTTCATCTCTATCACTCGAAATCAAAACTTCTGATCAAGAGAGGACAACTTAATCCGCTGCACCAATCTTTTTAAGTTAGTTGATTTGTCTATTCTTGAGTTAATTGGCCACCCAATCTCCAGACCAACAAACATAATTAAAAAAAAAAAAAAAAAAAAGTAGAAATGGTAGAGTCCAGAAGTGCACCTCTCACCAAACAACCCCAACTGAAGTTAACCTTCAAGCTAAAGGAACCCCCCACCCTACCCCCCCACCCTTCCCATCCCTTGTCGGCAAAATACCCAAAAACACAAACTTTTTAGCATTTTCAGTCTCAAGTCAAATGCTAGATTGAAGAATCTTAACACTTGAGTTTCAAGAACTCAAAAAAAACTCATAAAACTCTCATTTTTACTCTTGTGTGTAAAATTGAGGTGGTGGGATTTCAATGTTAGTCCAAGATCGTGAAGATGGTGTTTCTAAATCACCAAAAGGACCAAAACCCATTAGAGAAAGATCATCAATTCCTCTATCAAGAACCCCAAATCGTTTCAATGGAGCCAAGAATCTTGATTTTTCTACATGGGTTTCTGAAAATCTTTACAAAATCCTCACCATTTTGCTCTTAATCTCCACCATTGCTATTTTCTTCTACCTTCGTAGTGCTGCTGGTGATACCACTACTCTCCTTTGCTTACAGTCAACTCAAACTCACTCCATCAGACCTGAATTCCCTAAAATCAACTGGAATAACATTCCAGCTATCTTAGATAGGTCTACTCCTTATGCAAATTTTCGATCTGAGAAATGGGTTGTGGTTTCTGTTTCAGATTACCCGTCGGATTCGCTTAGAAAGCTTGGGAGGATCAAAGGGTGGCAGGTTCTTGCAGTTGGGAACTCGAAAACCCCTAAAGATTGGAACTTGAAAGGTACAATATTCTTGTCTTTGGAAATGCAAGCTAAGTTAGGATTCAGGGTTGTAGATTACTTGCCTTATGATTCTTATGTTAGAAAGACTGTTGGTTATTTGTTTGCTATACAACATGGTGCTAAAAAGATTTTGGATGTGGATGATCGTGGTGATGTGATTGATGATGATATTGGTAAACATTTTGATGTTGAATTGATTGGTGAGGATGCTAGGCAAGAAGTGATTTTGCAATATAGTCATGATAATCCTAATAGGACTGTGGTGAACCCGTATATCCATTTTGGGCAACGGTCTGTTTGGCCGAGAGGTTTGCCATTGGAAAATGTGGGTGAAATTGGACATGAGGAGTTTTATACTGAGATTTTTGGTGGAAAGCAGCTTATCCAGCAAGGGATCTCGAATGGTTTACCGGATGTGGATTCGGTGTTCTATTTTACTAGGAAGGCAGGGTTTGAAGCATTTGATATTAAATTTGATGAGCATGCCCCGAAAGTGGCATTGCCCCAGGGTATGATGGTTCCGGTTAATTCATTTAATACACTTTTTCATTCATCTGCATTTTGGGGTTTGATGCTCCCGGTTTCTGTTAGTACAATGGCTTCTGATGTTTTAAGAGGATATTGGACACAGAGGATGTTATGGGAGATTGGTGGATATGTTGTGGTGTATCCTCCCACTATCCATCGGTATGATAGAATTGAGGGATACCCTTTTTCAGAAGAGAAAGATCTACACGTGAATGTTGGCCGTTTAACAAAGTTTTTGGTAGCGTGGAGATCCAGTAAACACAGGTTGTTTGAAAAGATTTTGGAGTTAAGCTATGCAATGGCTGAAGAAGGCTTTTGGACAGTGCAAGATGTCAAGTTCACTGCTGCATGGCTTCAAGATCTGCTTGCTGTTGGGTACATGCAGCCTCGGCTAATGGCTTTAGAGTTGGATCGGCCAAGGGCAAGCATAGGCCATGGTGACAGGAAGGAATTTGTACCTCAGAAGTTGCCATCTGTGCATCTTGGGGTAGAAGAAATTGGTACAGTGAATTATGAAATCGCCAATTTGATTAAGTGGAGGAAGAATTTTGGCAATGTTGTGCTCATAATCTTTTGTAGTGGACCTGTTGAACGTACTGCCTTGGAATGGAGATTGCTATATGGCAGGATATTTAAGACAGTTATCATATTGTCTGACCAGAAGAATGTAGATCTTGCCATTGAGAAAGGAAATTTGGATTATATGTACAGGTTAGTCATCAGCATCTTTTTTCTTCAAGTTTAAGTTTTTTTGGTAATAAGTTATGGTTTTTGTATAAAGGGGGAATATGGTTCTTTGGACTGATTGCTTCACAGTTCTGTTAACTTCTAAGAGGTCCATTGTTCGAACCTATACATGTATCCTTTGAACTGAGGGGCTATCGGAAACAGCCTCTCTACCTCCAAGGTAGGGGTAAGGTTTGCGTACACTTTACCCTCCTTAGAGCTCACTTGGGTATGTTGTTGTTCTGTACAGGGGGTAGTCATTATATACTTGTTGCAATCTGCGACTCTTGTTATACCAACCAATAAAGCAGTGCTAGCAGTAAAGGAAGATGCTCCAACCATGCATGGTATCACATGCAAAAATACTATTATTGACGTGTGACCATCTCTCTAAAAGCCTACGCTGCTAGAGAGATCACATTTTTATTTACTTGATTACATCTTCAGCACACTCCTTAACGTGCATGTTTGATCATTTACCAAGCATGTGGAAACTCTTTTTGATAATGGGTAGTGATGAATGGGAGCTTGGTGCACCAGACTTCTTTTAATGGGTGACAATGAGACTTGAACCTCGGATGATACCCGATTAAAGTGTGTGACTCTCATCTAAAAGTCATCTAAAAGTCTAAGCTGCTAGCAAATTTATTTCTTTTGTATACAACATCAACAATTCCTCAGTCTCAAACAATTTGAGCGCAACTATAGAAATCCTTATTGGCCATGTTTGTCCATTTAATGCTTCTCTATACTCCTACTTCTATTAATAGAATAAGGACCTCTTGACAACTGAAATGAGTATTTTCCAGTGCCCTCTTTCCATGCTTGCACATGTTATTTATTACGTATCATTTAAAGCTCCACGCTAATGTCACCTTTTAAGGGCATTTGTGGTTCTCATGTTGTTGAATGGCTTTACAGCAAATTCACCTAGCATAGAATTTTTGTGAAAGGTCATCCATTTGAAAGCCCTGCAGTTAATAGTTAATCATGTTAGTCTAATTTATATCCTGGATACATTCTTGATTAAATACACTGTTGGCAAATTCTCTTTCAGGTATGCACCAAAGATATTTGATAGATACACTAGTGCAGAAGGCTTTCTATTTCTCCAGGACGATACTATCCTTAATTACTGGAACTTACTTCAAGCAGACAAGTCAAAGCTCTGGATAGCAAACAAGGTAAGTACAAATATGAAGTCCTTATTTTTGGTATTTAGTGGAAGGTTTATACTAATTGTTACTTGTTACAGATTCAGCCAATTCCTACTTTTATGGCTCAATTAAAGGATTCTACTGTTCTCTGGTTTCTTCTGTTGCTTGTAACTTCTTGCTGTTATTCAAAGGGAATTTAGAGGGAAGTATATATAACAACATCCCTAGTGGGGTCTGGGTATGGTAAGGTAGGGTAGGGTAGGGTAGGGTAGGGTAAGCAGACCTTATCCCTACCTTAGTGGGGTAGGGAGGATGTTTCCGATAGACCTTCATCTCAAAGTAGAAGTTTTCGAAGCAGGGAAATATGATAGCAAGATACAAAGCAATGAAGTAGCAGATAGTACCACACGTTGGAGAATAAGAAACTAATTGATTACTAATTACTACTACTAATAGCAGGGGAGTAGATGAGGCTAAATCCCCCTGCCTCTCCCACATAAAGTGCGGTAACACTCAGCTACCTACTAACCATCTCTAATTATCGACATCCAGTATATATGTAGAATAATATATGTAAGGCACTTTATATCTTTATTCGGCTTGGAGAGGAGATAATGTAGGAGACATCTGAGTCCATCGTCATGAGGGAAGAGTTCCATCCTATGATGTGTTTAGACATCGCTTGAGTTTTTTACTTGTGGCTTTAGCACACTTGCTTGATCATCCAATTGCCTCCAGGGTAGAGGGGGAAAAGGGATTTTTTTTTGAAGTTCTTAATTTATCATTGCAAATGATTAGCTCTCAAACTTGTCCTGCCCAAATACACAAGCAATAGGAGTCTCATTTCGTTCGTATGCGTATAGGTATCCAAGTCATGGCACGCTGTTCCAGTAGCTAACAAATCGGACTGGTTTATGAAGCAAGCTGACGTTGTTAAGAAAGTGGTAGCAATAATGCCGGTACATTTGCAAGTCAATTACAAAGAGACAATGAAAAGCGACGAGACCTTGACGATATGCAGTTCGGAGATATTCTACATCCCACGTCGTTTTGTATCCGACTTTGTCGACCTCGTTAATCTAGTAGGAAATCTAGACGTGCATCATAAGGTTGCGATCCCAATGTTTTTTACGGCTATGGATTCTCCACAGAATTTCGATTCAGTATTGAATTCAATGATTTACAAGAAGAAGCCTCCTGGCAATTTAACGTCATTCTATTCAGCTGAGGCACCTGCAATTCACCCATGGAAAGTGTCAAGTGAGCAAGAGTTCATAAAGCTGATCAGAGTTATGGCAGCAGGTGACCCCCTGTTAATGGAGTTGGTATAGTGTAATGATAGATACTTGAAGAGTCTCACAGGGAAAATGTAAAACATGTAAAGTTTATGTGCAGCTGAATTCTACTATTCTTTTGTACCATTCATTAGTAGGGGGGAATGGGGTGAAAGAAAAGGTTTTGTGCTCTTGTAGATTTCTGTTGTAATACTGTTTTAACTCTTAAAATTTTGTGGCAAAGAGAATTGAAGGAGAAAACAGTGCAAGCTTTCTTCTGATTTTCATTTTGCTTTTGAATATGACGAAGTTTCTATAGAGAAATCTTTTATACATCTTCACTTTCTTACATATGAGAAATCTAGATTGGTTGAACAATTTTCATCTTGATGTGTCCAACAGCTGACTACAAATGTACCAAAATTGCAGCTATCACGCCTTATGTGAAGCGTGTGACCATCTCATCGAAAAATTTAAAGTTGTTAGAGAGAGCTCACCCTTGACATCCCTTCAATACATACTCGATTAGAAGATCTTCAAAGTGCATTATTGAAGATACTTGAGTATCTTTTTGCTGGTTTTCGTCTTTTTTGGTATACATCTTGTATATGGGCATTTCAGCGTTTGTTTTGCTGAAATACTCATTTGTTTCAAAGTGGGACTTTCTGACGTGATTCCAAATTAGTTAGGCCTCAGAGCGCAGGTACTGCTCATCACAGGTGGGAAAACAAAGAAAAAAAATTATAGCATGAAGGCAGTTGCAACTTTCAAGATCAAATTTGAACATATGGAAGCAGTATTTTTCTCATAGAAGTAGAAAGACATCCCCAAAAGATGAACAAAAATTACACTGGGGACTATCAAAGGAATTCACATCAGAAATTTTTAGGAAGCAGAAAGGATCTTATTATCCTGTAGCAGAAACAGGCAATAATCAGAGATCATATATTTAGCTATACATTTATCGATCGATTCCTTCAATCTTGTCTTCAACTTCTGAGTACAATTGCTTGAGTTTCTCAATGTTCTCTTCAGAAGTGTCCCAGTATCCACGCCCGTTGGCCTCCAAGAATGTCTGAAGCAACTTCCTGAAAGAATTTGGATTTGTGTTCATAAGCCTGTTCAACATCTCTTCATCTTTGATGAATGTTGTGTTGGCTTCTTCATACACCCAATTGTCAACTTGGCCTGAAGTTGCACTCCACCCCACTGTGTTGGTCAATCGTTTCTCAATCTCACGAACACCCTCGTAGCCAGTGGATAGCATGCCTTCATACCACTTGGGGTTCAACAACTTTGTCCTTGCATCTAGCCTCACAGTCTCAGACAACGTACGCACCTGAATCATGACAGATAGAGGCATTAGACATGAAATAAAACGACCTCTATCAACTTCATGAGTTATCATCTTTCAAGGTATTCATCAAGTGATAACACTCACCTGAGCATTAGCAGTAGTGGTGTCAGCAATGTATGCACTAGGTTTCTTTCCATCCTTCCTGAGGTTCTGAACGAGGTTGGTTGGGTCTGAATCAAAGTAGTGACTAACATCTGTGAGTGAAATTTCTGATGAGTCGAGGTTCTGGAACGTGGCATCAGCTGTGCTTAGAGCCATCTCAAAAACTTTCCTCTTTTCCATCATGCCAGCACCAGGAGCATCACAGTCAAATGCAAATGACTTTCGGCTCAAGTACATGTCTTGAAGTTGCTTCTCGTCGTTCCATGATGAGTTCTCAACAGCAAGGTTGATGTTGGAAGAGTAAGAACCCGAAGCATTTGAGAAGACCCTAGTAGCTGCTTCACGAACATCAATTCCGAGTGTTTTTGCCTGTTCTAGTGCATGTTTCCTGACAAAGTTTTGGTCTTCCGGTTCATCAAGCTCAGCAACCATCTTGATTCCTCGGTCAAGGAGATTCATCTGTATACAAAACAAAACAAATGATAAGTAATAATCTGACATTGCACTAATGTACCAATCAAGTGCAGAATCAGTAGAAAAGGAGGATAGACCAATACCTGATTGATGAAGAGATCCCTGAACACCCCGGAGCAGTTGACAACAACATCAACTCTAGGCCTTCCAAGCTCTTCAAGACTAACTGGTTCCACTCGGTTAACGCGTCCAAGTGTGTCTGCAACTGGCCTAACACCAATCATCCACATAACCTGTGCCAACGACTCTCCATAAGTCTTGATGTTATCGGTTCCCCAAAGCACCAGAGCAACAGTCTCCGGGTACTTGCCCCCGTTGTCAATCTTTTGCCTCTCCAACAATCTTTCAACCACTATTTTGGCGCTCTGCAGTGCTGCTGTTGTGGGAATAGCCTGTGGGTCCAAAGCATGGATGTTTTTCCCTGTAGGCAAAACTTTCGGGTTTCTGATTGGATCCCCTCCGGGACCTGGTTCAACATATTTCCCTTCAAGAGCCTGTTTCAAGCTTCCCACCTCGTTATTAGCCACAATTAGCTTCAGACACTCTCCCAAGAACTGAAACAGGACTCTGAGCTTTTCCCTATCAGCTCTGTAGAATTGGGTGTTTGATAAATACTGGATCCATGGTTCATTAATAGCAAAACCAAGGAGTGAGGTCAGCTTGTCAGAATTGTCAACAACCTGACCCTTGCTGTTGGTTGAGCGTTCAACGAAGGCTGATATTGCTCCACGTGATGCCTCAGTAATTTGACGAAGCAACTCCACATCTCGCAAGACTCCATTGTCATTTCCTCGATAGATCTCCTCAATGTTTCTGCCAACTGTGGCAGCCAGAATAGATGGAAGGGAAGAAATATTATCTTCAGCACGGTCCAATGCAGCAATGTTGACAAGAGTGGCAACTGCCTCCATGGCGGTTGGAGGTTCACCAATGATGTGAAGTCCACAGGGCAGAAGACGAGACTCAATCTCCATAATCTTAGCATATACTTTTCCTACCACAAGGTCACGTTCTTTGGCATCTATTTCCTTCTCTTCATCTGGAAGATCAACGTCCTTGTCAAGATTACACTGTCTAGCAGTACTAATGATAGAGCTCACAATCTGAGGGCCACGACCTGAGTCTTTCAGTGATTGATACGAAGCAATGAGCTCACTAAGCTGCTTGAGTCCCTTGTAGAGTCCAGCATTCTCAGCAGGGGGAGTCAAGTAGCTAATGGTATTCGCATAACTCCTTCGTTTGGCAATAGTTGCTTCGGATGGATTGTTTGCTGCATAGTAATAGACATTTGGAATGTTTCCAATGAGACTATCTGGGAAACAAGCATCGCTCATTCCCACCTGTTTTCCTGGCATGAACTCAAGAGAACCATGAGTACCAAAGTGGAGAACTGCATCAGCTTTGAAAATTTTCTCCACAAAGGAATAGTATGCAGCAAAACCATGGTGAGGGCTAGCTGATTTGGAGAACAGAAGTCTCATCGGGTCACCTTCGTATCCAAATGTAGGCTGAACACCGATAAATACATTTCCGTACTGTTTTCCATATACCAAGAGGTTCTCTCCATCAGAGTTCAGATTACCAGGTGCTTTCCCCCAGTTCTCTTCAAGAGCAGTGGCATAGGGGGTTAGCTTCTGGTATTCTCGGACATTCATCTTGTAAGCTACGTTAAGATTTGGACTGCTGAACTGAGCTTCTTTGTCATGAATTACTTCTTCAATCAGTTCAGCAGAAGTCTCGGGTAGCCCCTCAACATTGTAGCCGTCTTTCTTGAGATCTTTGAGCACAGAGTATATGGAGGCAAAGACATTCAAGTATGCAGCAGTTCCAACGTTGCCTTTGTCCGGGGGAAAGCTGAAAACAGTGATTGCCAACTTCTTCTCAGCCTACACAATGTTCAGTTATACATTGAGCATCAGTAGCAGAAAACAATTTAAACAATTGCTATAAACAACATAATCAGATTTATGGATCCACTGAACAATTCTTGCTGACAAGGATCATAATACACATTTAAGGAGGAATTAATGATTCAATATTGTTATCCCTTTGGTCTATGAGTATCGTATGCAGAAACCGTTTATGTTTCTCAGACTCTTTAAAAATGCTACCAAATGCATGTCGTATCCTTCAAAATTAGTGCATTTTTGAAGATCCAACACGGCAACACGAGCGCGACAATATTTTTGGAGAGTCCGAGCAACATGGAAAATTGCAACAGTTCTGACCTTAAAAAGTTTTGGTTTCGTATGAGAATTTCATCCTAATTTGCAATTTGTGATCATGATCAAGACATCAAAACATGAATGTCAGAGTTCATGGCACTTACTAAAGTGCTAATGAAAGTGATAAAAAGTTTAAATAATAGAAGAAGGGAAATCTTGAACTTGTCTACATCAAATAGAGTTCGTTGTACTTGCTGAAGTCCTAATGAAAGTGATCAAAGTTTAAATAAGGATAATACGTAAAAAGACACTCAAACTTGGCTTCAGCTAATTAGTAAACACTCCAACTTTGAGTATACACATCTAGACACCTCAACTCATCCATTGTGTCAGTTGACCACTAACTTACAAAATGATCATCTACACACCTTCAAAATTTATGTTTCACGTCAATTTCGGATGTTCATGACAACAGTGAGACAAGTTGTAGTATTTAGTTACTAGTTGAGACCAAGTCGAGGTGTCGAGATATGCACTTTCAAAGTTGGAGTGCTTACTTGGGAGCTGAGGCCAAGTTTGAGTGTCTATTTATGTATTACACCTTTAAATAGTAGAAAAGAAAAGAGGAACTCTTAAACTTGTCTACATCAAAATAGAGTTCATTTGACTTGCTGAAGTCCTAATGGAAGTGATCAAAGTTTAAATAATAGAAGGCAACTCTAAAACTTGTCTACATCAAATAGTATTTCTATAGTACTAGTACCGGATAAGTGAGTTCTACTAATGATCAACAATTTATTCCCACTTAACTCAAAAAAATGGATCCATGTTAATCAGTATTTGCAAGTAATTGACCTAATCACATTTGTGAAATAGTTCTAATTAGCCAGAACATTACCTTAAAGCTACAAAACAGATCTTATCATTTAATCTAAATTAACATGAAAAGAACAAATACCTTTGATTTTCTCTTTAACTCTCCCCATTTGATTGCCCTGGTGCATAGCTGCTCAATTCTTTTGTGAAGAGCATGTGATTTCCCTGCATATTTCAAGTAATGAAAGGAGAACAAGCTGTAAAAGTTAGTAATGTTGAGCAAAAACTAATCAAACTAAACATAGAATTTTCATTTCATGTCAAATAGAAACTGTAGTCAACATGACAAAAGGACACTTGCCTGTTCTTGGATCCCGTCCAGAGAATACGATAGGCTCCATGCCTCCATCCAGCTCAGGTAGAGCAACTTGTAGAGCCACCTGAATTGGGTGCAACCCCAAAGTGCTGTTCAACCATTCTTCTGTTGTCTGGAAGACCAAAGGCAACGCCACAATGTAAGGCACATCAAGCTTCGTCAATGCCTCGATAGCCCTTGGATGGTCCTGTCTTGCTGGCCCTCCAACAAGAGCAAAACCAGTAAGTGATACTATTGAATTCACAAAAGTCTTCTTTGTGATGGGATCAATGAAGTATCTTTCAACTGGCCCCGAAAAGTCTAGCCCCCCGGCGAAAATTGGGATAACTTTAGCCCCTCTTGCCTCTAATTCCATGATCACAGCCACATAGTGACTTTCATCACCAGTGACAATATGACTCCTTTGCAAAACAAGTCCAATAACAGGAGCATTAGAACTCTTGAGTTTCTCATTAGTATCCCTCCTTGTTGCATACCAATTCAAATACTCCTTCACATCATCATACATACAAGGAGCCAAAGGGTGCCAAATTCCACTATCCAAGTACAAAACAGGATCTGAATAGTCCATTTTCACCCCTTTTAATGCAGGAACATAAGAACCAGACACCATTTTCAAGAAATTCACCAAATTATCAGGTGAACCTCCAAGCCAAAACTGCAAACTTAGTATATACAACCTAGCATCTTGAGCCTTGTCACTTGGCAAGTACTTCAAGACCTTAGGCAATGTCCTCACAAGCTTCAACATCTGATCAGAGAAACCAGCAGAAGATTTCTTCTTCTTGAAAAGCTGAAAAAATGGACTTTTTGATTGCCCCAACTGAGACATACTAAAAGATCCCAACTTGTTCAGCCTCATCACTTCAGGCATTGATGGAAACACAAGAACAGCATCAAGCCTATCCCTTTCTTTCTCCACTGCAGACTTAACCTTTAAAGCCAATTCTTCCACAAAAATCAATGACCCAATAAAGATATTTGCATCCTCAAGATCTTTACAGAAAGTTTTATAAGCATTCTCATCTCTAAGTTCCTCAACCAAATACCCCACAACCTCAAAAGAAGCAAACTCACCATTCTTGTTCAGTGTCTGAACAGCAGCAGTGAGAGCTGACTGGTACTGAGCTTCCAACACCACATACACTATTTTCACAGTAGCAAGACCTTTAAGGTTTTCTGGTACAATCCTCCTAACTTCTTGAGTTGTTTGTGTAAACAAACCATTACCAATAGCATTACATTGGAACTTTTTGGGTGATTTTGAGAAAGTGGGGTTTGTTTTCTTGGGAAGAAAAGAGTGAAGAAAGTAATGCTTTTGAGAAATTGATGAAAGGTGTTCTACTTTTGAGTTTGGTAATGTAAATGGTGAAGAAACCAAAGAAGCCATAGCTCAAAAACTTGACAAAGATTCAAATTTTAACCTCTTTGGCTTCTTGATTACACACAAAATGTACACAAAAACCAAGAAAAATCAAATCTTTGTAAAAAAATAAAAATAAAAACAAAATCTTGGGTTGTGGAAAGTTTTGATTTTTAACACTTCCTACTAAAAAAAAGACTTGATTTTTGAGTGAAACTCCAAAGTTTCTTCCTTTTTTTTTTCCCCTTCACTAAGGAAGAGTGAGGTTCTTGAGTTTATAAGTGGCTGTTATGGAAGTTTTGGAGAATTTGAGTGAAAAATATAAGATGTTTTTTGAGTTTTTTAGTGGTGAAACATAAGGACACGTGGCAACAAGGGTGTGCATTTACAAGAAAATGAAAGTTTGTACATTTTTTTGTTGTCTTCTGTATCTGATTTGGGGTCATGTTTGATGATGATTCTTGGGTTTCTATTGGTTAGCTTAGATTTCATATAATAAGTTATGGGCAAAAAGAGAAGAGGGAGTGTGGAGTTTGGATAGGAATGATTTTTTTATTTTATTTTATTTTTATTTTTATGAGTTCATTTAAATTGTTTTTGTTGGTAAAGATTCTGATTTTTTTTATTTGTGAGTTTGTGACTCAATGAAAATGAAATGATATTTTATGTGTGTTGCTTAATGGGTCCAGGTATCTCACTCTTCTGCCAGGTAAACTATCAAACAAGTTAAAAAAAATAAAGTTGGGGGCTTGGGGTGGGAGAGTTTAACGATTATGTATTGACGGTGTAAATAATATTTGCATAATTATTTAGGTATTATAAGGTGATTATGGATAAATTTTTGTTACGATCAAACTTCTTTGTAATAGTATCTTGGGTTTGAGATTTTTGTAGTTGTTATATTTAAATAAAATTTGAATGTTATGAATATAAAAATGTCAAATTCTAAGCTTAACCACATTTTGTACAAAGAAGGAAGTTCTTTTAATGATAAAAAATAATATTTCTTTGTCATAATGGTATATTAAAATTTCAAAATAGTGATCAGAATCTCTAAATTTGTTATTGGTAATCATAGAAATTCTATTTTTATGGAGATTGATTAATTATTATTTTACCATAAATGAAGATATATAGCTGTTGTGATAATGCAAAACTTTCAATAAGGAGGAGAAGAGCCAAAATTTGTAACAGATAAATATTATAATATATAGTTTTTATTTAGCCAAAAAGGATTTGTAATTTATATTTTAATAATTAAATACAATTAGTAAATAAAGTTTCCATGATTATAAAAAGAATAAATTATTAGTTCAAGTGCCCAACTCAATGATGAAAAAAAGAAACAAAATACATCATTCATTGAGTCATTGTGACACTTGGGTGCAATAGAGACCTTTGAATCAATTATTACCACTTATCTCACAATTCATAGGAGCATTATTTTGGTCTATAGTTATATAAAGAGGTTCTACTCGGTTGTTCGATATTTATTTTGAAATTTGATTAATTTAGATTTATATTAAACAATTCAAGTAAATTAATTTCTATCGATATCAATTCTATTTTCAAAATTATAATCTAAGATGTAAGGATCTCTGATTAAAGACTGAACGAGCTCTCCAATGATAGCGTATATTATGCTTGAGGTCTCTCGAGTTTTTTTGTTGCATCAATATCTATATGCCCGTTTGGCCATAGATTTTTCAAATAACATTTGGAGAAAAATTTGGCAAATAGTGTTTGTCCATACACTTTGCCATTATTTGGCAAATATTCCAAATTCCAAATACTGATTTTTTCTAGTATTTGGGCAAAATCTCATTATTTGGGATCTTTTAAAAATTAAAATTTTATCCCAAACTTTATCTTTTACAAAAACACCCTCTATAGTTGTTGCTTACGTTGTATTACATAATTTTTACGTTAATTTCAAAGTAGTGATAAAATTTTGGTGAATGTTAAATGATAATATGGTTACTGATGAAGATGATGAACAATCAGCTCAAAATAACAAAGTCATGTGTTTTGTAAACTTCACGATGTATGAAATGATCCTTGTTGCACTCACTCCAAATTACCACATTGTTCTAGTGTCATGGACACTATTTGTTATTGTTGTAACAAAGATCCAATTGACTTGTAATACAAACTTATGGTTAGTTTTGATATTTTTAGAACTTATGGGTATAATCATATTTTTCTAAAAAAGTGAAATATATTTCCCAAATACTATGGCCAAATACATGGTGAAATTTCACCCAAATTTTCGCCTAGATAATATTTGCCAAGAATATTTGGAAATCTATGGACAAATGCTAGCTAAAAGTCTGATGGTATTATTTGGCCCATAAAATTCAAGGAAATCAACTACTTATCACTACAACACAAATAACTTTTACCGGCAATAAAGATAGACAATAATAATTGGTGCTAAAGTCTTTATCGGCATTAGTTAAGTGTTTAGAATCAATGTTGCTAAAGATTTTAGAGACATATACAAAGAATGAAAACTGTCGCTAAAATTACATATTTAACGTCAATTAAAAATTAATTGCCGCTAATAATCATTTTTGATGCAGTGCATGACTAATGAAAATAATAGCCTGTTTATTGTGATAAGATGGTATTTGAATGCACATATAATTTAAGAAAGTAATAAAACATGCATCATATAATGGAAAATATATTTGAAACTTATGATTTAAAATACATATATTGTTAGACTCATCAAAACTAGTCAGATAGATAGTCCTTTCCCACTTCAAAGAGAAAGCAAGAAAGAAAATCAAATAATTATTTTATATTTATATGACTATATTAAGCCGAACACTGAAAGTTCAAAGTTAAAAGGAGTTTTCAAATGAAGAAATATATATTTTTTCAAAACATATATAAAATAAATAATCCACATGAAATAAGGCTAAGAGTATCAATAGTGCTTTCTATGTGTTTTATTGTGTAAACGTGTCATTGTTCACGCTCATAAGATGTATTTTTTTCTAGGAAAAATTAGATGAATTAGTACATTTTAATAAATAATTATTAATTTTAGTGATATTTTTTTATTACCATTTATAGCAATATTATGTTAAATCTATAATATGTATTAAAAGTGAATTATGTATGCAATATATATATATATATATTATTTTTTGAAATATATTATGTTTGTTTGATAAAAATTTGACACATTGTATTATAAGTATATTAAAATGTGTGATAAATGTATTATCAATCATTAAAACTTGTATTATATGTGAGTAATAAATTGTTCTTTATAATATGTATTAAATTTGTATTATGAATGAATTAAAAATGATCAAGTGAAAAAATAATAATAGTGCTACACGTATCTAATCCTTAACATACAGAGTTATCTATGACCTATGCTAGCCGGAGATATCAAATAATCGACGAACTAGTCGAGATACACGAAAACTAACGCGGGCACTTATGTTTATTAAAAGGGAAAAGGCTCAAAAATACCCCTGAACTATCAGAAATAGCTCAAATTTGTCCTTAAACTATACTCTGGCTCAAAAATACTCTTCCGTTAAAGTATTGGGTCACTTTTACCCTTATTTTTAACAGAGGTGTGTTAAGTGCCACGTGGACGCCACGTGGACGCCACGTGAACGCCACATAAGCACCAAACAACCTCACCTCCACATAGACTCATAAAATCTTAATTACTAATTTTACCCTCATTTTTCTAATAGATACAATTTCACCCATTCTTATTTCTCTAAAACATAATACATTCCCCTTTCTTTCTCTTAACATTTTCCCTTTCCCTTATACGATATCCCTAGGGTTTCACTGATTTCAGAGTTGATTTCGCGGTGGTTCTAGGTTACGAAGTGGATTTTCGCGTCTTTAAGGTTGGTAAATCTTTGTTTATATCTCATTATGTTTTGCGATTTCAAAGCTGTGGATAGTGGGGTTTGCGACTTTATGTATATATTCTGGTATGTTAGATTTAGGGATCTTTTTTGTTTATTTGATTCACGCAAGAATCTTTTGTTGATTCCTCTCTAAGGTTCAAAGATTTTCCTTATTTCGCAGTTGATTTCGCCACTGATTTTCAAAGTGATATTTGCAGTTGTAGGTTAGTTAATCTTTGTTCTTATTTTATTATATTTACGATTTCAAAGTTGTGGGATAGTTAGGATTTGTGACTTTGTTTATAATATTATGGTAGGTTAGATTTAGGAAAATTATTTGTTTATTTGAGTTAAGCAAAGAATCTTTTATTTATTCCGAATAGTTTAAACTATTGCTATAAGTTTTGATCCTTTTTCAGAATACAGTGTAAGGATATATAAGAAGATGGTCCAATAGTTAAAGTTTTTGTAATCTTTTGAGAATCTCGTGTGTTGTGGTCCTACTCTGTTAAGATTAGGTTTAGGAAATACTTGAGTTAAAATAGTAATATTTAATGGAATTGTATACAAATATATATTGTTTAGTCCTAGTTTGAATTTGATGTGTGTGGTCCCAAATGTCTCTTTTCATTGTTTATTATGGTCTTTTGTAATCTTTTGAGAATGTTGTCTTATATGTTATAGTCTTATTGTTTCACTGCATGTTTTTCTTTCTTTTAGTTTTGATTCTTAAAGTTTTTATTTTAAGTGAAAAGTAATAAAAGTGTTTATGAAGTGAAAATACAAAATTAGATAGGTACTACTTTCTGATACCATTGTCTAAACATTAAACTATGTGCAATGACCCATAAACAAAACTATAAATAACCTCTAAACATCAGAAATTGTTGCCTTCAAAGTTTACTGAAGAATAAAAATTTCTCTAAAGAGGGCAAAATAACAAAGCAAATTACACTTAAACAAGCCATTCATGTATGTTTGTTGAGTTATTTTCACTTGTGTGTTTGTGTTTCTTATTCATTTATGTCTGTTTTTCTTTCTCAGTTCAATATGACAGATCTTTTGGTTGACCTTATGTTGCATTATGGGGGTAAATGGATTACAAACCCACTATTAGTATATGACAAGAAGTATGTTGCTAATAGGAGAAACACTAATGCAAGTCTCTTAGACTATGATAAGATAGTGGAAGAGTACATAAAAAACTTAGGATTTGTGCTTGTGAAACAAATACTAGTGAAAGGGCCTTCTGGGAAATTTTACTTGATTGAGGGATCTGAAGGGATTAAGACACTCCAATGCCTATTGAATGAACAATTTAAGGTGGTTCATTTATTTGCTGTGGATGATTTTGAAGAAACTGTTTCTGCATCAAATATTATTCACCATAGTGAAGCATACTTGGTAGAGTGTGAATATGGAACTGATGCTACTGATTGTAGTCATGATGACCAGTCTAGTGATGATGAGTATAACTTTGATAAGTTAGAGCTTATTAAGATGCAGAAATCTAAAGAAGTAAATGTTGATCTCAGTCACTACAAAGAACTTCATCCCTCCATGACTTTCAAGGACTTGAATGAGGCAAGAAAAATTGTGAATTTTTATTCTCTTGCAAATTCCAAGCCTATAGTAGTGGAAAAAAGTGACAGAACTAGACTAAGGTATAAATGCATGATTGGTTGTCCATTTGTTTTGCTTATTTCACAAGATGGTAAAGGTCCAGGTTTTAAGGTTAAAACACTGAAAACTAATCACAGTTGTGAGGATGCATTTAAAAATCCTAGAGCTTGTACAAGTACTTTAGCACAATATTTCAAGAGTAAATTACAGAATAATCCTCAGTATAAGCTAAAGGATATGAGAAAAGACTTGAAGGATCAGTTCAACTTGAATGCTAGTACCTCTAAGTTGAAAAGATCCAAGAGGATGGCTCTTCAAAAATTGCAGGGAAGTTTCTTAGATGATTTCAACAGAATTGAGGCTTATGCAAATGAGCTTAGGCTAAGCAATCCTGGTAGTGATATTGTGATCAATTTATCAAGGGATGCATTTGAACAAGGTAAAAGAAAGTTCCTTAGGATGTACATCTGCTTTAATTCTCTGAAGTTGGGATGGAAAGAAGGTTTGAGACCCTTTATTGGACTAGATGGGACCTTCTTGAAGGATCAATGCAAGGGATAACTTTTGGTGGCTATGTCACAAGATTCTCAGAATTGCTTCTATCCATTGGCATGGGCTGTAGTTGATAAGGAGACAACTAGGACATGGATATGGTTTCTACAACTTCTGAATAATTCATTAAATTTGAAAGATGGTGAAGGTGTCACCTTTATGTCCGATATGCAGAAGGTAGATACGTTGTTCTGCTTATTTGAATAATTTTATATCTTCTTTATATAACAGTTTGTAACTGTATAATTACTTATTTGAAATGTACAGGGACTGATAGAAGCAATCAAAAATGTCCTTCCTTTGTCTCACCACAGGTAATTTAAGTTGCTTTAATTATTTTGACATGTACTGTATATTTACTTATATTAACTAACTATTTATTTTTATTGATTATAGATTCTGTATTAGACATATTGAGGCCAACTGGATGAAGAAATTTAGGACATGAGAGATGAAGAAACTACTTTGGTGGGCTGCTTGGAGTACTTTTGAGGAAGATTTCAAGGATCAGTTAAGTGCACTAGGTGCATTGTCAGAAAGTGCTGCTAAGGATTTGCTCAAGTATCCACCACAAACATGGTGCAGGGCATATTTAGATAATATATGCAAAACTCAAATGGTGGATAATAATTTCACAGAGTCCTTCAACTCTTGGATCCTGGAAGCAAGAGGTAAGCCAATTCTTAAAATGCTTGAAGATATAAGAATCAAAATAATGAACAGGTTAAGAGAGAAGGAAGAGGATACTCGGAAATGGACTACTGATTACAATCCTAAGTGCATGAAATTGTTTACTGCATACATGAGAATAGCTCAATTATGTAGTATTGATTTCAATGGTGATCTTGGATATGAAGTGTCTGAGGGTAAATATAGGCACACAGTGAACTTGGTGGAGAAAAAATGCACATGTAGGTCATGGCAGTTGACTGACATTCCATGCCCTCATGCCATCAAATCTATGTTGTACCAGAAGATGGAACCAATGAATGAAATTAATTGGTGGTACAGTAAGGAAGCTTATTTGATGACATATAGGGCAAACTTGATGCCTGTAAGAGGTGAACAATTCTGGAATGTATTGCCAGAACATGCAATGGATCCACCTGACCTTGTGAAAACAGTGGGAAGACCCAAAATCAAAAGAACTAGGGAAAATGATGCAGTAACTAAAAGAGCTGGAGAGTGGGCTCACTCAAGAAAAGGAACTAAAATGAGATGTAGTAAGTGTGGTGAAACAACTCACAATGCAAGAACATGCAATGTAAGAACATTACTCATTTACATATCTCATTGTTATTAGTACTATGTAATTAACTGCACATAAACATTGTATTTTCAGTTTGTTGAAGGAGAACAGGAGACAACATTGAAGAGAAAAAGGGACACAACTGAGGAAGAGTCTGAAGAAGAACCTGAAGAACAAGTTGAAGAATCCCATAGAGAAGATTATGATGTTGATAGCTCAGCCCCTACACCAACACAAGATGAAGAATATCATTTCATGTCTACACCTGGACTGTCACAACAACAGTATGAACCATTTGGACCTACTAGAGAGCCTGAAGTGATCCAGAAATAAGGCCTCAAGTCATATCTGAAAATCGCACAAAATTGAAGATGAGGATAAATCAACAAAGAGCAACTGGAAATAGAGTTATATCTTTTAGAGGTGATCATGCTGGAATTAGTGAGCCTACAGATTTGCCTTACTCACCTACTAAGCTCACTTGGAAAGGAAAAGAAGTTGTAACTGGCAATCGGCTGGAAAGAGACAGACAGGAAAAGGTGGCAAAGTTGAAGACAAAAAAAGCTAATGGGAAATTCCAGATTTGAAGTGTTCTGGATAGTGCAAAAAGTTATCTACAATGCTTATGTTTTATTTATTTTTGGTTGAAGTTGGTGGATGCAAAACAATGATTTTGGGTTGAAGTTGGTAGATGCAAAACAGTGAATGCTTATGTTTTATTTTGGATTAAAATTTGGTAGATACAAAACAATGAATGCTTATTTTTATTTTTGCCTTGAAGTTGGTATTAAGTTATGAAGTTTGGTGAAGCATTGATGTTTTGTTTTTGTCTTGATTTTTGTGATGTTTATTTCCAGTCTTTATATATGATTAGTAATGCATTTCGTATTATTTTGGGCTGAGTTTGGTGAAGACTTGTGTTACTGCTTACTGTCCAAATTTTGGCAAAGACAATAAGGTTCTTTAGTTATTTCCAGTAAGATTTTTATTACTGCTGATTATTATGTTGGTAATGCATTATGGTTCAAGTTTTAATTAGTGTTGGTGAACATATATTCAGTGCTCTATTATAGCATTTTCAATGTTTAGTAGTTCTTCTATATGCCCTTAATTAATAGTTGGAGAAAATATTTTCATTTGCTATTACAGTAGTAGCATAGTGACTAGTATAGTCATCTGTGTAGTCCCTTTTGATATTGTTTGATCAATGTTGTGTTATTCTTTAGTGCTTTTTAGGTAGATGCCAGAGTTCACTAAAATGAGGACTTCTTTGGGCACTACATTTACTTTCAGATTTTGTTTTAAGAGCTACTCCTTTAAAAGGATTGTATTAAAGTGTATTGGGAAAAAGAAAATGTTAAGAGAAAGAAAGGGGAATGTATTATGTTTTAGAGAAATAAGAATGGGTGAAATTGTATCTATTAGAAAAATGAGGGTAAAATTAGTAATTAAGATTTTATGAGTCTATGTGGAGGTAAGGTTGTTTGGTGCTTATGTGGCGTCCATGTGGCGTCCACGTGGCACTTAACACACCTCTGTTAAAAATAAGGGTAAAAGTGACCCAATACTTTAACGGAAGGGTATTTTTGAGCCAGAGTATAGTTTAAGAGCAAATTTGAGCTATTTCTGATAGTTCAAATTTTTGAGCCTTTTCCCTTATTAAAAAGAATGTAGCTATGAAACTGCTCATGTGAAAGTATAATTTTGAAGAAATCACTTTACTATAAAATATTCCTCCAACCATGTTCACCAACAAAAGAAAATGTTCATAAAAAAAAAAAAAAAAACTCGGTGCACTAAGCTCCTGCTATGGGGTGGGCATTAAAATGTCTAATACAAGTTCTATAAAATAAAATTACTCCCCCAAAAAAATAAACTTGTCAACACAAGAATATTTTCCACTCTATTTGCAAAAATCTCACAAGACACTTTTCTTTTTACATGTAAAAATCCAAGATCATCATTTCATCTTTCAAGCTATTAAATTTTTCTCAACTCTCATCAGGAAATCAAAGAGAAAAATCCCAACAAATCATCTTCACCAATTACGACACCAAGTTTCTCGGAGAAAACAACATTGACGGTATCAGCTTCCACATTCTTCACTACATCATCGGGAGAGACTGTAATGTACTCGTTCAGGTTGTGTATAGCTCCATCTGTACAAGTAAAAGGCAGAATGAAAATAGTAATCGTAACTCAAGCAAACGAGAGGTTTCTGTGTTTTCTCTCTAATTGTACCAGAAGACCCTAAATCATACGAAGTACCTATCAGATATCTTTATATAATGCAAATGTGCTCCTCGATTCAATTTTAACTATGAAAGAATATTCAAAAGGCTCAGTTCTACTGGTTTCTATAAGTTCTATTCCATAAGTTAACTATGAAAAGTGACACTACATAAAATGAGATAAGATAATTGGAAATAAAACCAGCAGGGGAGATACGAACTTCTAGTCAGTTTGGTATGGCATACAACGACATATTTCAACTTTTGATGCACGATATCCACCTCCAAATTTGTTGAAGTGTGCAAGTCAAAAGGTTAATATAGAGCAAACTAATTGACAATCAAGCAAAAATGTCATTCCTTATTGAGATATTTATCATGAAATTGATGAACTTTAGCAAAAATAACAAAAGAATAATCAAATTAGAGTCGGCATTTGAGTAGTTATGGGATAAAAATATTAATCGAAGGAACAAAGTTATCTTTATCTCCCAAATGTACCAACAAATGACAAAAGCATAATCTTGCAAACTTTTATTTCCTGCATTTACCTTCAGCAACAATAGCTTCATGTGATGGTGGCTGAGCAATCCAGTTTCCAGCAGAATCCTTCATATGTCTTCTATCTGATGCAAAGCTTCGGAGGAATATAGGGGCATGTACAATTCGAAAAAATCTGAAATGGACAAGGTTGGTTCTTCATGTGGTTGCAGTAAGCTACTTATTCCAAGCACAAGGTCGACAATATTGCTTAGCACCAGAAGAAAAACATACTCTAGTTTCTTCTTCAGAAAAAGGTCAGTGAAAGAGCATTTCTTTAATGAGACCACCCCCTATAGGGTGGACTTGTGAAATCAATTTTTAAAGATAAATAAAAAAATGAGATTCACTAAAGTAGAGCAAAAATTTTACGAAAAGTTAGAAACATTTTAAGGTTGGGTTGACTTCAGGAAGGAATGGAGAAAAACAATACATAGAAGAGCAGAACTACTTTTGTATCACTATATCAAGAATCTTATCATTTGAGCAAATATGAAATATCTAGATCCTATAAAAGAAAATGAAATAACAGTTCTTCATCGTTTAAGAGCAAAAAATTCAAGAAATCATGTTTCTTTTTGGGGCTAGAACAGTTATTACCTTTTGAATTCTGAAAATATCTGAATTGATGGACGAATGCTGTCAGCGACATAAGTGCCAAGAGATGATGGAAACGGAAGGCTTGAATCTAAATCCCACACTAGTGACGAAGAGTTCTCATTTCTCTTTTTCTGCAAGCATCCAAACAGATTTTCTCAAGGACATGAAATCTCAATAGCTATAGTAGAGAAAAATAAAAAACATATAGTTAACCATTTTCAGTTTATACTAGAGAAAAGTAGGTTAATCTAACCTGTACACAGATGACATGATAGTCCCACAGAATAACTCCCTCTGCTCGCTGGCTAGCCTTCTGATGCCACATAGGAATCTGAAAGCATATAATTATTAATTAACATCCCCAAAAACATTATGCTAGGTACAACTTAACTGTCAGCCATTCTGTCGCTCTCCTTATTCAAACAACTAAGTTAGAAAGCCACAGTACACTAGAAACAAACTCATAGTATTGAATCGATTTAGTTTCGAAGACTGTTCACGTCCAATTTATCTTTAACTCATTTAAGTGTCCTGGACCATTTTCAGATTCATTCAAACATGAACTTCCCTTCATCCTTTTACTTTGCTGTATTATGGATGGAGAGAAAAAACTGAACTGATTAATGCATTACAAAGAATGATCAAATGGTAAACAAAATGTGAAAGATCAAGTTAATCTAACGTTAGTACATCCCGTTTGCACACAAAGGCTTGCAGTTCACATTATTTTGTGTTCCACCAAACCATTTGCTAGTTTAACGCAATAATTACCATTATGAGATGAAGTATCAATGCAGTTAATGAACTTCTTAAGACAGTAACAAGTAACCAAAGGGAAAGCAAAGAATAGTTGCCTGCTTCTTCTCATTGGAAATGAAAATAACAAACAGATCAGAACCATCAGGATATGCCAGTCCGTCATCACATAGCTTTTTGCATAGCAGGTAGATGTTTTCCTCACTGTAATAGAAAGTAAATACAAAAATCAAACAGAAGAATACTTATTGTTAGTGCTAGTAATTTTTCTCAATCAATCAACTATGCCTCAAATCCAGATCAATCCGAGTCAATTATATGAACCCTCTATATATATTCAGTAAGCAAGCTTAATGTGAATGGAAATTAAAAACAGACATGTCAAATTTGAAAAGGAAAGTACTTAAGTTGAATAATTCTACATAAATAGATTCTAAGGATTTCAAAAGTTCCCTTTTCTTTATGAAACATTTATCTTTAGGACAGGCGAAGAATTTCTGCAGGAATATGCTCATAGAGATACTCCAAGTTAACGAAACAACAAGATCTTTCTTTTGTCCCTTCCGGGCGATCCCAAGATAAAGAAATGGTTAATATATTCAAGATAATTACATATTTACAACCGTCTCAATTCATCCTATTTCAACATATCCGGGATGTGATATGGTTCCAAAGTATGAACTAGATATGGATAGTTCCAATAAGATTTCATTCTTGAACAAAAATCAATTTTTTGTTACAGGGGAGGATACACGTTACACTATGATTTTGAATCAGAAGAAAGTTTTCAATATCTATTCACACTATTAATAACCGAGCCAGATCTGGTGTATTATACAGGATTTGCCTTTTCTATTAATTCCTGTGGATTGGATAAAAACAATTCTTGAATGAGGTCAAGGATGAATAGAAAAAGAAATCTTTGTTGGCTCTACTTCCTATTTTTAGGAAGAGAATGAATATTTTTCTCAAAGGATTAGAAAAAATGGGTTTGGATCTCCTACGCGAAGGATTTGGAAGATCCAAAACCAAAAATAGTGGTACTTGGTAGCAACTACATAATGAAGGCAATCACTCAACATAGATTGATCCGAAATTTGATACAAATCCAATATATTACCTATGGGTACATAAGAAATATATTGAACCGATTCTTTTTATTATAGATCCGATCGCAACTTCGAATATGGAATTCAAAGGGATCAATAAGGAAAAAAATACTATGAATCATAGATTGCCAAGTTCTTTTTCTTTTTACTCATTCAGTATTGCTTTTACCAAATAAACGATTGACAAGTTACAAATTCATATCTTGAAGTCTCTTTAGATAACTTAAGTTCAAAATTACCAGATATTTATAAAACTCATGAAATCACTTAATAAAGCTCTCCCTTTCCCCAAACAAAAGCCATCAGCTAAACCAGTTCAGCCTACTAAAGTAACACCATAATGAAGCAAACTAAGGCTAAATCCTTTAATTAATTCACATTTACCAAGAATTTTTTGGCTCAACTACAAACTCCACAAACATTTTTTGCATAAAAATGGTGCCCATACAATCTTTCCTGCACCAAATTTCATGTATATTTTCATACTACATAAAAAAAGAGTAGGTAGTGGAACATAGTCTTGCTTTTCGACGGGTTTAGGCTTGGTGGTATCTGTTGTAGTATTAATTGTAAGCTCGTAGTTGCTTGCTTTTGATATCCATCATCAACGGTTTTTTATTGTGTTTTGGTTATCGCACTATCCTATTGTTGTTACTGTTCTTTTTTTGTATGCTCCGCACTACTTCCCTTTTTAGTTGCCATGTTTTCTTCCCTATAATTTTTTTTTCTTTCCATAAATAATTTGAATTGCTACACCTGTTTCGAAAGCAACATCTCTACCTCAACGAGGTAAGAGTAAGGAATGGTACACTCTATCCTCCCCAGACCCCACTTGTGAGATTTCATACGGTATGTTGTTGTGGTTGAGGATCTAAAACTTGTCAGCTGTAGAATTCACTTAAATTATTCAGACTTCAAATGAGAAGGATATCAGCATTTGTACATCAGATTTCATAAACAAACAGTAATCACCAGCTATGTCTGTATTTCAGGAATAAGCATTTTTATACACCACCTCGCCCACCCACACCTCCCCCAAACAACAGTAATCACCAGCTATGTCTGTATTTCAAGAATGCATTGTTATACACCACCACTTACCCCCCCCCCCCAAACAACACTAATCACCAGCTATATCTGTATTTCAAGAATGCATTACTATACACCACCACCTCCTTCCCCACACCTCTCTCCAAACAACAGTAGTCACCAGCTATGTTGGTATTTCAAGAATGCATTTACAGACCCCCACCCCCAAACAAATATCCCTTCCCCGCCCCATCGAGATATAGAACTGACTAATCCTCAGTCAAAGGGTCGAGAAACTCAATGACACTATTCTTGAACAACTTGGAGCTGGCTCTTCTTTTCGCACTATTACGGATATGAAAATAATGGTCAAAATCTGATTCAATTGGCAACTGCCCCAACCGGAAATAGGATTGACTACCAATTCCGAAGGAACTGGAGTTACATCAGTAATCACCAGGTATGTCTGTATATCAAGAATGCATTTTTAAACAACACCACCCACCTCCCTCCCAAAACAACAGTAATCACCAGTTGTGTCTGTATTTCAAGAATGCATTTTTACACACCCCCACCGCCCAATCACCACCTATGTCTGTATTTCAAGAATGCATTTTTACAACCCCTTCCCCCCCCCCCCCCCTAAACAACAGTAATCCCCAGCTGTGTCTGTATTTCAAGAATGCATATTTACACGCCCCACCCCTAAAAAGGCAAAAACACACACACACATAATACCAATTTTCACTTACTTAGGTCTTCAAATGAAAAGGGTATCCTCAATTATGCATCAGATTTCATAAACAAACAGTATTCATCATCAGCTATGTCTATCATTCAAGAATCTATACACACACATACCCCTCCACCCCCAAAAAAGCACACACACAGAGAGAGAAAGAGAGAGAGAGAGAGAATGTACCAATAAAAAGGGGTATGATGAAAGGTTGGAACTTGCAGAGAAGGAACTGTAGCTGAAGACCTCACTTCCAATTCCAAATTTGAAGACATCTTTTCTTTAAAAAGTTTAATTCTGCAATTCTGCCCTTCTTGTTTATACTGTTGTTTTCAGTTTTCACAAAACTACTTTAACGATAATTTTTTTTTTTTTTTTTGGACTCAAAAGCGATCGTGAGATTACACTAGTTAAGTTAGTGCGGGGCAAAAACACACCTAACACATTTTTATTTTTCGAGCTTTTACATAAACTATCAGGTGAGTGAGTTTTGTACCTATTATCAAAATTCAAATGGTGAATGTATTAGGTAGGAAAAAACGTAACCAATAGTTGAAGTTTCAAATACGTTTGGATAAATAGTCGATAATAAGTCAAATATAAAACTTGAAAAAAATAAAAATACTTTAAACTCTATTTATTTTATTCATATACCTTTACAAATAGCAATATCATCTCATATTTGTTTTGGCATTTATACAAAGCTCTTACAATGACTCCTTGTGTTGGGAGAATATATCTAAATTTACCCTCTATTTTTTTTAGTATCGTTAAAAAATATCCTCATGTTGACTCCGTTAGGAGTTAGAGGAAAAAATGAGATTTTTTTTTTCTTCTAAAAGATGGATTTTTTGAAATATAAATGAATCGAGTTATATTGTTATAATATTTGAATAAAATGTATTTTTATCTTTAAATCAAATAAGCCTAAAAGATGGAATATAGATAATTTTAAAATTAGGAAAAATTACATGAATTGGTACATTTTAATAAATAATTATTGATATACTTTTTATTTATTACCATTTATAGCAATACTATGTTAAATCTGCAATATGTATTAAAAGTGAATTATGTATGCAATATATATGAATTATATATGAATTATAATTGTTTTTAAAGTATATTATGTTTGTTTGATAAAAATTTGACACATTGAATTATAAGTGTATTAAAATGTGTGATAAACGAATTATTTATCATTAAAATTTGTATTATATGTGAATAAAAAATTGTTCTTTGTAATATGAATTAAACTTGTATTATAAATGAATTAAAAGTGATCAAGTGAAAAAAAATATTATTACTATAAATGGTAAATATTTTTTTATTATAGTATATTTATGTAAGTTTCCCTTTTAATTATAACTTCATAATTATTATCCTAATGAAAATCTCAAGATAATTCGATTTTGAACCAAATATTAATGAAAGGGAAATTTATTCAATTTTAGATATTAGAGGAGCACAAAAGTACATTATTTGATAATACTACAATACAACATATAGTGCACAACATATAACACTTTAGTATATTAAGTACTTTTGTACATATTAAGCTTAATTGAGGAGTCTCTAGATGTTGTGAAAAGTCGTTTTAGTTGTCCTAGTTGGCATATATTGTATGCCACCAACACGAGTCTGTAGTCTGTGAGGAGTTGCTTCATTTGTATTATGCAAGCTTGAAATAGGTTCCCCCGTCCCCCTAGTGTGTGTTGAATCCATCCCATTTTTGGTCAACTTTAGCTATTCAATTGGTACAAGTAATTGTTAAAAAGAAATAGTGATAAGAGTTGAAAATTAAGACTTGGTAGTTGGCAAATTGGTAAGATTTGCAACCCATTTTTGACTTTGCTATATTTACCTATGTCATTAGTGACATAGGCATGGTTTTATCCTTCTATAAATAGAGCATTCTTGCTCATTTGTAGAACACACCAAGTTAGAGAGAAAAACCATTTTGAGAGCAAAGTGAGGTAGTCCATAGACTATACAAGAAAATAGTCTATGAAGAAAAATAGAGTGTGAGCGATATTTTAGTAAGACGGAAACCAAAAGAGTGTTGTTCCTTTTGAGTGTGTAGTAGTCACTTTGAGTATTGTATTCGTGACTACACAGTGTAAAATTCCTTACTATAGTAATATCAGTTGCTCCTCTTGGCCCGTGGTTTTTTCCCTTATTCAGAAGGGTTTCCACGTAAAATTCTTGGTGTCGTTATTTTCCCATTTTATTTCCATTACTTTTACCATATATATTTTTGTGCTTGTCCGCGTTTTCCCAACAAACTGGTATCAGAGCCAAGGTTTTATCTGAGTATGCTCTGTGGTTGCAGCACAGTCTGAACTTCCACATCAGAAAAGATTTACTTTGATTTGCGATAACTATATTTTTGGGGAAAACAATGGAAGCCAACACAAGTAGAATGGTTACTTTGAATGGTGTTAATTATGCCATTTGGAAGGGAAAAATGGAAGATCTGCTTTATGTTAAGAATTTTTACAAATCAGTATTTACCACTGTAAAGCCTGATAATAAAACAGATGAAGAGTGGAATCTGTTGCACAGACAGGTTTGTGGATTCATTAGGCAATGGGTCGACGATAATGTGTTGAACCATATTTCTGGGAAAACACATGCTCGAACCCTATGGGAGCATCTTGAAAGTTTGTATGCTCGGAAGACTGGCAACAACAAAATGTTCTTAATAAAGCAGATGTTAAGTTTGAAGTATCATGATGGTTCTCCGATGACAGACCATCTGAATAATTTTCAGGGGATCATGAACCAATTATCTGCTATGGGCATCAAATTTGATGAAGAAATTCAAGGCTTGCTTCTACTTGGTTCCCTACCAGACTCTTGGGAAACATTTAGAACGTCATTGTCAAATTCTGCTCCGGATGGTGTGATGTCTATGGATTCCGCCAAGAGTAGTGTCTTGAACGAAGAGATGAGAAGAAAAACTCAAGTTTCCTCTTCGTCGGATGTCCTGATAACTGGCCCCAGGGGGAGAAACAAAACTCGTGGTTCTCAGAATAGAGAACAAAATAGGAGCAAATCCAGAGGCAGACTTAAGGATATTGAGTGCTATCATTGTGGTATGAAAGGGCACACGAAGAAGTTCTGCAGGAAGTTGAAGAGGGAGAGCAAATACAAAGAGGAAACTAAAGAAGATGGCAATGAAAATTGCCTAGCCACCATTACCACCGAAGATCTTGTTACTGTCCTTGATGCGGATATGATAAATATTGCTTGTGATGAGTCAAGCTGGGTTGTGGACACTGGTGCCGCATCTCATGTGACATCAAGGAAGGATTTTTTCTCTTCCTATACTCCTGGTGATTTTGGAACCTTGAGTATGGGTAATGAGACTGTTTCTAGGGTGGTTGGTACTGGTACAATTTGTTTGGAAACTAGCGTTGGAACTAAACTAGTTTTGAACAATGTGAAACATGCTCCTGATGTTCGTCTGCACCTAATTTCTGTTGGTATTTTAGATGATGAAGGATATGTTAGTACCAACGGTGATGGAAAATGGAAGCTCATCAAGGGTTCCTTGGTTGTGGCTCGTGGTAACAAACGTCGTGGTCTATACTGGACTACGGCCTCTGCTTGTGTTGATATGGTGAATGCGGTTGAGAGCGATAGCTCTTCAACTTTATGGCACAAGAGGCTTAGCCACATCAGCGAGAAAGGACTTAATGTTCTAGCCAAGAAGAAATTATTGTCAAATTTCCAAAGTGCTAAATTAGAAAAGTGTGAGCACTGCTTGGCTGGTAAACAAAATAGAGTTTCCTTTAAGTCCTACCCTCCTTCGAGAAAGACAGAGTTGCTTGAGTTAGTGCACTCTGATTTATGTGGTCCAATGAAGACAAAGACATTGGGTGGTGCACTTTACTTTGTCACTTTCATTGATGATTGCTCGAGAAAACTTTGGGTCTATGTCTTGAAGACTAAAGACCAAGTGTTAGGTGTCTTTAAGCAGTTTCAGGCTTCAGTTGAAAGAGAAACTGGAAAGAAACTGAAATGCATTCGTACTGATAATGGTGGTGAATATTGTGGACCATTTGACGAATACTGCAAGCATCAAGGTATTAGACACCAAAAGACTCCTCCCAAGACTCCTCAGCTTAATGGTTTGGCTGAGAGGATGAACAGGACCTTGATGGAAAGAGTTAGATGTTTGCTTTCTGAAGCAAAGTTGCCGAACTCATTTTGGGGTGAGGCTTTATTGACCGCTACACATGTTATTAATCTATCTCCTGCTATTGCTTTGCAAAGTGATGTACCAAATAGTGTTTGGTATGGAAAGGATGTTTCCTATGACCATTTGAGAGTATTTGATTGCAAAGCTTTTGTACATGTGCCAAAAGATGAGAGGTCAAAGTTAGATGCCAAGACAAGGCAATGCATCTTCATTGGATATGGCCTAGATGAATTTGGTTACAGGCTATATGATCCAATCGAAAAGAAACTTGTGAGAAGCCGTGATATTATTTTCATGGAGAATCAAACAATTGAAGATATTTACAAAGCGGAGAAGGTAGAATCTTCAAGTTTTGATGGTATAATTCATCATGATGACGTTCCTCACACAAGTGTGCATGATGTTGTTGGGCTTGATAATCATAGTTACGCCCAGAATCATGTATCAAATCAACATGTTGATGTTGATAATAACAATGATATTGTTATTGATGATCCTGTTACTCATGAAGTTGTGGACGAATCAAATATTCCGCTTCGGAGGTCCACAAGACAGCGGTTTCCTTCCTCCCGTTATTCATCCAATGAGTATGTGTTACTCACTGACGGGGGAGAACCTGAATGTTATGAGTAGGCCATGGAAGATGAGCACAAGGATCAATGGATTGAAGCCATGCAAGATGAGATGAAGTCTTTGCATGAGAACCACACTTATGAGTTGGTAAAATTGCCCAAGGGCATGAGAGCTTTGAAGAACAAGTGGGTGTTCAAAGTTAAAGTTGAAGAACACAACTTGAAGCCCAGGTACAAAGCTAGATTGGTTGTTAAGGGATTCGGTCAAATGAAGGGTATTGACTTTGACGAAATATTTTCTCCTGTTGTGAAAATGTCCTCGATTCGCATAGTTCTAGGTTTGGCTGCTAGTCTTAATTTAGAGATTGAGCAAATGGATGTGAAGACGACTTTCCTTCACGGTGACCTAGAAGAAGAGGTTTATATGGAACAACTTGAGGGCTTCAAAGTAGAAGGTAAAGAAAATTTTGTGTGCAAACTCAAAAAGAGTCTTTATGGCCTAAAATAAGCTCCCAGACAGTGGTACAAGAAGTTTGAATCTGTTATGGGGGAGCAAGGCTATAAGAAGACTTCTTCAGATCATTGCGTATTTGTACAAAAATTTTCTGACAATGATTTTATCATCCTCCTGTTGTATGTGGATGATATGTTGATTATGGGCAAGAATACTTCCAAGATTGACGAGCTGAAGAAAGAGTTGTGTAAGTCTTTTTCTATGAAAGACTTGGGTCATGCCAAGCAAATTTTGGGCATGAGAATTACTCGTCTCAGAGATGAAAGGAAGATTTATTTGTCACAGAAGAAGTACATTGAACGTTTTAGCGCTTCAATATGAAGAATGCTAAGCCTGTTAGTACACCTCTTGCTGGTCATATGAAGTTGAGCAAGAAGATGTGTCCTACAGCTAGGGAGGAAAAAGAGAACATGGCCAAAGTTCCATATTTCTCCGTCGTTGGAAGTCTAATGTATGCAATGGTGTGCACTAGACCTGATATTGCTCACGCAGTTGGTGTTGTGAGCAGATTTCTCGAAAATCCAAGAAAAGAGCATTGGGAAGCTGTGAAGTGGATACTCAGGTATCTTAGAGGAAGCTCAGATGAATGTTTGTGTTTTGGAGCATCAAATCCAATCTTGAAAGGTTATACAGATTATGATATGGCAGGTGACCTTGATAACAGAAAATCCACTACTGGATATTTGTTTACTTTTTCAGGGGGAGCTATATCATGGCAGTCAAAGTTGCAGAAGTGTGTTGCACTATCTACAACTGAAGCTGAGTATATTGCGGCTACTGAAGCCGGCAAGGAGATGATATGGCTAAAGCGATTTCTTCAAGAGCTTGGTTTGAATCAGATGGAGTATATTGTCTATTGTGACAGCCAAAGTGCAATAGACTTGAGCAAGAACTCCATGTACCATGCAAGAACAAAACACATCGACGTCAGATATCATTGGATTCGTGAGGAAGTGGAGAGTGAATCATTTCACGTCAAAAAGATCCACACAAGTGAAAATTCTGCAGATATGCTGACCAAGACGATATCGAAAGACAAGTTCGATTTATGCAAAGAACTTGTGGGTATGAGCTCTCTCTAAAGAAGATGAAGATACCTTCTTCCAGTAAATGGGACTGAAGGGGGAGATTTGTTGAATCCATCTCATTTTTGGTCAACTTTAGCTATTCAATTGGTACAAGTAATTGTTAAAAAGAAATAGTGATAAGAGTTGAAAATTAAGACTTGGTAGTTGGCAAATTGGTAAGATTTGCAACCCATTTTTGACTTTGCTATATTTACCTATGTCATTAGTGACATAGGCATGGTTTTATCCTTCTATAAATAGAGCATTCTTGCTCATTTGTAGAACACACCAAGTTAGAGAGAAAAACCATTTTGAGAGCAAAGTGAGGTAGTCCATAGACTATACAAGAAAATAGTCTGTGAAGAAAAATAGAGTGTGAGCGATATTTTAGTAAGACGGAAACCAAAAGAGTGTTGTTCCTTTTGAGTGTGTAGTAGTCACTTTGAGTATTGTATTCGTGACTACACAGTGTAAAATTCCTTACTATAGTAATATCAGTTGCTCCTCTTGGCCCGTGGTTTTTTCCCTTATTCAGAAGGGTTTCCACGTAAAATTCTTGGTGTCGTTATTTTCCCATTTTATTTCCATTACTTTTACCATATATATTTTTGTGCTTGTCCGCGTTTTCCCAACAGTGTGCTAGCACCTGCTTCATTTGTATTTAGCAAGCTTGTAATCATGTTATGGTGTGTCCCTAGCTTACGAGGAGTAGTTAGAGTTGAGTGAGTTGTAGTGCTTAAAATGGGTGAATATCCATCCTGACCCATCAGAAGTTGCTTGATTTGTATTTCGCAAATTTTTAACTGCATTATAGTGTGCCCTTAATGTGCGAGGAGTTACTTCCTTTGTATGAACTAAAGAGCTAGAAGAGAAAGAATCTTGGCATCCGATCCACCAGAAGTTGCTTTATTTGTATTGTCAAGCTTGTTATTGTATCAGAGCGTGAATCTACTTTTCGTGCTTCTTTAGAGTGTGTTGATGAGCTGAAAATGGAAAAATACTTGTGTTCTGATCCATCAAAAATTGCTTCATTTGACTTAGACAAGCGTGTAACTGCATTATAGTGCACCCCTAATTTACGAGTTCTTTCATTTGCATTAATCGTCGAGCTTAAAAGCATAAATATCACTATAGAAAGTAGGATGATTTTAGCCATAGGTTAAATTAATCTTGTTGTATATTTGAGAAATGACTAAATATATTTATAGGGAAATAATTATCTTAGTAATAATCTCAATATTATTATACATATAATAATCTCAAATTTATATATTGTATTATTAGATGCCCATTTCGGCAAATTAAGAGTTAATATTTATTTTCATTGTTTTTTCGAACATTTTGATAGATTTGTTTTGTTTTCTTGTGAGCAATTGGATGTTTATTGTTCTATGTAATATTTTTTTAAAATGCTTTTTTAATACTTTAACAAAATAAAATGATGGTAATTAGGATCGACTCTATGACTCTTGACCAATGACCACCCAATTAACTCTGTTTGGAACGGTTTATCTCAATATATTCGACAATGATACTAGAATTTTTTCTATATTTTCTGTTAATATGTAAATCTTTAAATCGGTTTAAAGGACGTCTAGCAAATATTGGACCTAATGAATTTTTTTATATCAACGTGAACAAGTCTTAATACCAATTACTAGTTAGATATCTATATGAGTCTTTTTTTTTCCTGATGTTCAATTTCACGCTAAATAAGCTTAGTTCGGAAGAGATTGTAGGTTCAAGACGATGTAATTATATACTTAGTTCCATGCAATTTTATGTTGACATCTCGTCTTATTTTAACTCTTTCAATAATCAAGATTTTACAGTACCTATCGATCGATACATTTGAATGTCTACGTAAGATATGAACAAACTTGAGTGATCTTTTTCATTTTATCTTTTGATGACATGTTCTATTTATATGTATGTTAGACTACAAAATTGGTTTGAAATATGAGTAATTAAATGGTGAAACAGTTAATAACTTTTTGTATATATGTACGAGCAAAGGGGTCGAATTAAACTTCACGTTTCTAGTAATTAGAAGGTCGATGTGCCTAGTCGATAGATCGATTTGATATTACGAGGACTAAAATAATAGTTTATCAATATGCATAATGCATAAATGTGATATTGAACTTGGTCTCATTTCACGTTTATGGCTACAATTTTGGATGTGCATAAATAAACACTTAAATTTGTATAAAATTGAACAAGTACACACATGAGTTTCATGTGAAATAATACACGTAGGACACCATGTATGACAACTTGTCATGTAGGATGTTACGCTCGCAGGGCACATATGTTTATTTGTTCAATTATATACAAGTTTAAGTGTCTACTTGTAAACATCCAAAATTGGAGGGCATAAATGTGATTTGAGGCTAAGTTAAAAGATAGGCATAATGCATAAACATGACCTTTAACTTGGCATCAGCAGACTATGCCCTCTAACTTTGAGTATGCACAAGTAGACACTTAAACTTGTATAAAATTGAATAAGTAGACACGTGTGTCCTACATGACATAATACATGTAGGATGTAATGTAGGAAACAAAATTTCCATGTAGGGACGTGCCATGTAGGACAAATGTGTCTATTTGTTCAATTTTATACAAGTTTAAGTGTCTACTTGTGCACATCCAATGTTAAAGGTCATAGTTGTCAGTTGAGGCCAAGTTAAGGGTCATGTTTATGTATTATGTCTTAAAGACTTTATAAAGCATAATACATAAACATGACCCTTAACTTGGCTTCAGCATACAACTATGCCCTCTAACTTTGAGTATGCACAAGCAGACACTTAAACTTGTATAAAATTAAATAAATAGGCACGTGTGTCCTACATGACATAATACATGTAGGACGCCGCTTAGGAAACAAAATTTCCATGTAGGGTGTCATGTAGGACGAATGTGTCTATTTATTCAATTTTATACAAGTTTAAGTGCCTACTTGTGCACATCCAAAGTTAAAGGTCATAGTTGCCAGTTGCGGTCATGTTAAGGGTCATGTTTATGTATGGCATAATACATAAATCGGACCCTTAACTTGGTTTCAAATTATAACTTTGACCTTTAACTTTGTCACTGCACAAATAGACACTTTAACTATCCAAAACTTAAACAAAAAAACACTCGAATCCTACCAGGTAAAATGCGTGAAATACACTCAAATTAGGCGCGTCAGAGATAAAATTTTGCATCATTTTACTAAATATTTTTAACACTCTATGTTTATTTCTTAGCCTCTGAAAATTCGTAATTGTAACTGTCTACACACTATGACAATCATAATATACAAAATATCTTTTTTTCCATTAAGTATTTGACAACTTAAAGTACAAATATACTTCAAACTAAAGAAAGAAGAATAAGTTAATTCATGACTTGCTATATCTATGGGCTGTTCGGAATTTTTTTTGCAACAAAAACGTTAGCTTCCCATATTGGCTTGAACATCTGATCAACAATATGCAATTCTTGTTTATAAAGTGTTGAACTTTGATACCTTAACTAAATTAAGGAAGAAGAATAGGTAATTGTTCAAGTATATCAATTTTTTGCACATATCTTGAACAACTTTTTCTTTGATTTGAATATAAGGGCATGAATTTTAGAAATTTAGATTATGAATGAATTTGTTTTCTTTTTCACTTTATTCTATTTTATAATTTATTTTTATTATTTTAAAATCTAGGTGTTTTTATTTTAGTTAGTTGGCAGCAACTTAGTGGTTCACTTATCCACGTCAGAGCATTTGTATATCACGCATTGTGTCTGAAATATTCAAATGTTTTTTTGTATAAAATTTGGATAGTTAAAGTGTATCTTTGTGCACTATCAAAGTTAAATGTCAAAGTTATAATTTGAAGTCAAATTAAGGGGCATATATATGTATTATGCCTTTATGTATTATGCCTTAAAGACATTTATAAAGCATAATACATAAATATGACCCTTAACTTGATTTCAACAGACAACTATGTCCTCTAAGCGTCATGTTTATGTATTATATAAGACATAGTTATAAAGTATAATACATAAAATGGCCCTTAACTTGGCGTCAACGAACAACTATGCCCTCCAACTTTGAATGTGCACAAGTAGGCACTTGAAGTATCATAAAATTGAACAAGTAGACACAAGTGTCTTACATGACATAATACATGTAGGATACAAAATTGCCATGTAGGATGAATGTGTTTATTTTCTCAATTTTATACAAGTGTAAGTACCAACCTGTTGCACGCCCAAAGTTAAAGATCAGAGTTTTCAATTGACGCCAAGTTAAGCGTCATATTTATATGTTATGCCTATTTATAAATTTATGTCTTATCAATAACTATGAGAAGAAGTGTTTATTAACACAATATAAAAGGTTATTTACTTTTTGAAACAGACTAAAGATGAAAGTGATAAAAATAAATTAAAACAAAAAAAGTAAGTAGAATAATGTAGAGATAACAAAACACACAATGCATAGATACTAGATAGTACTAATACAACACAATGCAGTAAGAAGTTACATTGTGGGCTAAATTAGCCATTAATTATTAGATGTTACTTCAAATTGTACTGGTTGACAAACTTGCTTGTGATTTGTGTGGGGTGGGTGGTAAATTAGCCATTAATTATTTGAGTCTCTTCGTTTGTATTTGTTAAGCTTGTAATTATAATTGGGGTCTGACGTGCCCATGCTTGTGGGCTTTTACTTCATTTGTGAATATAGTAGGGTCTACTAGAGGAATAGTTATTGCATTTGTGTGAGCTAACAAGCTTAAAATGGGGGAATCCTGCTTTTCTGATCCATCAGAAGTTGCTTCATTTGTATTTGATAAGCTTGTAACTGCATTGTGGCGTGACCCTAGTGTGCGAGGATTCGCTGAGGAACTTGAAATGGTAGAATACACTTGTCCTGATTTACCTTTAGAACTTGATCCTCCTGAAATCGCACAATTTGTATTTTTCAGGCATGTAGTCCCAAATTGTCGTGACCTTAGTTTGTGAGGAGTTGTTGTAACTGCGTTATGACGTGCCCCTAATTTACGAGGAGTTGTTGCATGTCCATGGCTCCAAAAGAGTGGAAATATCATGAGAAGTGCAACAACATAAAGTAGATTAATTTTAGCCATGACTTAAACTTTGTTGTATATTTGAAAAATAGCCAAATCTTGATATGGTTAATGTCTCATAAAATTGTTTTATATAGTGGAAATAATCTTGGTAATAACCTCCATATCATATAATAAAATATTATCACCAATATATATAATCACTCTATGTAAATATTATAATACATTTGGTTTAATTGACTCAGATGTATATATAGATGCCCACTTCGGCAAATTTATAATATTCTCTCTCTTTTTCTTGTCATTGTTGCAAAATTTTGATAAGATTTGATTTGTTTGTATTATGAGCAGTTGGATACGGTTTTAACTTTTTTTAAAAAAAAAATCTCACCCATGATATCTGTATTGATAATCCGATTTAATTTGAATTATTTTGCATCATAAAATCTCATATTCGGAGATAAGTGCTATTTGACAAAGATGATTCGATATTTAGCCGTTCTCAAATTCAAGACTTGTAATAAAAAATAAAGAATTATTTATCATGACTTTCGTTTGTTATTGTGAACTTTATACTTAAAAGAACGAATACGATATTAATTAGTTTTATTAAACGAGAAAGTTTTCAAATAGCATTTTTTGTAACACCCCGGAAGTTTCTAGACTAAAATTTGAACCATTCTTTATATGTGTATAGGGTCATACCAGGTGATTCCTAATTGTGCATATGTGTTACGGTCAATTCTTTAGTGTTAAAAGAGATTTGGAGATGAATTAAGGTCATAAGAATCCTCTAGCACCAAGTTGAGTCGAAAGCATCTTATCTATTGATATTCAATATAAGATTTTACTTGGCTCAAATTCAAACGATTACATATCTTCGAATATGAAGAGGTAGGTGACTATTAACCTATCAAAAGAAAGAGCTACGAGTCTTCTTTATAACACTATCAAGTTCGTGTCAAACAAAAATTCAGAGTAAAATTTATACTCGTTTCAGTGAAGCCTTGTCAGGCAGTACCATGTTTTTTTATGAAATTATGCTCCTCTTTACATTAATTCACGTTTTCATTGTTTCACTTTGGTTTTAAAATCTTATTGTAGTGATTTCGCATGAGACTTTGAGCATGAAAACTAGCATGATATGAATTTCAACCTCAATAAAAGTTATTTTAGATATGACTTTTAGGTTAGACTCACGTATTATTCAAATTGATAGATGATTTTCATATATATGAACACTAGGTAATTAATCTTTCTGACATTTTGAACAACTTATCAATAATCGACTGTTATAAGAAAGTATTTTTGTAGGTTTTAGAACATTTCTAGAGAAATTGAATTATTTAATATTATCACATATCTCAAAAATGTAAATATATAATTAATGACTAAAATTATCTTAATATCTAATTATTTTTATCTTTTACATAATTTATCATATTATGATGATAAAATTCTCTTTGTTAAAAGTGAGTCATATTTTTATGTAGCGATTAAACATATTTTTTTATACATGAAAAATATAGAATCTGATAATTTTATGGTTATCATAACTCCTTGTGTAAAAAAAATGATGTGAAAGTTTTTGATAATCAATATTAGTTATAAATAATTTAAGACTGTTGAAAAATGTACACCACAACAACATAAATAATATTTTTTAGAGATAATCTACTTGTCTGAGGTCAAATGTTCACCACTTTTCGTTACTAATACTTTTTATTCTAACAAAAATTTATAGAAGGAGAAAAATATATTTAGAACAACAGCAAAATATTATTATTGACCATTATAGAAATTCATTCTTCATTAAATTGCGAAAGGCCCTTCCGTATTATTCATCAATGCAACTTTCCGATTTTTTTAGGAATATTTATGTATGATTGTTGCATTATGAAAATACACATAGACTAATGTTGGATTCTAGACTCATGTGAAAGAAACATTCTCGAACATTAAAAAATTAAAAATGAGTCTAACCTAGATAATTCAAACACTCAACAATGACTTGGGACATGAAGGACAATAAATCTATGTTAATAGACATATCTTTTGTAGCTTAAGATATTAATTTTATTTAGAGTAGGTTTTGTTTCATATTCTTCAAATTAAGTTTGACTAAAATAGTTATAACTTTTGCCAAAAATATTTAGAAGAGCCGAATGAGAAAGAAAAAAACACATTAAAAGGACGAAGATCTTTGTCATGGTGAGATTATATACGAATCAAACAAAAAAATAATCAATACAATTGTAAGGAGACAACAAAAGAGCGAGAAAAAACATACATTAAAGGGAGTAAACTATGAGATACTCTCCTCAAAAAATTGACTGACACTTCAATCAACTTTCAATCCTTAAAGAACTCATAATATCCACTGATAAAATTTAGTAAAAATAGACAACAACATAAAAACCAAAAAATATGGACATGCAAAGTTATTAACTAACATAGGATTTTCTGAAGAACACGAAATCACATCCTTGTTTGTGAAGGAACAACATTGTTGATGAAGAAATTTGTGATTTGTAAGGGCTTTTTTTAATGTACCTTCAACAATTTCAATAGAGAAAACTTGCTTGAATATTCAATTAACATTTGTTATTTAAACAAACACTTGTAACAAAAACTTTGCATAAACATAAACAACAAAGTTTAAAGCATATATTCAAAAACAATAATTAATAATATAAGAATAAACTAATGATTGTAAAAAACATAATAGAAGGAAACAGAATGAAAAAAATCGAGTCCATTGATTGCACAATGTAGTCGTCTATTTATAGACAACAAATGATACTGTAAAAATATGATTATTGTGTCTTATCGGAAAGGTCAAAACTCTTTGGAAAAGTTACAACCCTTTCACAACATTTCAGAAAAGTCGCAAATCTTCATAAAGTTACAACTTTTCATGAAAAAAGTTACAACTTTTTATAAAAGTCACAACTTTTCATAAAAGAGGAAGGTTAGTTTTGGAAATAAAATAAATTCAAAGAGAATCCTGACTTGTGGTGGCGCCACGTAGGTGGGCCTAGGCTTCTCTTTTATATATATATATATATATATATATATATATATATATATATATATATATATATATATATATATATATATATATATATATAAATAATTTCATGAATATATGTTATTTTAGGAGGATTATTTAGCACCAAGAGGATACAGGTTTAGAAAACTGAAGTCTCATAACTATGTGTCATTGTAAGATTATGTTTCACCACTTTGACGGTTTACTATTTAGCCATGAGAGGCTCAAATTAGTGGATCCACATAGATTCGATATGGTTCTATACTTTGGCGAGATATAGGGAAGCCCTCTACTTTGGCGAGATATAGGGAAGCCCTCTACTTTATGATCTTTTTTTTTTACGTTATGGTGTATGTCAGTTATAAGAAACTCTCTACTTTATGCATTTTTTTTTACGATATGCTCTTACTTTATTTGATTCATTTTGAGTATGCTATTTACATTTATGATTATGCAAGGCTAATAGACTCGTCTCTACATATGTTTTAATAGAAGATTATGAATGGTATCTGGACATGAAGTTCAACTATATTCTCTTCAAGTTCTCATAGTATGTATATGATTTTGAAAATCTTATTTCACTGTCCTCATTAGGCCATTTTTATGATTAAGCTAATGTCTGTTACTTACTCAGTAAATTTCATGTATTGACGCATACTTTCTAGATCTAAACTGTATCTTTTTTATAATGTAGATTGTAGTGCTCGTTAAACTCTTGGCTAATGAAACTACAACATTTCCAATCAGCAGATGGTCAACCTTCATTCTTTGAGGGAAAAACTAATCAGAGTTCATAGTTTATATTATTTCTTACCATTTACTTGAGTAGCTTGAGGATTTGTCCCAGTTGCTCATCAATATTGGTAGAGGCTTCATCGACATTCAGTCAAACAATTGTATTTACTTATCCCTTCTCTCCTATTTCACACGTCGAAATGTAGCCTTCTTATAGACTTATAGACATGGGTGGATCTACCCTAGACACCCCTTCGTGAAAATTATATTGTATATATAGGTAAAAATTTAATTTTAATGATTATATATACAAGTGTTGACATATCTTAACACAAGTTATAGGTTTAGTGGAGTGGTTAAGAAGCTCCAAAACTTGTTGGAGGTTGTGTGTTCTATTGTTGATAGAATTGTTAACTTTTTTTACTTTATATTTTGACACCCCTTAATAAAAATCATGACTCCGTCATTGCTTATGGAGATGAACACGCTTTTACATCTCCTTAACCTGAAATGGTTGTAGAGAGGAAAAGTTTCAAATAATTTATATTGTTGTTACAATATCTTTTTCATATTTTGTTACTTTATATTTTGACACCCCTTATATTGATAAACACGCTTTTACATCTCCTTAACCTGAAATGGTTGTATAGAGGAAAAGTTTCAAATAATGTATATTTTTGTTATAATACCTTTCTCATATTTTTTATGCCATAGGAGTTCATCCAATGTATTAACTTTCGTTTTCCTTTCAGTTTAAGTGATATGCTTCATGTAAGGTCACGGGTTAGCTTGGGACCACTCATGATTTCAAGTAGCATGTTACGTTCAAGATGTTGTCAAGACCCAGAGCGTTACGAGTGACACCCGCACTAAATTACCTGGTGGGAGAACCAATAACTTTTCCCAAATAATCACAAAATACCATTTATGAATAAAAGTTCATCAAATAACGAATGAAAAATAGTTTTCGACAACTTAGGATTTAGTACCCATAAACTCAATCAATAGTCAAAAAAAATTCACATTTCAAGTAATTGGAAGGTTAAATATGGTGACTCGATTAAGTATTACTCTCTCCGTCCGGTATTGTTTGTCATGATTTCTATTTTTAGGTTTCAAACTATAAAAACTTTGACTAATATTTTAAGATGTATTTTTCATCATATTAATATGCAAAAATTGCAATTTATAGTAGTTTTCATATAGTTTTAGAATATCTAATTTTTTTTGTTTAAAATATCGAATTAATGTGATCTAATTTAACTTTGAAAATTATTCAAATTGACTTTCGAAAAGCGTAACATGACAAACAATACTGGACGGAGGGAGTAATTTCGAATTAATTGTGTGATGAAAAGTGCTTTTAATGTGATATATAAAAGCCTTACACTTTTTGACAGATTAAAAAAGAAAATAAGGCATAACAATTAAAACTAAAAACACACAATGCATAGATATAGTATTTATTTATTTATATATATAGCAAGATGCTATATTGTGCGCTGATGGAGCGACTAGTTATTAGAAGTTACTACAAATTGTACTGGTTGACAAACTTGTTTGTTATTTGTGGGGGCGTTCCATAGTCTTCGAGTGGTTATTTCGTTTGTATCAATCGATGATTAATGAACCATGTCCTGACCATGGTTCGCGAGGAAGAACTACATTTGTTTGAGTCCCTTCGTTTGTATTTGGTAAGCTTGTAATTATTATAATACATTTAGTTTAATTTACTCAGATGTATGTATAGATGCCCACTTCGGCAAATTTATAATATTCTCTCTCTTTTTCTTGTCATTGTTGCGAAATTTTGATAAGATTTGATTTGTTTGTTTATGGGCAGTTGGATACGTTTTTTTTAAAAAAAAAATAAATCACCTTTGTATGGTCATCCAATTAAATTCAAATTATTTTATATCAATATAACAAAGGTGATTCTATATTCAATTATGCTCAAATTTGAGAGTTATGATCAATAATGGAGTATTAACAACTCTATCATGAACCTGATTATTTAATGCAAATTTTATACTTAAAAAGGAATGATTATGATATTATTTACTTTTACTAAACGATCAATGTAGAAATTAACCAATATAGGAATATTTGTACGTATTGTGACAACTATTTAATAAATTAGAATTTGATAAAAACATATAGTGTTAGTCTGACATTTGAATATTAATAAAAATGTATCATATGTTATAGGTAGGGAAAAGGGCTATAAATACCCCTAGACTATATGAAAAGGTTCAAAAATACCCTTTATTCATCTAATGGGTTAAAATACCCTTCAATCCATCTATTTGGTCTATTTCTACCCTTAAAACTAACAATCTTTTAATATATATATATATATATATATATATATATATATATATATATATATATATATATATATATATATATATATATATATATATATATTATCACTTATTAGGTGTTGTTAGCGGAAACGTGAAACTAGAGAACAAGGAAGAACAACAATATTTAACGTGGTTCGGATCAAAATGATCCTATGTCCACCAAAGAACAACTGCACTGATATTTATTTCACTCTACAAAGAATACAAGTGAAATACTACAAGAGAGAGAACACAAATGTCTTAGAAGGTGAGAAGGCAAGTGAGAGGATGATTTGAAAATGAATTAAGCGCTACCTATTTATAGGAATAAATTCATCCTATTGATGTCATCCATGACATCACTATGTGTCAAAATTGTCAAGGTTAAGATAGCAAACCATTTTATGGTTTGCCTAACTTTCACCTACCAAGATACAATCTTTAACTTGTATTTTGTACTAATTATCTTCCTACCAAATATTCATATTAATTCATCTTCCATTTAGTTTGATTCCACAAGAACCAAAACCAACTCTTTCAATCTCCACCTTGGTTTGTGTTCCAAGCATGCGTATAAACAACTCCGGCCAAAACTTCTAAGCTTACTGGGCAATCCCATTGTAAGAAACAAGAAGAATCAAACCTTTGTTGAACATACCAGCTCCACCTAGCAGTTGTTCTCTTAGAGTTGCATCAATTGATGCATACTCCCGCCAAGTCCTTGCAGTGTGCAAACTTGGCAAGCGGGACTATTTTGGTCAACATGTCTGCAGCGTTATCGTCTCTGATAACCTTCTCAACCTTGATAGCTCCCTTTTCTACGACATCTCGAATAAAATGAAATCTGACATCAATGTGTTTGGTGCGCTCATGAAATCTTTGATTTTTAATCAAATGAATAGCACTTTGACTATCACATTTTAGAATTGATTTAAGCTGAACTGAACTCAATTCTGCCACCAAACCTTTCAACCAGATAGCTTCTTTCACTGCCTCCGTTGCTGCCATATATTCTGCCTCTGTTGTAGACAAAGCGACAATCGACTGTAAAGTCGATTTCCAACTAACGGCACTGCCAACGAGAGTAAAGATGTATCCAGTTGTGGACCTCCTTCGATCAAGATCCCCTGCATAGTCAGAATCAACATAACCGAGAATTGAAATACCTTCACTTTTCCGGAAGGTTAGGCCAACATCAGGAGCTCCTTTGAGATATCTCAATATCCACTTGACAGCTTCCCAGTGCCTTTTTCCTGGATTTGCCATGTACTTGCTTACCACACTTACAGATTGGGCAATATCTGGACGTGTGCATACCATAGCATACATAATGCTACCAACTGCACTCGCATAAGGAACCTTTGACATATGCTCCACCTCATCCATAGATTGAGGCATTTGTAACTCTGAAAGCTTGAAATGAGAAGCTAAAGGTGTACTTACAGGCTTGCTCATATGCATATTGAATCTTTCAAGAACTTTTCGGATGTACCTCTTCTGAGAAAGATGTACAACACCATTTTCTCTTGAAATTTCCATTCCAAGAATTTTCTTTGCAACTCCTAGATCCTTCATGTCAAATTCCTTGCTCAACAGTTTCTTCAAAATATTTATCTCTGTGATGTTGTTAGCCGCAATAAGCATATCATCAACATACAACAATAGATAAATCATAGAGTTACCAGACATCTTCTTGTGATACACACAACTATCAAATGCACTCCTCGAAAATCCATGTGTAGTCATGAATGCATCAAACCTCTTGTACCACTGTCTAGGGGATTGCTTCAAACCATACAAAGACTTCTTTAGTTGACATACATGGTCTTCTTTTCCTTCAGCTAGAAAACCTTCAGGCTGATCCATATAGATTGTTTCTTCTAGATCACCATGTAAGAAAGCGGTTTTGACATCAAGCTGTTGAAGCTCTAAATCAAATTGTGCAACCAATGCTAGTAGTACGCGAATTGAGCTATGTTTCACGACTGGAGAAAAGATCTCATTGTAGTCAATTCCCTCCTTCTGACTGAAACCATTTGCAACCAATCTCGCCTTGAACCTAGCATCTTCCACTTCTGGAATACCTTCTTTCTTTCTGTAGACCTATTGGCATCCAACTGTCCTCATCCCCTTTGGCCTTTTAACTAAGACCCATGTCTCATTTTTGTGAAGAGACTCCATCTCTTCCATCATGGCTAACTGCCATTGTGCAGCATCTTTGCAAGAAGTTGCTTCAACATACGAAGAGGGCTCGAGATCCTTAATCTCTTCTTCTGCAGCTACGAACGCATGTGCAATCAGATTTTCTTGCTCTATAAGACGTTCCGGTTTCCGTATCTGCCTTTTGTCCCTTCCCTTCGCAATTGTGTATGGTTCATTGGAAGCAAGTTCTTTAAGATCTGCATCTTTTGACTCATCAATTTGAGTCTCTTGATCCTGTTCCTTGGTAAGCTCCACCGGTAGCTCCACCTGCTCGTTATTCTCGTTTCTAGATAACTCCACAGAAACTTTACGAGGATCAAGTATAGAGGATTCATCAAAGGTAACATCTCTACTAACTACAAATTTGAGTAAAGACAAACACCATAGTTTGTACCCTTTTACTCCATCTACATACCCTACGAATATGGCCTTTTTAGCCCTTGGTTCAAGCTTACCTTCATTAACATGATAATAAGCTGGACACCCAAATATTCGCAAGTATGAATAGTTAGAGGGTTCACCTGACCAGACCTCATTCGGAGTCTTAAAGTCAATCGTTGATGCTGGAGACCGATTGACAATATGAGAAGCAGTATGAACTGCTTCAGCCCAAAATACTTTGGACATCTTAGCTTGTAAGAGCATACAACGAGCCTTCTCAAGAAGAGTTCTATTCATTCTCTCGGCAACTCCATTCTGCTGTGGTGTGTGCCTGACCGTCTTATGTCTTGCGATCCCATGAACCTTGCAGAAATCATTGAACTCTTCACTGCAAAACTCCAAGCCATTGTCCGTGCGAAGATACTTGATTTTCCTCTCCATTTGATTTTCAACCAAAATCTTCCACTCTTTAAATGCTTCAAAAGCATCACCTTTTGTCTTCAGGAAACGCACCCAAACCTTTCGTGAAAAATCATCAATGAATGTGAAAGATACCTCTTTCCTCCCTTCGATGGAAGCTTAGAGGGACCCCATAAATCTGAATGGATGTAGTCTAGCACCCCTCCCGTCTTGTGCTTGCCAGTGCTGAAGCTGACCCTTTTCTGCTTCCCTAAGACGCAGTGCTCACAAAATTCAAGTGTGCTGATCTTCTCACCATTTAAAAGGTTGCGGTTGCTCAACATCTCCAATCCTCGTGCGCTCATATGGCCTAGTCTCATGTGCCATAATTTTGCCTTGTCATCATTAGATAACTGCACTGTAGATGCATTTACAGAGCTAATAATGGTGCTTCCCGCAAGTGTGTAGAGTCCATCCTCCAGCTTGGCCTTCAACATGACTAAAGACCCTTTAGTCACTTTCATAGTTCCTCCTTCACTCATGTACTTATAGCCTTGTTTATCTAAAGTACCCAGGGAGATCAAATTCTTCTTTAGATCAGGAACATGACGGACTTCTGTAATAGTCCTCACAATTCCATCATGGCAGCGAACATGAACTGAACCAATGCCAACTATTTTACAAGTTGCATTATTGCCCATTAATACAATTCCTCTACTTGTTTCATAGCTGCTGAACCAATCTTTTCAGAATGTCATATGCAGAGTACAACCAGAGTCTAAGACCCATTTATTGTTATAGACTCCACTATTGCATGATGTTGTTAGTACATAATCATTATCATTATCATGTATTTGCTCAACAATGGATGCGCTCGCCTTTTCTTTGGACTTCGACGTAGGGCAATCTCGTTCAAAGTGCCCCTTCTTGCGACAGCCCCAACATTCCACATTCTTTTTGTTCACACGAGACTTTGATCTGTACTTTGATTTGCTCCTTCCCTGTTGGCTAGTACGACCTCTTACAAAGAGTCCACTAGCTTCGTCACTTTTGTCTCCTTCAAAATGCATCCGCACATCACAAGAGTTTAGTGATAGCCGCACTTGCTCAAGTTTAATAGGTTGTTTGCTATACATCATTGAATTCTCAATATCACGATATTTTGAAGTCAATGAAAATAGCAAAGAACATGCAAGCGTCTCCTCGTCCTTTTTAATTCCAGCAGTTTGTAAGTCCATCACAAGTTTATTGAACGCATCTAGATGGTCTTGCAAGAAAGTACCTGAATCCATCTTAAATGTATGAAGACGCCGTTGTAACAACATCCTTGTTGTCACTGACTGGTCCTGGTAAAGCCCTTCCAGCTTTTCCCATAACTCTTTGGCCGTCTCTTCGGTACTTGTACTCATTTCACAAAGTACGTTAGGTGCAAGGGACAGTTGGATTGCACTCAATGCATCTCCTTCAATCTTTTCCTTGTCGGAATCCGATATCTTATCGGGGTACTTTCTGTCAATAGCATGGATTGAACCTTCCCTCCGCAGTAACGCTATCATCTGGATTTTCCAGATATTGAAGTTGTTGCGCCCACTAAATCTATCAATTTCAAACTTCATGGAACTCATTTTTTTTTATTTGTTCTTCCTTTTCTACTACAATGTATTTGGAACTACAGAAAACCAAAGTAATCCTTTTCTGATGTGGAAGTTCAGACTGTGCTGCAACCACAGAGCATACTCAGACAGAACCTTGGCTCTGATACCAATTGTTAGCAGAAACGTGAAACTAGAGAACAAGGAAGAACAACAATATTTAACGTGGTTCGGATCAAAATGATCCTATGTCCACCAAAGAACAACTGCACTGATATTTATTTCACTCTACAAAGAATACAAGTGAAATACTACAACGGAGAGAACACAAATGCCTTAGAAGGTGAGAAGGCAAGTGAGAGGATGATTTGAAAATGAATTAAGAGCTACCTATTTATAGGAATAAATTCATCCTATTGATGTCATCCATGACATCACTATGTGTCAAAATTGTCAAGGTTAAGATAGCAAACCATTTTATGGTTTGCCTAACTTTCACCTACCAAGATACAATCTTTGACTTGTATTTTGTACTAATTATCTTCCTACCAAATATTCATATTAATTCATCCTCCATTTAGTTTGATTCCACAAGAACCAAAACCAACTCTTTCAGGTGTCAATTTCTTATTGGATAAATTGAATTTCAAACCCATTTAATTTTTTCTACCCACCCATTGACCCAAACTCCATTAAAAAAAATAAATTGATTGATTAATTTTTTCTCCCTTTTAACCCTAAGTCTCCTTCTTCTTTCCTCTTTTCATATTAAAAAATTTTAAAACTATTTTCAGTGAAATGATGCAATTTTCAATACTATATTTCTTATTTCGTATGAATCTGACAAGTTCCTTTGTATTGCAAATGACAGAAATTTCGGAAAAATGACCTATTCAAAACTTCACAATCTCTTAGCTTTTCAATAGGTATAACCATTGTTTCATACTCATGCAAGTACATTTTCGAGGTCAATTCGCAGTGTTAATAATAATATATACATATTTAAAAGATTGTTAATTTTAAGGGTAGAAATAGACCAATATAGGTGGATTGAGGGGTATTTTCAACCCAATAGGTGGATGAGGGGTATTTTTGAACCTTTTCGAACAGTCTAAGGGTATTTTTGGCATAATTTTTGTAACCTCTAACTCTTCATTTTACCATTCTATTATTATTCTCGTAACTTATGAAACTTTTATATCATTTATTTATGGCGAAATAGTCTGGTGGACCCTTATACTTGTATCAGTTTATATTCTGAACCTTTCTACTTAGCCCTTTGTCATCTGGACCCTTAAACTCAATTAAAATGAGACTTTTAAGCCCCTCCAAACATGTGTGTAGCTCACTCTCTTTTATATAATTGACATGTCATATCCACGTCAGATCTATTAATGCCACATCATAGTTATATCATATGTTTTTTAAAAATTATTAACCAAAATTATTTTTAATATGTAAAATAACAACATTTTAATTTATTATTGGCATTTCTAGTTCTCCCTATTTTCACGATCAAAAGAAAGTCATCACCGGCGTCGTCACCATTTTTACCGGCGTCATCGCCATTTTTACCGGCGAAATCACATATACTTTCTCCCTTACCCGTCTTCATCTCTGCCGCACACCATCAATATTTTTCTTTCCTCCTCCAACCTCCAGATTATCAACAATCTATGCCACCTAACAACCAGATCTGGCCAATCTTTTCGTAATCCAACGCCGACTATTATTTCAACACCCCAAATTGCTTACAAATACAATTTCACACCAACCTCTGACGTGAAACTCTTCGAATAGACCCAAAATTCGCCTAAGATTTTCTTGGGTTATTGAAATCGGTTGAAAAAGATAAGTTTAAGGGACTAGAAAAAGACGATTGTTGTGAAAGATTGAAGATGGGGATCTGCAAACTTCCCTCTCCATCCTCTCCGGCGTACCTGCAAACTCCCTCGCCAGCCGCCGCCTCATGGCTCCCATTCTAGCGAAAAAGGGACCAGAGATGTCTCTCTTCCTCTCACACCATTGCGAATCATTGAACACCGCAATGAAACCAACACGACTCTCTCTATCAATTGATAATCACTATGAAACCTGATGTCACCAAAGTGTCAATCCAAGATAGGCTAAAGAAGATGACTATGGTGTGGAGAAAAAAAATCTTTGGGTAGCGATGGTGGAAGAAAAAAAAGGGTTTGGCAGCGATGGTGGGAGAAAAAAATATTGGTAGCGATGATGGTGGGTTCCTGGAAAAGTGGGTGGGGAAGAAATAAGTTTTTTTCTTTTTTTAGTTTTTAATTATATTATTTTAATAATTTAAATTTAAAGTTTAAAATATGATGTTCACTTGCCTTAAATGCGTGTAGTCACGCTGTTGGAATTCTACCCTCCTGAATTCTTCGAAGGAACACGTACAGAAAATGTGTTTCTGTTTGTTTGATATTCAAAGATAAATAATTCAAGCAACACTTTGTATTATTTATAAACTTCAAATAATTCAACGATTACAAAGCTATGTAACCTAAGGAATTATGAACTATAATTCCTTTTACTCCAAGACACAAAACTACTCCCTAGTTTCGTATCTTCTAACACTCTTCAAGTTCTTCAACTTGTCAAGCAACTCCTACTCACACAAATCAAATTGTAAACAAGACTCTTCAATACAACCTTACAATTTATCACTCAACTCGCAGCACTCCCAAGTATTATCAAAACTCTCTCAAAGCTCTTGATTGTGTTTTGATCTTATCTCTTTGTAAGTGCGCAATTCTTTCTGATGAAAATAACTCTTTATTTATAGATAAGAAATTCAGCAAGTCCTTGTTTGATTCAACTTTGTCTTTGCCACTACACAAACCTTGTTGAACTCAACTTGGACTTATTTTTGTCTTTGACAAAACACTGCATTGTCTAACTCGAAGTCCCTCTTCATGTAGAACTCCTAGTTGCGCTTGGATACAAAAATCCTTCCAGCAATTTTCCGTAATTATTTGGCCGCCGCCGCAGGAAAACTTAAGCTCAGTTTTACTTAAATAAGTAGGATGTATTCAGTAAAACTTACGCTTAATTTTCCTTAAATAAGTAGGATGTATTTCTGAAATTCTATTTAGAGTTGGACTAACTAAAACATGTTGTTACTACATGTTCTACATAATTTTGTCATATTTCAAAACAATGAGATTTTAACAAATTCCCCCTTTTTGACTATGGCAAATTTAATCTACTTGCATTGCATAGAACATGTAAGTAAATCACATAACACTGTTAACTCATATGCGTATGCAGCGTGCACGCTGCTTTCCCCTTTTGACATTAGCAAAAAAAAAACAATAAATATATGCATATTCATACCACAAGTCATAATAGTACTGCCAACTATAACAAAAAAACACCAAATCAAGTCATTAATTACATCAAGAGTCAGACATAAAACCACTATCCACACAAAAAGAGTACAATCTACTAGAAACATTAACAAGTAAAAACACAAATCATCATATACTGCACAAAGGATTGGTGATTTAAATAGAGGGTGGCACAATGGTGGAAGAAGATGAGGAACCCTGAGTGAGAAAATCAAAGAACTTTTGAGATGCCCAGAATTGACGTCTCTTTCATTTTGCAAAGCAACCTGGGTCTGGACTAGTTCTTCCTTGAGTTTACAATTCTCAGCAATCAGGTTCTCTCTTTCCATGTCATGAGCAAGATGAATCTGGTCTATCTCGATAGAATGATCCATTCGTATTGCATCCAGCTCTGTTTCTTTTGCAGTTAAAGAAGCCTTAATACGTTAAGAAGAGGTATCGACTTCTTTCTTTGTAGCAGGCATGGTCATATAATCCACAGTTCCTAAGACGTACGAAATGGTCAGAATCTGCCACTTCTTAACAGGCACACAAGAATGATCAAACACTTGTCCCAACCAGAACCCATATGCCAAACCCCGTTCCTTTTTATCAAGCACCGAAAGACTATGGATATGATTAAGTATAAAAACAGGCTAGTTAATTTGTGTTTTAGACAAAAACAACTCCATAATAGCAAGATCTAAATAGTTAGCCTCCGTCCTTTTCTGCTTTTTTGGTAGAATGATTTTGTGGACCACATTAAACAATATTTGATGCAAGGGTAGCATAGCTCCATTATCAATGCTAAAGTATTCAGACAATGCAGGATCATTAGAGAATCATCGTCATATTTCAATCGCAGAGATGTTTCCCTCCAAAGGTGGCCAATCACGTTTGACATAGTGACCCCATTCCTTATTAGGTACCCTCAGTATAGAAGACAAACTCTCAGCAGTAAGTGTAAACGAGACTCCACAAACAGTGCTTGAAATTGATGAAACAGACCTTGTTGCATTTAATGTAAAACTCCATGGTTTCTACCCTACCCATTTTACGCCTATGGGATCCTTGAAGAAACAGTTCAGTCCACCCTTGAGCTCGCAAAAGATCCACTAACTCATCCGTCTCACCACCCCCAAATCCCCAAATTATCCTTCCCCTAATCATATTTCTCTTCATAAAGGCTAGTGCTTAAGGAGTGTCACTACCATCAGATTCTTCGGGGTCAGGGCATTTAGGTTTAGATGAGGTTCTTTTACATTTCAGACTATTCCTTGTATCTACTACATCATCAGCATTCTCTTTAGGAGTTAAAGGGGGAAAGAACTTACTTTTTACTGGGCGAGCTTTCCGAGTCGACCGATCCAGAAGTGCTGCATCCCTAGTACGTTGTATTGATTTAGTTACTCGTACAGTTGCCTTTACTGATGAGTTAGATGGGTGACATTCTCAAGCTTCAGGAAGAACTATAGCAAGTGGTTGACAGAAAAGAGAACTGCGTTGGGAACGAGATCGTCTCTTCGAAATCATTAAAACTAAAGGAATGTTGTCATCATCGGAGTTATTTCCCAGTTCCTTTGATGATGAGATGTGTTCACCCCTTACTTCATGCAGTATTCTCCTTTTCCAAGAAAATCTCCAGACATTGGTTTCGCCCTTCCCCCTGAACTAGTGCATCTTCCATAAGCGAATGTCGAGTTATTCCGTTCGAGTTGGTGTACAGTACAACAGGTAAGATAAAAAATCTCTCTTGATTATCAAAAGGAATAATGGCAAGGTGGAGATTTGAGGAAGAGGCCATCATTGTGGAAGAAAAGTTTGGGTTTGTTGATTTTAGCATTGAGAGAAGGAGAATGGGTTTCTTTTATTACTTTTGGGATAGAATCAGACGAAGGAAGAAGAGGGAGTGGGTTTATTGATCTTTGAGAAAGGTTATAGGGAAGTGGGAGGTTTTTTTTTAGAGAAGAGAAACAGGTTGATTTGAAGGAATTTTCATATTGATTTGATTTTGGCGGTTTTGAAAAGAAAATTCTCCTGACAGTGTATTTATTGCAGGAACGGGACCCAGTGCACTAGTCTTAATATTTTAGTCTTACTTATTTAAGTATAATAGACGTATCTTTCAGCGTGGAATGATGATTTTGGAGGTCCAATTCCTTCGGTTCTAATTCTCTGTGAATGATGAACTAGTTTGTTACAGTTAGTTATGAGTAGAAGATTTTTAGCATAATAATACATAATCAAGTACCAAGGTTTATTCGAGTACGCATAGATAATCAGTTGATCTTCATCATTCCCAATTTCAACCTGTTCCTTTTAAAGTGTTCCCTTGCCAAAGCCTTTGAAAGATGTCTGCAATTTGTTGTTCAGTGGCACAAAGATTCATAGAGATTTGACCTTTTTGCACATTGTCTCTAAGAAAGTTATGACGAATGTCAATGTATTTAGTTCTCTTATATTGTACCCTTTTTTTTGCAATGTTGATTGCACTCGTGTTATCGCACAAAATTGGAACTCGTTCAATGTTGAGACCAAAATCACTAAGTTGTTGCTTAATCCATAAAAGTTGAGCACAATATGAGGTTGCTGCTACGTACTCAACTTCGGTAGTGGATAGTGCAACTGGGTTTTGTTTCTTTGATCCCCACGAGATTAGACATGATCATAAGAAGTGAGCCATACTTGTGGTGCTTTTTTGATCTGCTAAATACCCCGCATAATCTGCATCAGCATATCCTACCAATTCAAAGTTAGTCCCTTTTGGATACCATTACTTAAATCTGTGGTCCCTTTCAAGTATCTGAGAATTCTTTTGACTGCTTGGAGGTAAGATTCCTTAGGATTAGTTTTCAAAACGAGCACATAGACCCACACTAAACACAATATCAAGCCTGCTAGCAGTAAGATATAAAAGTGAACCGATTATACCTCTATACAATTTTTGCTCTAAAGCAGAACCTGTTCTTTCAAGGTCTAACTTGGTGGCTGTGGCTATTGGAATATCAATTTGTTTCGCATCTTCCATCTTCAACCTTTTAAGTAATTCCTTGACATATTTTTGCTGATGAATAAACGTACCTGCAGGTGTTTGCTTTATTTGAAGCCCTAGGAAGTAGTTTAATTCACCAATCATACTCATCTCAAACTCATTGCTCATAAGATTAGAAAATTCGTTTGTGAGATCCTTATGTGTTGCTCCAAAAAAATGTCATCAACATAGACTTGCACAATCAAAAGATTCTTTCCTTTATTTTTTTAAAAAAAGTGTATTGTAAATTTTACCTCTTGAATAGTCATGGCTTAAAACATTTTTTGACAATGTATCATACTATGCCCTTGGAGCTTGTTTAACCCATAAAGAGCCTTGTCAAGTCTATAGACAAAGGTCATTGTTCTCGAAGCCAGGAGGTTGTTTACAAATACTTCTTCTTGTAGTAGCCCATTAAGAAAAGTATTTTTTACGTTCATTTTATACAATGTGAACTCCATGTGAGATGTGAATGCTATGAATAATCTGATTGCCTCCAACCTTGCCACAGGTGCAAAAGTTTCATCATAATTTATCTCTTCTTCTTGATTGTACCCTTGGACTACCAACCTAGCTTTGTTTCTTGTTATGGTACCATGTTCATCTAACTTGTTCCTAAACACCCATTTGATTCCAATTATAGTTCTGTTTGGGGGCTTAGGTACTAGATGTCAAACCTTACTCCAAAAAAAAATTAGAAAATCGTTTTTCCTGCAGCGTTTTTGCAATATCTTTTTTTAAAAAAGTTTAAAATCGCTGCTATGACAGCGTTTTTTGTTAAAATGATTTTTTTTATTATAGGAAATCGCTGCCAAGGAAGCGATTTTCCTTAAAATTTTTCAAAAAAAATCGTTGGCATCACAACGTTAGTTTGTAGATTATTGTTCACTATTTGACAAAATTTCAAAAAAAAAAAGGTTCAATAAAATCGCTGCCATTTCTTTAAAAAAAACATTTATAATAACGCTCCCAAGGCAGCGATTTCCAATTAAAAAAAATGATTCTAAAAAAACGCTGTCAAGGCAGCGATTTCCAATTTTTTTTAAAAAAAAACAATAACAAAAAGCGATTTAAAAAAAGTAATAAAAATTTTCTTGAAAAAAATTGCAAAAACGCTGCAGGGGCAGCGATTTTCAAAGAAAAAAATTATAAAAGATCGCTCCTACAGCAACGATTTTGCTTAACGGGGTTAAAATAAATTGCTACGTCAGTAGCGATTTTACCGTTTTGGTTAGAATTTTTTTTGATATACCCTTTTGAAATTTTCGTCAACTTGTTTTGCCCTTTAGGCTCCGAACTCAACATAAAGCAACTCTCATATATATGGAGGACCATTTTGATCATTTTCTCAATTACATAAGTAGCTATAATTTGAGTAGCTATTAAGAATTAACTTTATATATCTCGCGTAATTTTTAAATATGTATGCTAACAGGACTATCAATTTAATTAACATATCAAAGTCACGTGTCCGATACCTTATGAAAAATCTTGCTTGGTTGTTTTAATATAATGTTTAAAAAAAAAGTTGTTCAATAATGTAAAAAATAGTTGCTTTAATAAGAAAGACAGGTTATTTCAAATGAAAATATTGTGTTGTAAAAATTTGTTGCCTCAAAATATAATCAAATGATAGATATGTCTTTAACCAAAAAAAAATAAAAAAATAATAGATATGTCTAATCAGAAGTTTCACGTTTGAGTCGAAAAATTCTTTGGAGGAAAGCGCTTAATTCCCCCTTTAAATAGTCTTACATGATGCAAATTTAAATTAATCTAAACAATTATTGGTATCAATTAATATCAAATGGTTATACCCCCACCCCCCACCCCCAAAAAAATGTTGATGTTAGAGATTTAAGGTCTTATGTCCCATTGTATTAATCCTATGTAAATCAGTTGATTTCTTGAGTTATTACTATTGATCAGGTTTTTCAAATGATATCTATAAGTAAACATCTTTTGAAGGTGAAATTTGAATCTTTAAAATGATGTTCGTTACTTACTACAACAGATAAAAGATAATAAAGCACAATATGCATTATTAACACAACTTGTATAAGTGCATTTAACATAGCACCTTAGCATAATTGTACACATACAAGATAATTAACCATAATTCCATAGTCTTAATTATTCGAGCTTAGTTGTTTCATTTGTATGATCAGTTGATAATTGATAACACTTGTTCTATCTCATCTGGATCGCGAGGAAATACTCTATTTATTTGAGTTGGCAAGCTTGAAATTGGAGGAAAACGGAGATTCGATTCACCAAAATTAGTTGCTTCGTTTGTATTTGGTAAGCTTGTAATTATAATTGAGTTTTGACGTTCACCATACTTATGAATAGTTTCTTCATTTGTATTTGAAGAGCTTGTAACTGCATTATAATTAACGTGTTCTTAGTGTGCGAGGAGTTATTGCATGTGTGTGAGCTGACGATCTTGAAATAGAAGTAATTGCTTTATTTGTATTTGATAAGCTTGTAACTCCATTATGGCGACTTGCCCATAATTTGCGAGGAGTTGCCTTAAATTTTAGTTGTTGCCACATTTGTGATGGGGAAAAACGATGGAAAATAAGAGCAATAAACGTTTGAGAAGGTGAGCTTGAAATGGGGTAAGAACGAAATTTTGTATCACCAAAATCAACTGCTTCATTTGTATTTGGTAAGCTTGTGATTATAATTGGATTCTCACGTTTCCCAATCTTGGGAAAAGTTGCTTCATTTGGATTGATAAGTGGGCCTCGAGGAATTATTACATTTGTATGAGCTAATGAGCTTGGAATGTGAGAATCGTGGTGTTCTGATCCACTAGAAGTTGCTTCCCCTGTAACTGCATTATGGCGTGCCCCTAGTATGTGAGGAGTTGCTACATTTGCATGATCATATGGCGAGCTTGAAATGGTAAAATATTGATGTCCTGGTCCATCAGAAGTTGCTTCTTCTGTATATGGCAAGCTTCTAACAGTTTTTTGGCGTGATCCTAATATGCGAGGAGTTTTTGCATTTTCGCGAACCAATAGGCTTGAAACGGGAGAATATTGGCCTCCTGATCCACGATAAGTTACGTTATATGTATTTGACAAGCTTGTAACTGCATTTTGACGTGTCCCTAGTTTGCGAGGAGTTGTTGCATTTCTATGGTTCCAAAAGAGTGGAAATATCATGAGAAGTGATACTACATAAAGTAGGATTATTTTGGTCATGACTTTGATATATATTTGAGAAATGACCAAATATTGATATATAACATGCCTTAATAAAGGTGTTATATATATAAGGAACCAAATCTTTTGTAATAACCTCCATATTTTATTTAATTAATAAAAGATTATCATCAATCACTTATGTAAATTAAATATTATACATAGTGTATATCTTTTCCTTGTTATTGTTTCGAATATATTTTGATACATTTGTTAGTTTATCGTTTTCATGCAAACATTTTTCGTATTTTAGATGCTGCAGTTTTAATGTTAACTATTTGATCATTTCAATTATTTATTAGAGTATTGTATGCGGGTTTTAACTTTATCAAAATGCGTCGATAACGTATAATTTCCTAAATACAATCATAAAAAAAAGGGTGATATATATTAAATAGCTAGGTTGTCGTTGTATATATTAGAAACATCAAATTAGAGATCAATTGTATCGTTTTGAACAAACCGCGTGTGTAAAAAAAGTTATGTGGTTGTCACTTGTCTATGGTTCGATTCTATCAATTATTTTGTTGGAGATAGTACGTAATGCAAGTAATTTTCCACATAGAACGAGACTCCTTCATTTATGTCCATCTGGGGTTAGATAAGTGTTTTCATGATTTGCACCTTTGTGACCTCCTGTATCGCATGTCGGTATTTAATTTATCTTCTAAACATCTCATACCCATTTTATATATCAAAATGTATTATGCTTATATTTGAGTTTATTAGCCTAATTATATAGATCGTGCAAGTGTTGGAGCTCGAATTTCGACATGTATATTTTCTCAATGAAATGTTGAGGTTAAAAAAATTGGAATGTGACAAATAGAGTTGTAAAAAAGGGTCATCACAGACCCAACCAGTCCAAGCCTCGCGGATTAAGGAATTTGATAGGTTAGGACCAGGGCTGACTCAACAATATTAGGGGTCTAAAGCGAAACTTAAGAGAAGAGTCTTAATATTTTATTTTTTTCATCATATCCTTTTATTTAAAATATATTTTTCTACTTATTTTAGATACAAAGTCATTAAGTACTGGTTTATAATCAATCTTCTTTAATAGTCCTTTTCAAATGATAATAGAGCTAATTCATTCAATCTCTCTCGAGGCAATGTGAATCTTAAAGAAGATTTAATCAATTTTAATTTAAAAACCATATCTTTAGGCAATCACAATGCATTTTTCTTAGTAGAAATCATAGCACTCATAGTACACAACTCTTTTCTAAAAAAAACATATATAAGTTATTGTTTTTTTAAAATGGGGGCCCCAAAAATTATGGGACCCCAAGCGATGACTTTAGTGGCCTAGAGGTTAAGACGGCCCTAGTTACGACGGGTAGATCGTCCATTTGGCAGAGGCTGAAAATGCTCAACCTAACCCTATAAGGGTCGCGGGCTAGGACGGGCTAGCGCTTCTTTTTTTCATTTTTTTTCTTTTCAAACTTAAAATTATGTAACATATTTCAAATCAAATATGAAAAACAATGATGTTGTTTCAATAACACTAGCAAAAATCTAGTATGCTTAGCATGTATCTAGGATACTAGATACACGAGATAAATGTATGTGGTGTGATGCATATCAGATACACGAATGAGATAAGAGAATGGTGAGCGAGATGGGGGGGAGGCGAGGGCGATGGATTTGTCTATGTATCCTAGATACAAACGATTTCACTTGGATAGAGTGTATCTGGAATAAATTACACCTAATTTTAAGTCCATGCATCTGAATGCACCAAAATCTGTTAAGACTCGTATTATTAACACAACATAGTGTGAATCTCTGTAATTTGCTCATACATTAGTGAGATTTTTGTAAGTTACCCTTAAATAAATAGTTTTGACCCATGTGCCGACTCGGCCCGACATCGATCAAGCCTCAAGGGTCAAGGGCTTATATGAGTCGAACTTATAAACCGTAATTTTAAATCAACTTGAAAAATCATATCTCAACACTACCTCAAAACGAATTGGGTCGAACCGGCCCATCGGTTGCCCATTTAGTAGCTCTAGTGGTAAATTTGATATGTTCTTCTGCACTTAATTAGCAGTATCTATTTTTAAAGAAACAAAAAGTTCTTACAGAAATGGGTTTAAACTTTTTGTTCTCTTAATTAATCATACAATTCAAACATTAGGAACTTGATAGTTTATAGACTATGAATTCATCTATAAACCATCAAATATATTGCTTTACACAAAGAAATTAAAAATAAGTTAGATTTCACACTATCAGATCACTCAAAAGATATTTATACGTAATTAATCTCCCTTCATAAAAAATCGAACTTGCAATCTTGAAAACAAGACATATTACGGCTCCCCTACTTCAAAGAGGTATAAGGGTGACCTCGTTCTTTTTCTTTTATTTTTTTAAGTGAACCAAAAAAAAAACTAACAAAGTTGAAAGGAGACTATATTTTTTACATTTAACTAATATCTACCGATAGTAAACATAAGTTAATGTTATCACGTTCCCAAAAGATACATGTAAATAATCACCATCCATAAAAAGTTGGATACATAGTATATAATCTTAAAAACAAGACGTGTTAGAGGAGTCCTTTATACATAAGAGTGACCTCTTCTTTTGGCCAAAAGGAAACTTTTATTCATACTAGGAAAAGTTATTACATAGTTTGATCCGAAAATAAAGCAAAAACAAGGGGTACATGATATTGCATTAAGGTATTTCCGAGTTTAACTAATATCTATCGATAGTGTAAATAATTTTTCACACAATCAGTTCACTCGAAAGACATCTCCACACCAAACCACCCTATATGAATAGAGTGGTCGGATTTATAATCTTGAAAACAGTACAGATTATGTTACGATAACCTGCTAAAACAAATACAAGTGATTTGATAACGTAAAAATTCTTTATACTGTCAACATATATAAGTCGAACTCCAACTTTATTAAATAGCCACTTTTAAGAAGTAGGACATGGGCATATGTAACAACAAGGTGTACATGAGCAAACTTCCATTTTTCTACGTTGAAGCTCAGCAAAAAAGCCCTTTGATATTGGAGTAAAGTAATTGTCTATAGTTGCAAATTTATCATTCATATAATTATTATCATCATTATTAGAAGAAGAAGAGTTTCCAATGAAGAAAAGCAGAGAAAAAATCAAGAAAATTGCAAAAATAGACACGAAATTTTTGTTTGCCATGGTTCAAAAGTTTAAATGGCTATATAGATGAAAAATCTTATCCTATGTTCTAGTGTTTATATAGTAGTAGTATATTTCATGGAGTATACTTAAGGGGTCGTTTGGTTCAAAATTGCGATATCTCAACATAAATAATCTCACTTTTACATACATATATAATCATGACGTCTGAGTCAGTTTACACATGACTAATTTCGTGGATGTACATATGCTACCTCTTACAAATTACCAGAACAAGTATCACGTTATTTTATCCATCAAAATTTAAACAGATGAAAGAAAAAAAAATCTAGTGTTTTTCCCTTCCTATTGGAAAAAAAGATAAGGTAGATAATCCTTTGATTTTATTTTGAATTTAATCTAGTTTAAGCTAATATATATTGTCTCATAACTAAATGGTGAACAAATTTAATCCCAAATTCTAATATTGAAATAACCGTTAATCCTTGTAACCAAACGACCCCTTATGGTATAAAGGTCAAAATTTTGTCATTTACAAGAGACATGTCTTTGAAATTAGAAGTATAGTATAATAATAATAATAATAAATTTAAATTTACAAAAGTGATTTTGTCTTATAATATTTTTAAAGAATCTTTCAGACTGTAGAATAAGAACTACAAACAATTTAATTTTATTAGTATTTTTAATCGGATAGCAAATTATTTACTATATATTATTTTGTATATATGGAGAATAAAGGCCATAATTAACTATTATTATATGTAAATTTCACTTGATAGCGTTAAAAATATTATTATCCTTCACCGTATATTTTATCATATTTTTTTCACAACTATTTAAAATCTAAAGCTTTAACTAAAACATAACCATCAGAAAGAGTTTTGTTCTATAAAACAAATATTAGACAGGAGTCTCGAAGTAATGATAAAATTATCTTTATGTGATTTATAGATTATGTGTTTGAATCTTACAATCAATAATATCTGCATTCGGATATATTATCTCACAACCCTTAAAAGTTTTGTCCTAATGTCCTTCCATGGATCCCTACATAAATGCGGAATATTTTATACACCGATAGACCAATTACTCATTTTCAATAAATTTTTATTAGTTCATCGCAAGTTATTATTAGTAGCATCATATTTTTATATAAGAAAATAAATGTTATTACAACCTATCTAAACTTAATAAATTAAAAATATTATAAACCATATCTAAAAATATTTTAAACTTAATTTTTTTTTACATATAAAAAAATGGGTAACTTTCGCGCATAGCCACTCAAAATAACTTAATTACATTCCATAGCTATAGTTTGCTAATTACAAGCTATAACTACATTTTAAATGACAATATTTGTATATTCGGTATTATATATATATTTATACAAAATGTTAAAATTTGAATATTTTTTAAAAAAAGGAAGGACAATAATTTTGATTGTGGAAAGGAAAACAATCACTTAATTGACATGATTATATCTCTTTACCAAATTGGACTCATTCATACGAACAACACCAGGAGTTCATGCTATCATTACCGCTCTGCAACTCAAACAAAAATTCAAACAATTTCATCATTATACAAGCAAACAAGTAATACAATGAATTCGACTCATCTGTATGTATATCAAATTTTCGTGCAGAAATGTATATTTGATTTGTATTTTTAATTCGCATTCATCTAGATGAAGAACTTGAAAAAAAAGCAACTGAACTGATTTATATGTAATTATATACATTCTCCATTAATAATTGGAGTTTCATTCGAACAGTTGTTTGCAATTGTATTCTAATAGATCGAGAATTAACTAATTATTCGTGATTGTATAATTACTCCATTGATAATTGTAGTTTTGGTTAAAGAATTTGTTTTCAGTTGTATTTGAATAGATCAAGAGAGACGATTTAATATATGCAATTTGAGTACGTAAATGTATAAAAGTAGAAATCAATTGTATAATCTACCGTAGCTTATGTCAAATTATATATGTTCACAATTGTATAAATCAGTTGAATATGTATAACACTTCAAATACAAACACTTCATATACAAAATTTATTGAATACGTATAACACTTCAAATACAAACATTTCATAAATAAAATCAGTTGAGTACGTATAAATACTTCATATATAAAATCAGTCGAATACATATAACACTTCAATACAAACACTTTATATACAAAATAAGTCGAATACGTATAACACTTCAAATTCAAAAACTTTATATACAAAATTTGTTAAATACGTATAACACTTCAAATACGAACACTTCATATACAAAATCAGTTGAATACATATAGCACTTCAAATACAAAATACTTCATATAGAAAATCAATTGAATACGTATAACACTTCAAATACAAAAAACTTCATATACAAAATCAGTTGAATACATATAAGTAGTTAATATGTATAAACATTTGAATACGTATAAACAGTTTTATACAAAAACCGTTGGTTGTATATGTATAAAAGATGAAAGAAATGTTTGAAAATCGTCCATTTTTGTTTGATTAAATTATATACCTCTCGTGACTCTCCTAAAGGATTTACCTTCATCCATAATCCAACTGAAAATCTGAAAACCAAAAGAAATCGCATTGAGATACAAATACAAATTGAAAAATGATGAAATCGCAAAAAAATGTAAAGAGAATTTAACTGTAAAAAACTAACCTATAAATGAATAAGTGAAAGTTTCAAAATTTAAAATCATTTTTAATTGAGAGAATAAATGAGAAAATAAGAGAAATTGATTGAAGAGAGAGAATGGACTCATCTGTATTTAAGGAAAAGAGTACACGGTTATACAAAATAAGAAGAATTGAAAAGCGTAATTACCAAGATTAGATGGTTGCGAATGGTAATATGAATAAACATTAGTTATGGTAGATAATTAAGTAGTATAAGTTTGCTTAAATACATAATTTTTCCTTAAAAAATTAACTGGAAAATAAAAAGAGAAAAAAGTATATGCACCAGCCGGGAATCGAACCCGGGTCTGTACCGTGGCAGGGTACTATTCTACCACTAGACCACTGGTGCTTCTTGCTAATGTCCATATTAATTTTAGTAATTATAATAGTTTTTTAATACAATCAAGTTTCATTGTTTATTTCGATATTTTGTACTTGTTAAAGCAAAATATTGTTTTAGAAAATATATAATATAATATAATATGTAAGATTGATTTTTAAATTAAAAAATGATTATTTTAATGAAATGTTGCTATAGATAGATGTGTTCGACGATATATTTATATCTTTCCCTTATTTATAACATGCACCGTCAATTTAAAAGAATTTTAAGCTACCACTATACTTCGACTTCTTGTTGTAAATCAATTAATTGTCTTATTTTTCCAATGTAACTTGCTTCACTTACTATGGATATATTGATATGTAATTATCTTTTAGATGACATAAATGACCAAATATAAATAAGATTTTTTATAATTATCAATGTATAAAAGTTAAATTCGATCGAGAGAAGGATAGGAAATGAAGATGCAATCTCAAATATAAAACACATACTATGTATTGAAAAATTAAATGATTTATTTTCAAGAAGGTTTAATTAATTACATTATATATGTTTTTCACATATATCCACCAAATCAATGACATGATCAATTTATTTTCTTATTCATAAAACTCCAAATCTTATTCTAAAAACAAAGGATTATCAAAAACACAACAACAAAGATCATGAAACATTCCTCTTTTCACATTTAAGAACGTGGACATGGAAAAGCACAACAAGGATAGCAAGGGCAACGCTCCATTCTTCGTCTTCGCAATTCATTAGTAATATTATCATCATGATTTTCGATAATTTTAGACAATGTTAATTCATCATCATCACCAGTGACGATTAAATTGTCATAATTAGATGAAGAGTTACAAAGTAAGAAAAGGGTCATTATGAAAATTGTGAAAAATTGAAGTATTTTTGCCATGGTTGATTTATATTCAAGTTATTGATATTAATTTCCTTCATGCAAAGTTTATTTATAGGCATTTTGATAAAAAAAAATTGGTCATTTTTTTCCCAAGATTCTTGTGATTATTTTGAAGTCGGCAATAAATCAATATAAATTCTTACTTTAGTGGAAATTTTTGAAAAGGAAAATAAAGTAGTGGAAATTATAAGAGAATCTTTAGGTGGCATTATTAGAAAAATAAATAAGAAAATATTCAATTGCTCCTTTTTTATTTTTTACTTGACTTGATAAATGAGGCAATTATTCTAAGAAGTTTTGTTGTACTTAGTGTTTGATTGGTTAATAAAAAATATATAATAACAATAATAATAATAATAATAATAGCAAATCAAAGAATATATATTATGGTGAGATGTTTCAGTAATAATGTATGTGTAAGTATTAATTTGAAAAAGTCATGGTTTTTCTGTCAAACACTAAAAAATGACTTTTTTATCAAAAATAAAATTCATAATATCGATCCGATCTAAAATGAAATTAGGAGAGAGCCAATAACATTTATAAGTAGAAGTAAAAGGTTTTATATATGAAGCCTTGAATATTTGGCAACAATTAACATAGAATATTACATTACAACAACATATTATTGTAATCGCATAAGTGATGAAGTCTGTGGAAGTTTTGTGTACTTTTATCTTAATTTTATCTTGTGAAGATAGAGAAGTTATTTCTGATGGACTCTTTGCTCACATAAAACATATTAAATTCAAATACAATAATAGAAAAATCATATCGAAAAAAACAATACAAACAATAATATAATATTACAACATAAGTAATATTAATGCTTCAATTTTGCAATGCAACAAGTACAAGATCCACATTGTTCCATACAAATTCTACAATTGGCAACAACATCAGGATGAATATCACTTGTCTTTTGGGATAAGAGGTTTCTCTGTGTTAATGGATTATCAAAAGCAATATCCCTTGAGCTATTAATTTGGTTGAAGCAAAGTGATGATAAAACAATGAAAAGGGCAAAAATTGCTATTGTGGTTCTTGCCATTGGCACAAGAAGAAAGTAGAGACTATATGCTATATTTGAATATTTTATAGTTGTGAAGTGAAATATTAACTCATTGCTCCTCCTTTATATAAAGGAAAATCATGTGAAAATAGAAGTTAGGACAGTGTATTAAGCTTATGTTAAGATAGAATCTTTAAAATGATCAGATCAGATCATATCTTTTGATGTATGTAACTTTGCCTTTTATTTTTGCAAAGGGTATTTTCCTACTTTAAATTTGTGATTTCCTAATTGCACGACAGTAACTTTTATCGTCATGGGGTGTACAAGGTTTTACTGGTGAAGAACTAGTAGTCACTTGATAACAATTTTATCGTTGCGCCAAGATTTTCTCTTTTGTTTCTTTTATGTGACATTATTTTTCTTAATTATTTACTCAATCTCGAAAAGAATAATGACTAATTTTTATAGCCGAATACAAGTCAATGTTAAACTTCTTATTTTATTTTTAAATATCATACATTTATGATCACAAAAATCTCATAACAGTTTAAGACCACGAATTTCAATTAAAACAAAAAAAAAACTCTTATATATTAAATTAATCAATTAAATATAACCACATAAATTAGGGGGTGGGTGATGATTTAGATATTTAAATGATCAGCTTGGTCATTGTGGGAAGACTTTGATAAAAGATCCAGAGCCCCTTTGTTTGAATAATATAATGCAAGTATAAATGAATTCACATGCTAGCTTTGATTTGGTGTATATTGCTGATTTCAGGAATGATAATATCATCAAGGGCATTGATGTCCAAAAAATTATATTAGTTATTACTTGGTTTGTCAAAGAATTATTATTATCTTATCATAATTTTAAAAAAAAATTATTAACTATTGTGACTTATAATATCTTTATGTAATTTTATAAATTATCTTTTAAAAAAATAAAAAATAATCATTGTATTTTAATTTACATCAAACACTAATTAAAACATTAATTAATCTCATCCTCATATTCTAATTTTTTTTTTTTTTAAAAAAATTAAGGACAGAGGGAGCATTTGGTTATACGAGAATTTTTTTTTTTTGTTTGTTATATTATTAAAATTGTTCACGTATATATTCTTCATAATCTCTATGAATTGGTGTTCCTTTTCTTTTTTAAATTTTATGTACAGTTAAACATCTCAAGAAAATAATTAATTATATCTCAACAAAATTATAAGAGAGAGAAAGGTACTATTTATCATTTCATTAGGAGTTATCTAGGGGAATAAAGATCTGGTCAAATATAATTAGGCCAAGTAATGTTTAATTTTATAGATTCATGTTATGTGTTCTACATAATAATTTATGATCAAAATCCATTTAAATTATACACGCTTTTAATAATAAAAACAACAAAGCCGCTAATTATTTTTATTTTTTAAAACTATCAAATAAAGCAATATAAACAATATTCTTTTTGTTAATTTGTTTCTCTCTAGTCTCTAATATCAACTATCACTATTGTTTTTTTGCTCCGGTTGTTGAACTATTTCATTTTCGTTACTACTCTTTCTCTTATTTGTTGTGTACTACTTTGCATTTCGAATTGTTCTGTTGTTATTGCTCTCTTATATGTATCTCCCTTTTTCAAACTATTTGGTAGCTTTATTTAAGGTTAAAGTCTAACGGAAACAAACTTTCTATCTCTATGAAATCGGGATAACTTTAGCGTATATTTTACTTTTTTTAAATTACACTTATAAAATTACACTAAATATATTATTAATGAGTATCAATTCTATCCAAACTTGCACTACAAAAAAGGGCTCAAATTCTGGGGATGTGTCACAATTAAGTCGCGGGGTTTTTTTGGCAACTCCTGATACCATTAGCAGGGGTTAACTAGCAAGGGTTTTGAACTCCAGCTGCATTTCAAATTCTAGGAGTTAGAACCCCAACAATTTGTGAACTTAGGGGAGTCAAAAACCCCACAATTAATGAATTTTACATTCAAACTAACATGAGCTTAAAACCCTGCCATTTATGAAATATAATTTTTTATAGCCTTTGCCAGGAATATTCAATTTTAGATACTAATAATAAATTAATTAACTAACACGTGCCTCATTGTCAAACCTAAAAGGACATTAGTAATAAGAAATAACACAATATTCAACACAAAAGTATATGATAAAGTGTACAATTAGTTTTACAAACTAAATTAAAACATGTCATTTGCTTCAACCATTACCATTACAAGAAACTTCATAAACGACGTCTTTCCTTTCTATGTAAACCCTTGTACAAAGAATTTGCATGTTAAAGACTTTGAACAACAGAAAAAGGTTTAAATCATTTAATCGAGCAAGGATTTCAAATTATTTCAAAACGACAGGACACTATATTCAATCGCTCAACGGAAACAACTGGTTGGACAACAGTGCTATTTGTAACTCCAATGAACAACACTGCAACGTACACGGATCCATTGCATTGAATAAATCCTGTTGAGAGTAACATATGATATCAATAGTTACGAACAATATGATCACGATAAAGGACTTTAAGTACCACAGCAAGTCATGCTCGCATGAAAAATGGATATGACTCTTTTTCCACTGCAAAAAAAAAAAAAAAAAGAACTCTATAGTTCTGCTTTGATTTTGGATGTCCAACATTAAAAGTTGAGTTTTGTTCAATTCGGATACTAACCACTGACATTGGAGAGAGAACAAAAAGTACCCAATATCATATATTTGAAGAACAATAGGAACTCAACATCATAAGCAGAAAGTTGAACCTTCCATTCCTTCAGCATAGAGAATTTACTTAGAAGAAATTTAACAGTCAGCGATCTTAATGAAACTCCATAAAAGCATTCAAAGAACTGCACAAGTCTCTACTCAAACTATAGAGAGCTTTGTAGATAGAGTTGGTCGTCGCAGAATTAATTAATTTGTATCCTCATTATCTTTTTGAGCTCTACCATCTACGGTTGTATGTTGTGTAGACTAAACAAGAACTGTCTAAGGTTTGGTACCAGTTATCAGCAACAACCCTGTTCTGTTTAGATCTCTCTGTCTTTAACTGAGACTAAGTTCAATCGCTTGTCCTTGTCAATGCAAAAGCTACACTAACAACCAAATGTTATCCACCTCACAATCCTATCTAGCACAAGGAACATGAGGAGCACGAACGTCTTAATATTTCAGTCCCATTAAGTAGTAGTAAAATTATAAGAAGAGACGCACTGAACCATTAAAATCTAAATGATTAAGATTCAGACCTAAAATAACAAATAAACTTAATGACTGAGATATGAATTATTAAGATTAAGATTAAGATTAAAACCTTCATTAAATGCAAACAAACGAGGCAAGGATTATAGGAAGTTCATGAAAGTTCCTATATGCGAGAACCGGCACCAAATGTCAAGTTAGATTATAGGAAGTTCATGGAAGTTCAAAAAATAGAATATATGCAAGGATCAGTATAGAACAAATTTCGTACTATTGGGGCATCACCGTTGACACCAAAGTACTCTGAAACTGGTTTACCAACATCTTCGTTGTTGGTGACAAGAGGAAGCTTGTTCTCACAAACAAACTTAGCTATTACTGACTTGGTGAATTCACCACCTGCAAGAAATTAAAGTATGAATGGTATCTAGTAGTAAGAATATATAGCAGTTGAATATGATGAGACATCAGAAAATACCTCCAATAAAATCTAAAGTCGTTAAATTCAGTCAATTCTGAAATTAGCTAGCAAGCTACAACTACTTTTTTTGCCATCTATAAGCAATTGATGATTCATATAGTACCATAGTGTTCTGTTGGCTAATCTAAAGCCACTTTAGCTTGAGCGAAGGGAAGTAATACTAATTAATCACCATAATCTGAATTGCATTCAAGTCCAATGACAATCCAATAACGAAAATAAAACCATTAGCCTAGATAGAGGAATTACCACCAAATCATTCAAAACTAGATTTCACGAAGAAAATGAAAGACTAGAGTACGAAAAACAATTTAAAACTTATTTTTTGCAGCCTACTTTTTAAGCAACATAAGATATGTGGACTGTGTTGTATCAATCGTCAACTAATAAGTAAGGGATCAGAGAACAAACTTTCACCAGATTTGAGAGACTGGAGGGTGAGACACCGGAAGAACTACATGCGTTTACCAAAATACATGGTTATCTACAAAAGACATGCAAAATCCTCTAAATAATCTGAAACTACATGTGTTGACAAAAATTAAATAAGAGATCGATGTTACTCCTTAACAGAACAATTACCAAATGAAATCAGATTATCATGTCCTATGGCGACAAGCATTTCAATAAGTTCCAGAGCTTTATACACAAACATTTCAACAAGTCATTACTTTGTTAAGAAGAACTATAAAGAAAAGTTTTAGGCAAATGAACTAAATTTAAGCATCTAGAATACCTGATTATCAAGAATTAGTGACACTTGTGCATAGACCTCCTCCGGCGGAGCATCTGTCGGTAATCAAACACATGGAAATCGAATGCCAAGTAAATATTCAAAAATTTCTGTCGACAAACCTATACAAGCAAATATTTTAACCAAAATGTACTAAAATTAACACTAACAAGAACAAGTATACTAACTTGTATTATAAGCTATGGAGGGGTACTTGGAGAGATTTCCGAGTGACCTTGAGGTAAGTATTACTTCCTTTCTTCGACAGCGAATTAACGGTCAACACATGCATGCCAGAGCTCTATCACATTGATAATTGATGTCACCGCCACGGATTTGACACCAAACTTCCAGACGTCTTCGCCGATGCCGCCGGTGAATCCAATGACACCAGCGTCGTTGTTTCTTCTCTTACAAATTGTTATTTGTAGAAACCTAAGGTGTAATTAGTGCACCGCTATCAAATTGAGAGAAATTAGACGGCAGAGGAGAAATGGTATTGGGGAAATAGCAGGAAAAGAAAATGTCCCCACCTTAATATTATGCAATTTTAATTTTTGAGGATTACCAGGGTTATTGACCCCAACAAATTGCTATGAAATTAGAGGAGTTATTCAAACCTCTGCAATAAGATGCAATTTACGAGAGTTATATTAACCTCCTCAATAAAAAAACCCAGAATTTAAGTGATTTTTTGTAGTGTTGATTGGACACATAAAGGATGCTTGGTACTCATATTTTTTTACCAATACTTGTAAAAAGGGTGATAAAAAGGAGGGATGTTGTGAATTCTCAGTAACAAATTTGCAACGATCTTACTTGACCAGTAAAAAATGAATGCATATTTTCAATTGATTGATATGGTCTTCTCAAAAGGTACGAGGTTTGGGCCGTTAGCCGGGTAAAAATTTAGGAAGTCCACATATTTTCGTTAATTTTAAATGAAATGTTCTTGAAAATAGTATTAGCTTGGATACACTTAATTGCTTTATTTGATAGTTTTTTAAAATTAAAATAGTTGACAACTTTGTTATTTTTATTAGTAAGATGAATATATAATTTAAATGAATCTTAATCATAAACTATTATATAGTACACATGGCATTAATCTATAAAATCATTGAATTGAATATTATTTGACCTAATTATACTTGACCGAATCTTTATCCCATCTGGGGATGAATTAACATGAAAGTCTAAAGTGAAGTTTTAAGTAGGAGATCTAAAGTTTAACAAATTACCATAGGTAGGTGGTAAACTCATGTTATTTAAAAAAACAAGATAGTCAGACGAATAGACAGATAATATGAGCAAAAGACAGAAATCTCAATATAACAATCATTCAATACAATTTAGTATATAATGATATATGTCGATTATTAGGATAGCTACATACAAGTACATGTACGTAGCTAATTATTTATAGTTTGTATCCATAGCAAATGTATATTGTGCAACTATGATGCAATTAAGACCTACAATTTATAGTTTGTATGATATCTCTTCTTGTATTTATTTAATCCATATTTTCTTTTATAAGCAACCAACTTCATTATAGTTTAATTAGAAAAGTTAATGATAGTTTTATCACTTAGTCAACTAAATTGTTGTTTAGTTAACAAGTTAATTATTAAATTAGCAACCAACATGTTGCACATGAACCACGTACCGTATTACTTGAATACTTATATTTTAAAGGTTTAATTCATAGATAGATATAGCACGATAAAATTGTATATTTAGTGAAATTATATTTTGATTTGTAAAATTTATTGTGAAATATAATCATTATGCAGGTAGAAAAGTAATTAACAACAAACAGTTGAGTTGTGTTTTAATAAACATTTCGTGATAGCTTATATTTGAAACTTACAAACTTTAGATATTAAATAATTGCATATTTAGTGAAATTATATTTTGATTTGTAAAATTTATTGTGAAATATAATCATTATGCAGGTAGAAAAGTAATTAACAATATACAGTTGAGTTGTGTTTTAATAAACATTTCGTGATAGCTTATATTTGAAACTTACAAACTTTAGATATTAAATAATTGCATATTTAGTGAAATTATATTTTGATTTGTAAAATTTATTGTGAAATATAATCATTATGCAGGTAGAAAAGTAATTAACAACATACAGTTGAGTTGTGTTTCAATAAACATTTCGTGATAACTTATATTTGAAACTTACAATAATTTAAATATAAAACTAAAAAAAAAAAATTGTCACCATATATTTAATTATTTTTTTCGCAATTATTTAATATCTAAAGTTTTAACTAATAACTAAAACATAACCATCAGATTTTGCTACATCATAGGGAAATCTCGAAGCAATGATAAAGTACTCTTTTGTGTGATTTATAGATTACGTGTTTGAGTCCTACAATCACTAATATTTATATTAAGATTGGTTATCTATATCATACTCCTTAAAAGTAGAGTAAATTTTAGATTTAGCAAACATAAAAATCATATTTGAATGGTATAGTTATAGTTTGTATAAGCGCTCCATATCAAACTTTTGTTTGATATGGAGCATGAGATTTGTATAAATCGCAGGGGCCATCAGATTTGTATAAATCATTGGCAGACTCAAATTTGTATAAATCGCTGATAGCCTCTCGTTTGTATAAATTGCTGGCAGTCTCTCAATTCAATTTTATGTGTTTGTAGATATGCATAAAATTTGAACTTGATACCATTGAATTGGAATAAAACATTTGTATATCAGCTCTCTCTCGCGCTTTATACTATTGCGGAAGCCCAATATATAGAGAGTGATGGAATCACAACTGCTATATCTGAAGGTAGCTAATAAATAGTAAATGAGACAACAATAAAATGAACACCAGAAATTAACGAGGTTCGGCAAACTTTTGTTTTCTTTTGCCTATTCCTCGGACACAACCAACCAATATTTATTTCACTCCAAAAGAGTACAAGTGAAATACTACAAGAGAGAAAGAAGAACAAATGTCTTAGGAGATGAGAAGGCAAGTGAGAGGTGTGTTACAAATGAATTAGGAGTTATCTATTTATAGGAGTGAATTCTTCCTATTGATGTCATCCATGACATCACAATATGTCAAAATGTCAAGATTTACCTTGTGAAACCAATTTATGGTTCACCTAAATTTCACCTACAAAAGGTGCTATCTTGACTTTTCTACCAATGAAGAATTATCCTCCTAACTACCATATCTTCTCATTAATCCATTTTTGAATCTTGTCAAATTTAACAAATCTCCACCTTGGCAAGATTCTCCATTTTCAACTTTCTCTCAACAACAATTTTGATTGTGTCTTCAACCATAATCTTCAATGTTCAACAATGTTGATCAAGTTCAAACAATGTTGAAACTTGACCGCAGTCACCACTTTTGTCAACATATCGGCAGGTGACTCCACCATCTTCTATGATCTCTCGTATGAAATGATATCGGACGTCAATGTGCTTCGTCCTTGCATGATAAACTTGGTTCTTTGCTAATTGAATAGCACTCTGACTATCACAAAATATTGTGATTCCTTCTTGTCCAATACCAAGTTCTCTAAGCAATCCTTGAAGCCAAATTGCTTCCTTCGCAGCCTCTGTAATTGCCATGTACTCTGCCTCAGTGGTAGACAAAGCAACTGTTGACTGCAAAGTAGACTTTCAACTAACTAGTGCATTTGCAATAGTGAAAACATAACCAGTAGTTGATCTTCGTTTGTCCAAATCACCTGCATAATCTGAGTCACAATATCCAACAAGATATTGACTATCTTTCTGTACCAAACCAACATCTACAGTATTATGAATATATCGTAGAATCCATTTTACAGCCTGCCAATGATCCTTTCCAGGATTGTGCATGTACCTGCTTACAACTCCAACAGCGTGTGAAATATCTGGCCTTGTGCAAACCATTGCATACATCAAGCTACCAATAGCATTAGCGTATGGTACTCTTGACATATATTCTCGTTCAGCTTCATTCTTAGGTGACATAGCATCACTAAGCTTAAAATGAGGAGCAAGCGGAGTGCTAACCGACTTTGTTTTTTCATTCATATCGAATCGGTTTAGTACTCTCTTCAAATATTCTTTCTGAGATAAATAGAGTTTCTTTGAATGTCTATCTTGGTTTATCTCCATGCCAGGAATCTTCTTTGCCTCACCTAAATCCTTCATTTCAAACTCCTTTCTTAGTTGAATCTTTAGCTTCTCAATTTCCTCTTGACTTTTAGAAGCTATCAACATATCATCAACATATAGGAGAAGATATAAAAAAAAATTATCTTCAAGCTTGCGCAAATACACATAATGATCGTATTTGCTTCTTATGTACCTTTGCTGCAACATAAATTTGTCAAATCGTTTGTACCATTGTCTAGAAGATTGTTTCAATCCATACAATGATTTTTCAAGTTTGCACACCATATTTTCTTTTCCATCAACTTTGAATCCTTCTGGCTGAGTCATATAGATTTCCTCTTCCAAGTCTCCATGTAAAAAAACAGTTTTTACATCCAATTGAACTAGTTCCAAATTCAACGGTGCTACCAAAGCCAACAAAACTCTAATGGAGGAGTGTTTCACAACTGGAGAAAATACCTCATTATAATCAATTCCCTCCTTTTGAGCATATCCTTTGGTCACCAATCTTGCTTTGTAGCGAACATCTTCTTGGTTAGGAAATTCCTCTTTCTTTGCAAATACCCATTTGCACCCAATTGCTTTCTTGCCCTCTTGGAGATTAGCCAATCTCCATGTATGATTCTGATGAAGGGATTGCATTTCTTCATCCATGGCATTCCTCCACTTATCTTCTTGTGAACTTTGGACTGCATCTTTATAAGTGGTAGGAATGTCATCGGCTGCAATTGAGTTAGCACAAGCCACCATATCTGTGAGTCGAGCAGGTTTTCTTATTGTCCTTTTTGGCTTGCTCGTTGCTATTGATTCAAGTTGTGGTTGAGGTTCTTGAGATGGAACCTCATCTTCGACTGGCTCTCCTTCAAGAGGAAAATCTTCTGTTGTTTCCTCGTTTGATTCCTGTATTGGGAAAATTATCTTTCCCTCAAACTCCACCTGCTTTGAAGCACCATCAATTTGTTTGGCTTCTTCAAGTGTTACCTTATTTGTCAAGGCAGATTCATCAAAGGTAACATCCCTGCTGAAAATAACTTTTCTTGTCTCTGGACACCTTAAACGGTATTCTTTGACTCCAGAAATAATTCCCATAAATAAAGCTTTCTTTGCTCTTGGGTCCAATTTTGACTCTCTTACATGATAATATGCAATTGAGCCAAATACATGTAAAGAATCATAATCTTCAGCAGGTTTTCCATACCATTTTTCAAATGGTGTCTTCCCACCAATAGCAGCAGATGGTAGACGATTATTGAGGTGGCACGCATATGTTATTGCCTAAGCCCAAAATTCTTTGCCCAAGCCAGCATTGGACAACATACACCGAACTTTCTCCAGCAAAGTTCGATTCATGCGTTCTGCCACTCCATTTTGTTGTGGTGTATTTCTGACGGTGAAATGTCTGACGATGCCATTTTTCTCACAAATTTTCTGAAAAAAATCATTTTTGTATTCGCCACCATTGTCTGTGCGAAGACACTTGATCTTTCTGCCACTTTGAGTTTCTATCATCGCCTTCCATTTGAGAAAAATTCCCAATACTTCATCTTTTGTTTTCATCGTATACATCCACAATCTTCGAGAAAAGTCATCAACAAAGGTTACAAAATAGTGTTTCCCACCTAATGAAGGTGTTTTGGAAGCACCCCAAGCATCCGAATGAACATAATCCAAAATACTTATGGATAGTTGTTCCAAATTTAACCCTTGTTTGCTTTCCCTTGATACAATGCTCACAAAACTCCAAGTTGCAAGTTTTTACTCCTTTTAGCAATCCTTGATCCGATAAAGTTTTCAAGGATTTCCCTCCAGCATGTCCCAAGCGCATATGCCACAGCTTGGTCATTTCTGCCTCCTTCTCGTCATTGGATGTTGTTGCCGCTGTCCCAATAACTGTACTACCTTGATAGTGGTACATGTTATTATTTCTTCGAATTGCCTTCATTACCACCAGTGCACCAGAGCATATTCTCATCACACCATTATCTGCAATGACTTTGAACCCCTTTGATTCTAGGGCTCCTACAGAAATGAGATTTTTCTTCAAATCTGGTACATATCGAACATCTGTTAATGTTCTACTTAATCCATCATGGTTCCTTAATCGGATTGAACCAACACCATATGCGGTAAGAGGATTATTGTTTGCAGTGTGAATAACTCCACATTCTCCTTCTTGTAAATCAATAAACCAGTCCCGATTGGGACACATATGATAACTACAAGCTGAGTCCATCAACCATACATCAGATGATTTGGATGGATCTGTTGTAACTAGTGAGTAATCGGAGTCATCACAATCAGCCACATTTGAATCCATGACAGCCTTCCCATTATTTGGTTTGGCTTTGCTATTCAACTTTGGGCAGTCTTTCTACCAATGCCCTTTTTCTCGGCAAAAGGCACATTCATCTTTGCTGAGTCTCGATCTTGACTTGGATCTCCCTTTCTTCGTTCTCATATGATTTTGAGAACGACCTTTCACAACCAGTGCTTCTGTTTCTCCACCTTTTTATTTTTCTCTCTTTCTTTGTTCATAACTGTATAAGGCAGAACAAACTTCTTTGAGAGATACTTCATCATTCCCATGCAGTAGAGTCGTTTCAAGATGCTCGAACTCATCGGGAAGTGAACTTAACAACATTAAGGCCATATCTCCATCCGTAAAAGTCACGTCCATATTCCGCAAATCTGTCGCCAACTTATTAAAGCTGGTGATATGATCATTCATTGTGCTACCAGGAATATAAGTGAAGCGTAACAGTCTTCTTTTCATGTAAAGTTTATTTTGACTGTTTTTCTTCAAGAATTTCTCCTCCAATGAATTCCATAATTTATTTGCAGATGTTTCCTTCGTGTATGGATACTTTTGTTCTCTTGCAAGGTAAGATCGAATGGTACCGCAAGCAACACGATTGATAATCTTCCAATCTTCTTCTCCTACACCATCTGGTTTCTTTTCTTCAATGGCAATATCTAGCCCTTGTTGAAAAAGAACATCAAGGACCTCGCCTTGCGACATTCCGAAATGTCCTGACCCGTCAAAAATTTCAACTGCAAATTTCGCATTTGACACAATTCTTGTCATAAGCGAAGATGCCAATGATGACGTATTATTAACACTTGATGTGGACTCATCATTTTTCTTGTCTCTCATTTTACTACAAATACTATTTACTAGCTAACAATCAAAGACCAAAGTAAATCTTTTTCTGATGTGGAAGTTCAAACTATGCTGCAACCACAGAGCATACTCAGATAATACATTGGCTCTGATACCAATTGTTGCGGAAGCCGAATATATAGAGAGTGATGGAATCACAACTGCTATATCTGAAGGTAGCTAATAAATAGTAAATGAGACAACAATAAAATGAACACCAGAAATTAACGAGGTTCGGCAAACTTTTGTTTTCTTTTGCCTATTCCTCGGACACAACCAACCAATATTTATTTCACTCCAAAAGAGTACAAGTGAAATACTACAAGAGAGAAAGAAGAACAAATGTCTTAGGAGATGAGAAGGCAAGTGAGAGGTGTGTTACAAATGAATTAGGAGCTATCTATTTATAGGAGTGAATTCTTCCTATTGATGTCATCCATGACATCACAATATGTCAAAATATCAAGATTTACCTTGTGAAACCAATTTATGGTTCACCTAAATTTCACCTACAAAAGGTGCTATCTTGACTTTTCTACCAATGAAGAATTATCCTCCTAACTACCATATCTTCTCATTAATCCATTTTTGAATCTTATCAAATTTAACATAAACAACATAAATCATACATTGTAATTTGTATAATCTATGTTTGTATAAAGCGAGAAAGAGAAAAAGACAAAAGAAAACTGGCAGGAAAAGATCCGTAATTGTATAATTAAAAGTGTATAGGACGAAAATATATGTAATTGTATTTGTATATACATTTTTCTCTCGCTTTATACAAACACAAACCCATTTTATACATTTGTGTTTGTATAAAGTGAGAGAGGCGAGGAAGAGACTTACGAGCGAGAGAGGGAGAGTGGCAAGCGAGAAAGCTGAGGAGAGAGACGAATGACAATCGTTTGCTGAGGGTTATAAAATTAAATCAAATTGAGTTATAGCATTTAATCTGAATCAAAAATTTGCTATTTTTATACAATTTTCCCTTAAAAGTATTGTCCTAATGTCCTTCCCTGGATCCTGCATGAATGAGGAACACTTTATACATCGACAGGTCGATTACCCTTTTTTAACATTCTTTTATTAGTTTATCGAGTCCTATAATCACTAATGTTACTATAACCCTTTTTCATCTTTTTTATATAACAAAATAAATGTTATTAAAACCTATCTAAACTTAATAAAGTAAAAATGCTATAAACCATGTCTAACAATATTTTACACTGATTTTCTTTTTATATAAAATAAAAAGAGAAAAAAATATGCACCAGCCGAGATTTATATTTTAAATGATAGTTTTATCACTTAGTCAACTAAATTGTTGTATAATTAGCAAGTTGGTGATTTAATTAGCAACCAACATGTTGCACATGAACCACACACCATCTCACTTGCATATTTAAATTTCAAATGTTTAATTTATAGAGAGCCCCTAAAGTTGTGCATTCATTGAAATATTTTGATTTGTAAATTTATTGTAAAATATTATCATTGTGCAGGTAGGAAAAGTAATTAATAACTGATAGTTGAGTTGTGTTTCAATAAATATTTGATAATAATTTATATATAAAATTCAAAAATTTGATAGTTTAGATATGAAACTAAAACAATCTTGATACTTTAGATATGTTTTTGACCTCTAACTCTAAACTAATCGAAAAAGGCAAAAGAGTGGAGGAATAATGAACTTTTACATATTGAAGAGTGTCCAAGTTCAAAAGTTGAACATAAAAGAGTTTAATTTTTATATACTAATAATATAAATAATAATATCAATTCAAAACATATACAACTTTAGAGGTTATTGAACCTATTCTAGATCCACCGTTGCATAAGATCATCTGACATCTTATTTGGATGGTTATTATCTATTTTATGATATCAAATTATTAAATCAATTGATATGTAACGGTGAATGTATATTTTAATTGATTTGGTATGATTAAATTATTATCTTTTATTTTTCGTATCTTACCCTTATTTATTATTTAGTAATTTTATTTTACAATTTACCTCATCTTTTTAATAATAATTTTATCATGTACCTTACTTTTTTTTTTTTGTATTAGTCTTTAGATTGATGGTGTGTGGCATAATTAAACGCTGAAAACTATGTCATCTATTCAAACAATGTATTCATCACAATATATTATATATATATATATATATAATATATATAGATAGATAGATAGATAGATAGATAGATAGATAGATAGATATATATATATATAGAGAGAGAGAGAGAGAGAGAGAGAAAATACATAAAATTCCCCATTAACTTGGCAAAAAAAATAATCTCTTTTCATGTGAAGGGATGAATTGGGTGTGAGGAAAATGAAGGGATGGGAAGTGGGGGTGGGGGTGGGGGTGGGGTACTAAAGGTTAGGGGTGGTAGGGTATGAAGAAGATGAAGAAAACACAAGATTATTGGATAAAATAAAAATAATTGGGGTTCACTTATTCTTTTTTTCTTTAATTTTTGGTCTTTACGCGCTTTAGTTTTTTTACTTGTCATGTCAGCGATTTGAGTGTATTTTAATTCACTTGAAAAGAGATTAGGGGGATAAATAATTACCCGTAAAGTTAAAGTGCTAAAGTGAATTTTGCTATCAAGTTCAGGGGAAATTTTAAGTATTTTTCCTATAATATAACATGTTACATTATTAAAACGGTATATAACAACCATCAAGATAAACTATCTGTACTTAGTTACTTGTTTATTCAGAAATAAGATAAACAGAAAAAAAAATATAGGATTTTCAGTGCAATACGATACATTATGAAACGATATATAAGAACCAACAAGATAACTATAGGTTAGCAATTGACAATTTATTTAGAAAATAAGATTCACAATATGATCAAAAGACGGGAACTTTAGTACAACACAATATAATATGAAACATTACGAAATTATATATAACAATCATCAACATAACTACATACATATAAAATAAGACAGACAAACAATATGAGCAAAAGACAGAATTTCTAGTGTATCATGATTCAAATACAATATTTTATTAATGAAACGATATATCACAATCTTAAAGATAACTACATATTGATATGCATAGTTAACTATTTATTTACAAAAATACAACAGACAACGTGTTAGAAATCGAGAACCGTTAATGTTTCCCTCCATCACAACAAAGTGCACAATCTATGCACCCACATGGCATGCAACATGGAGGACACATGAGTTGGGACATCATTTTTCTAGACATGATGTGATCATATAAAGAAGAAGAGGAGACAGAATAACTATTTATTGCAAAAAACATTATAAAAATTGTAGCAAAAAGAAGTATAGTTTTTCTATCCATAGCAAATATATTGTGCAACTATGATGAAATTGAGAGTTTGAGACCTACTATTTATAGTTTGTATGATGGCACTTCTTGTATTTATTTAATCCTAATTTATTTTCTTTTAAAGCAACTTGAATATAAATAATTAGAAAATAATAGTTTGGGCAATTTGTCAACTAAATTGTTGTTTAATTACTCCTCATTAGTATTTTATTTTTGCAACTCCCACGTTTGTCTTTTTATCATTTTCTTAGACATCCAGGCTTTTGGTCTGTCAACTTATTTTAAAATTTCAATTTATTATTGCAGCTTGCTCAAGCAAACTTTTTGAATTATTTATTTATGAGGGGTATTTTCTTTTATTTTTGAGTATTAACTCTTGTTGCCAATCACACAACTATAAATAACGCTTTTATTCAAAAAAAAAATAATAAGACACACACTCTATTACAGATATATAATTATGGTTTCATCCAGCACAAGTCATACAATCTATTTGTAATTATAATTTACAAAATTATGATATGACATATTATGAAATGATATGTAATAATAATCATACATCAAGATAACTACACGTATCAGTATATGAAAAATAATCTTTAGCGATAATTAATTAACGGTAATAATTTAATGGAAAAAGGGATAAATATACCCCTGAACTATCGTAAATGGTAAGCAGATACCCTCCGTCATACTTTTGGGACATTGGTGTCCCTGCCGTCCCAAAGCTAGAACATATATGTCCTTCACTCTGAAAGGAAGAATAAATAGAGACGTGTGGCGCAATCTCATACGTCGATCTGATATTTAATTAATGTCAGGTCGGTGGATAAGATTATGACACGTGTATGTTCCTTAGTATAAATTAAGGGTATATATTCTCTAGTTTTTGGACGGCAGGGGCAACAATGTCCCAAAAGTATGACGGAGGGTATCTGCATGTCATGTACGATAGTTGGAGGTATATTCATTTCTTTTCTCTAATTTAATTATTGTTAAATATGTTCTTATAGAGGTAATTAGCACTCTTTGTAAATTTCTTTAAAGTCTATAGTGACATTGAGTCTAATGACAATTAACTAATACTAGTAAAGACCTTAGATAATGTGCATATTGACTGTTCCTAAAAGTTATTTTTATTATATTGTATGTGTATATAGTTAATTGTTATTTAGAAATAAGAAAATAAGACAGACAATCTATTATATATGATAATGTTTCCATCCAGTACAACAAGTTATATAACTTAATATATCTATATCAATTTATAATATGATACATTATAAAATGATATGATTACCGCACATAATTAGTACGTGTAGTTAATTGTTTTTCTATCCATAGCAAATATATTATGCAACTATGTTGAAATTGAGAGCTACTATTTAAGTATTTATAGTTCTATCTGATGGTCCCTTCTTGCATTTATTTAATTCATATTTTGGTATCAAAGTTTTAGTGTGATTGGTAAAGTTGATTATCATGTGATCAGAAGATTACAGTTTAAGCTATAGAAATAGTCTCTTACAGAAATATAGGGTAAGACTGCATGCAATAAATGCTTATGATCCGATCTTTTCCCCAACCATGCTCATACCGCAAGCTTAGTACACTGAGCATTCCTTTTTATATTTTTCTTAAGCAATCAACTTGATTATAGTCTAACTAGAAAGTTAATGATAGTTTATTCACTTAGTTTAATCAAAGGTATCGAATTCGAATGTTTGAGAATGAAAAAAAATTATATTAGGAGTGCCGTTATAAATTTAATTGAGCCTCGATACAGATACCGAACACTAAGTTAAAAGAAAAAAATTGTAATTTTATTCGCAAGTTGTCAAGTCTTGGATCTATCACATATCTAAATATATTTTACTCAACCACTTGTTGTTGCACATGAATCACCAATTCGATCACTTGAATACTTTCACTTTGACATTTTAACAGATTTTTTTCTATTAGATACACTAATCTTAGTAATATATTATTGATTAACTTTTTAAATCTTTCAATAAATTTAAACATTCAAAAATTATGATCTATTTCGATTGAGTACCTAACTACGTGATAAATTGTTTTTGTTACATACATTTTTTACTCAAATTTCAAAAAGGTTATTTTTGTGTTTTTTTAATTGTTTATTATGTAGATAAATTAACCATTAGATAATTAGAATAAGTCTCATTCTTTAATTATACGCATTAGACTCAATAAGTCATACGTAAAATCTTAAGTTTGTTTCAATCAATATATAAATTAAGACTTTATGAGAGTGAAAATCATTATTTTACTAGAAATGCTCATCAAGCATAGATTTTTTTCTTGATACTACATTCGTATTTTAAATATCGAAGTTTAACATGTAAAAAAGAAAATCGAGGACTAAAAAAGCACTAAGTACATGAATCCTCACCACTCGTGTAAAATTTTAAAATTATGATATTCGATTCAATACATCATATTAATATCGATCTATTTTATTATTTAGTAAACAAAAACAATAAGTATAAATATAGGGAAAATAACATAAATCTCACCTTTAAGTTCTCTTATTACCATTATTTCCTATTAGTTTTACAAATTTTCAAAATCTTTCATTTTCACGCATTAGATTAATGTATCAGCGCATCAAATTAATGTATCACGCGCATTAGGTTAGTGTATCATGTATAAAATATAATGTATCTTATTTAATGATTAATGTATCTCGCACATCAGATTAATGTATCATCACTTATATTATTATATCAGTTTGAGGGATTTCTGTAATTATAAGCTTATAAGAGATAAATGATAATTTTATCTTAAAAGTATGTGATTTATATCCTTTACTCATAATATGATATATGGATATAGGCCCATCAGTACAAGCCCAAAAGCCCAAATTATATGCATGGTGACCTACAAAATTTTGCTAGTTGATTTTTGAATAGTAAAACCTGAATATCCAATCGAGATTTATTAAGTCGAAGTTTAATTTATCAAATTAAATTAAATTTTATAATTTTGATATTTGATATTTATTTTCAATGATCATTATTAAATTATTGAACTTTGATTACATAAAAGGTGTTTGAGAACATGCAAAAAAAATCAAAATTAAAAATGGAAATTTTTAATAGAAACACTTTATTATATGTTTATGTGCTCAATTGAAATACGTTAAAATTTAAGTGTCTAAATAAAATTTGTAGATGAGTTTAATTAAAGGTTTCCTTGATAGCCTAATATCAACCAAAATTATAATGTGATGGTTAGTACTAAGTACTTTTCATCTTTAAAACAAAAGCTTTACATTTGAATCCGACATATGAATCATCTTTATTAGAAAATCTTTCGATATAACATTTTCAAATATGAATCTGAATTTAATCAAATACTAATACCGATACAAACACCGAATAAAAAACTAAAATAAATGGTGTCAGTCATGATATCAACAGTGTACTCGGAATTCAAAGCTAACTTGTAAATCCAACTATTACTTACATTTAGTGGGCAATTTATTTTCAAAGAGATAGAAGCTGGACCCTTCTAGTCTTCTAGCTACACCCAAGTGGCTTAGTGGTCATGTTTGAATAATCAACATCTAAGTTGGAAAAAAAAAGATTTATAAAACTTGTTAATGCTAAAAAAAAATATCTTCAATTTGTGTGATTATAAAAGTTTGTCCTTAATAAAGGATAGATATAATACATAAACATAACTTTAAACTTGCGTCAACGAACAACTATATCCTCCAACTTTGAATGTGCACAAGTAGGCAGTTAAACCATTATAAAATTGAATAAGTAGACACAAGTGTCCTACATGACATAATACACGTAAGATGTCATGTAGTATACAAAATTGCCATGTAGGATGCCATGTAGGACAAATGTGTCCATTTGCTCAATTTTATACAAGTTTAACTGTCTATTTGTGCATATCCAAAGATAAAGGTCATAGTTGTCAATTAACGTCAAGTTAAGAGTCATGTTTATGTATTATGCCTAAAGGATAAAATCAGAATTTTAATTATACATTATTTTAAATATAAAGATGAATTGTTATCATCGTATGATTAGGTCATGACCAATTCAAGCCACGAAAATAAATTCTCACAGAAATGCAAAGTAAAATTACAATTCAATGTAGTCAAATCCGTTTTCAAATTCATACATAACGATAAAAATTATAATTGAGTGACCAGACAAAAGTCACGCATTTAATTAAACTGCAGACAACCTCTTATAAAAAGTACGAAGACTTATATGTGCATTAAGATCCCTAGTGTGGTCCTTTCCTTCCAAAACCCTACACATACCAAAAACTAGTGTATCAAACTACCTTTTTAATTTGATAGGGCTTTTATCTTCACATGATTTCCTCTATATAAAAAAGGACCAATTGGTTGTATTTCACTTCATAACCATAAATATTCAAATATAGCATATAGTTTCCACTCTCTTCAAGTGCCAAAATGGGAAGAATCACAATAGCAATTTTTGCCCTTTTTATTATTTTATCATCACTTTTCTTCAACCCAATTAGTAGCTCAAGGGATATTATTGTTGATAAACCAACTACACACAAAAACCTCTTATCCCAACAAAAATTGAGTAAGAGTGATTATTGTAGTGTTTGTGTCCCTCAATGTGGTTCTTGTACTTGTTGCATTGCAAATTGAAGCATTAATATTACTTATGTTGTAACTCTATCATAATTATTGTATCCAAATATGCATGGCTTCATAAATAATATTTCTTCTGTCTTCTTAAAGATAGATGTAAAATCAGTGTACACTCTATCATCTTCAAATATTTATAGAATTACAGTAATTTGACTGTTTTTGTTCTAGTTTTTGTTGTTGTCATAAATAAAATTATTTCTACCTTTTGAATGATAGAAATAAAGTTTGCATACACTTTTATTTATGGGGTTATACACTAAGTTAAATGTTCTTCTTGTTGTTATCGTTGTCATAAATAAAATCATTTCCTTCAACTTATATAAATGTTGTAATCCCTCTTAATTTCATCTTCAAACTAAAGAGATTCATTGCAATATATTGGTCATTTATTCTTGTATGCATTTTATTTGACACTACATCTTCATTTCCACTACTTTTTACTCTCTTTCTTGAGTTTAACTTCTATCCACTGTTCGATATTTATTTTTAGAAAAATATACGATCAAACAATCTAAAGGATAACTACATATAATTATTACATATATGTAACCACCTAAGTAGGTTATAATTTATTAGAATTTTTCGATCATTTGCGATTTCATAAATTATTATAACGGTGAGACTTTTATGAACAAGTGACACTACTGGTCTAGTGGTACTACAATAGTACCTTACCACGGTAAAGAATTGGGTTCGATTTCTAGCTAATGCATCTACTCTCTCCTCTCTTTTTTATAAGTTTTGATCGATAAATTTTTACTGCTATAATCAATAAAAAATAGTTTTACGAAGTTCTAATTAAACAAGCTTTTGATCTATCAAATATCTAAATATATTTTTACTCAATGACTTCTTGTTGCACATGAACCATCGACTCACTTGAATACTTTAACTTTGACATTTAAACAAAAAAAAAAACTATTTTAGACATTCTAATCTTAATAATATATTGTTAATATCTTTTAAAATCTCTCACTAAATTTTGTTCAAACATTCAAAAATTATGATCTATTTCGATTAAGGTGCGTACGTGGTAACTTGATTTCATTAGAATTTTCAACTCAAACTTTTTAAAGGTAATTTTTGTGTATTTTAAGTATTCATCAAGTAGATAAGACTATAAATTAACCATTAAGTCACATTTTTTAATTATATGCATTAGACTCAATAAGTCACACGTAAAATCTTAAGTTTGTTTCCATGATTCCATCAATAATAATGTGTTTAATAAACAAAAAATAAGACTATGAGACTGAAAATCATTATTTTACTTCAAATATTCATCAAGCATGTATTTTTTCTTGAAATTACACTAGTATATAAAATGCTGAAGTTTAACATGTAAAAAATAGTGAGGACTAAAAAAGCACCAAGTTAATGAATCCTCGCCACTCCTATAAAATTTTAGAATTATGATATACGATTAAATATGTTATATCGTTCGATATATGATATATTTTGAATAAATAGTATTTTATTATTTTTATTTGGGTTTTAGTAAATAAAAGCCAATAAGTATAAATATGGTACATGGACACAGGCCCATCAGTACAAGCTCAAAGGCCCAAATTAAATGCTTGTGACCTACAAATTTTTGACATACATTATTAATAGTTTATTTTTAAATCGAAGTTACATTTATAAATCGAACTAAATTTTATAATGTTAATGTTTGATATCTTTTTTCAATAATCAATTATGAACTATTAAATTCAGACTTTGAGTACATAATAGGTGCTTGAGGACATGCGCGCACACAAAAAAAATTTAAGATAAATATTCAAAACACTTTATTATATGTTTATGTGCTCAACTAAAATACGTTATACTTTGAGCGTATAAATAAAATTTATGACGAATTTAAAAATCTTCTTGATAGCTTAGTACCGACCAAAGTTATGATGAACACAAAATTCAAAGCTAGATTGTAGATCCATTATTACTTACACTTAGTAGGTAATTTCTTTTCAAACATAGGGGCTTAGTGGTCATGTTTGATTGATAAACACCAAATTGAAAGAAAAAAACAGAATTTTCAAACTTATAAGTGCTATAAAATATCGCGAATTTCTGTGACTATAAAAGTATGTCCTTACTAAAGTATTAAATGAATAAATTAAATTATATATTATTTTAAAATATAAAAATGAGTTATTCCGCTTTGTAATAGACTAGATAAAAAAAGCAGTGTCACATAAATGAAATAGAATGAAAATCTTGGCGTCAATAGTAAATTTTGTCATTGTATAACTAGGTCACGAACCATTCAAGCCACGAAAATATTTTTTTATTATAGAAATGTAAGATAAAATTATAAGTCAATGTAATTAGATCTTTTCTCATATTCACGCAAAACGATAAAAGTTGTTGTTAAGCGACACACGTGGAGAACAACCTCTTATAGAAATGTGATGACTTATATGTGCATAAAATCCCTAGTGTGGTCCATTTCTTCCCAAAACCCTACACATATTAAGAGTTTAGTGTATCAAACTATACTTTTAATTTAACAAGTCTTCTATCTCCGCAAGATCAACTCGATATAAAGGAAGACCAATTAGTTGTATTTCACTTCATAACCATAATTCAAATATAGCATATAGTTTCCACTCTCTTCAAGTGCCAAAATGGGAAGAATCACAATAGCAAATTTTTTCCCTTTTTATCATTTTATCATCACTTTTCTTTAACCCAATTAGTAGCTCAAGGGATATTACTATCGATAAACCAACTACACACAAAACCCTCTTATTCCAACAAAAAATCAGTAAGAGTGATTATTGTAGTGTTTGTGTCCCTCAATGTGGTTCTTGTACTTGTTGCATTGCAATTTGAAGCATTAATGTTACTTATGGGGTAATATTATAATAATTGTAGCCAATATATGTATGGCTTTACGAATAAAATCCTTTCGAAAACAGTCTCATTTTTGTCTTGTAATGTTACTTATGTTGTAATACTATAATAATTGTAGCCAAATATGTATGGCTTCATGAATAAATTGTTTTCTTGTTCGGTTGAAGATCCTTAGAAAACATTCTCAATTCTGCCTTCTCACATATAGAATCTATCTTGCATAGACCCTATTTATGAGATTACGTTGAATTTATTATTGTTGTTGTCATCATAAATAAAACCCTTTCCTTCTACTTATAATAAATGTTGTAATCCCTCTCATTGGTTTTTTCTTCAAAATTAAAGAGATCCATTGCAATATATTTGTCATTTATATTCTTGTATGTGTTTTATTTGACATTGCATCTTCATTTCCCTTATTTCTTTCTTGAGTTTTACTTCTTTCCATTAATTGATATTTATTTTTTACAAAAACATACAAGCAAGCCATCTAAAGTATATCTACATGTAATTGTTATTTATAATAATTCTCTGTAGAATTTTTTAAACCACCTAAAGTAGGGTAGATATTTTTCGAACTTTTCGATCATTTAGTATGTTATTCAATATATTTGTTATGATATTCTACAATCAATAAGCACCAGTGGTCTAGTGGTAGAATAGTACCCTGCCACGGTACAGACCCGGGTTCGATTCCCGGCTGGTGCATATACTTTTTTCCTCTTTTTTATAAGTTTCGATTGATAAATTTTGTTCGAATCGAAAAGAAAATAATTATGACTTTATTAACGTATATTATTTTTATTTAGTATTTTGTTTTCGGATTGTTGACGTTGAAAAATTCATGTATTTTTGAAAATTTTGGAGATTGAAAGTTAATACGATGAAGGGGTGTCATTTGACACTACTTCATACAAAATTAACTCTTAAATCAATATAATCTTTATTCCAGACTTTCTTACGAGTTAAATTATAATAGTAGATGGACTATGTTGGCATTATATATAATGCATATGTTACTATCTGAATTATAAATACATTTTTTAAAAAACATGATTATTTCTTTCCTTATACAAGAGGTTTTGTTTTTGGTAGCAAGTAAGCATCAAAAACATTTTAAAATCAATACTTATACTAAATTTTACACGCATTCTGCAAATAAATAGTGTATAATTTTATTATATTATACACCCACTGATTTAAATTCTTATCCCAAAAAATGAAAATAAAAACTTTGTACATTGCTTCAATATAATAAAGGGAAAACCGTACATAATAGCAAACATTTAAATCAAAATAAATATTATATCTATTCTTTCATTTATTTTTAGTTTGCAGCAAATGTTATTTGATTTTTGCCATTTGATTGTGGCCCGCTAATTTAAAAAAATGGAAGACTTATTTTTATACAAACATCTTCCCTATCTTTTCTCTCCTAGTTTATGTCGATTTCTCCTCAAATCAAGATTTTTAAAAATTAGTTGGGGCCCACATATTTTAAGAAATGGAAGATTTATTATTTTTATACAAATTTTTTCTTGTTTTTTCTCTTACAGTTTCTTTTGATTGCTCCTAAAATCTCTCTTCAAATTAATTTTTTTTTAAAAAAATAAATAATTTTGTCTGATTTCTACTGATATAGATTTTTAATTATATACATATTACACTAGTACAAAATCATATATATAGATTTCACTTATACATATACATATATGCATATACAATTGACAAAGTCTAATACAACTATACATATACTATTAATAGCTAATACAAAATTTTATTTATATACAAATTTCATATATATAAACCGTGGAATATACAATAATATAGTTATATATACATATACACATTTATATTTAAATACATATAATAACATATACATATACAACTGAAAATCACCACAAAAAAAACATATACTTATACAACTTACAAGTTTCTTATTTGTATACAAATTTCAAATATATACTTATACAATTGAATGAATACCAAAATATACAAATTAATAATCGTCCTATACACTTATAATTATACAATACAAATATTTTTCTGCTCAAGTCTCTTTTGCCTTTCTCTCTTTCTCGTTATATACAAATTCAAATTGTATATAATTTCTCTCTTTCTCGTTTTATACAATTCGCTTCAATTATATATGTATAGCGAATTATACATATATATGTTTGCTATAGAGCGGAATTATGCAAACTTTATTATAGTATATAAATATAAATTTTATATTTGATATATGTGAAAGTTGCCCTATAATAAATATGGTTGATTAAACCCATTTAAGGCTGGATTTTTAGTTTACTCTTTTATTGAAATTGATAGTTGTGTTGTACTTGTCAACCTAATGTGGGTGGGGGGACTATATATAGTGTATGGTAGGGCACTTTAATGGTATGTGAGACTACTAAAAAATTTCGTTTATAATTAGAAATCTCAAGTACGATTTGTAATATTATTAAAAACATAAATTTCTAATTAATATTCGTGTTAAACCGCTATATGGAATTAATCTTTTCGATGAGAAGTATATCGAAAACATTTTTAACAAGACAAAATATTAATAGTGTGGTATTAAAAAGAAAATATTAGTCAGAAGCGCATTTTTTTTAGTGAATTTTACGTGAATCGAAATTGAATTAATTGAGATCCAAAATCAGATGATGAATCAAAAGACAATATATAGCAAAGTGGTGAGGGGGGTCATGAGATGCATAGATGAGACTTTTCAATGTTTTACTAGAGATTTCAAGTTTAAGTGACGACACTACTAAAAAATATTTTTTAATGAACTCTCGTCTTAATATCGATAAAAAATTTAACTAGAACATCAATCGAAAATGTTATTTGATAAGTTAAATTTCAACAAAATCTTCCTAGATACAGTATAGTGTAAGTATGAAATAAATCATGGTAAAAGTTAAGTTATCTGTAACAATTTTTACACAATACTTGAAAAACATCATGATAGAACTGAGTCATCTTTAATTATATTTACTCAATACGACTTCAAGATCCTGACTCCAATATTGATATCGAAAATCGAATGACACACTAAAAAAGGCTAAGGGTGTGGGTGTGGGGTAGGGGGGGTCCTCCTTTGCTTTATTACTCCTATCTTTTATTACTGCCTTTTTGGGATAATAAGAAGCATGCACTGTAAAGCTCTCTTGGCAGACAATACTGAAAATTCCTCTAAAGTCCATATTTTGTTCCCTTATTGCGCCAGCTTTTAATTTATTTTATTTTTCAGAAAAGGAAAAGATAATAGATAAATAAAATTTTCTTTTTAGTTTTTTCAAAAATAAATTTAGGAAAAAAGGTTTCCATATTTTTTTCCAAGTTCAGAAAAAAAAAAGTAGTAAAATCTTATTTGTTTTAATGATATCATGTTTGTTCAATCATCTAAAACTTAATCTGTTATGATAAAATATGTTTTATATGTAATTATGTTTTACTAATATATTCGTATATAAAAAAAGATATTTCTAGCTTAAAAAGAATTATCGAGGTAAATAAATAAATTGCTGAATTTTCTTTTTTTTAAAATAATAGAAAGTTGGAAATAAGGTTTGGTAAATGTATAAATTATATTTCTTGCTCCAAGTATTTTTTTTTTCATTTTGTATGGTGTCAAAACTCACAAGTGTCACTACTTAATACTCCTAGAAGAATGTTTAATATTTTTAATTGTCAATATTTATTTTGATCCTTTACTAATAATTTACACTTGGAGGTTGAGTTTTTATATTTATTTAATTAATTGATTTTTAAAATTTTGAAATGTCAATTTTATTCATATGTGGTGTGCAACCGGCCAAGCCGTCCACTTCATTTGGAGGTTTATATTATTTAAATTCCTAATCATATGAAAGCTTTGTGAGAATTATCTTAATTTTTATATTTTAAATTTAAAAGTATTTAGTAAGATAATTGTCTATTTTTATTGACTTGTGTATGATGTAAAGGTGTTGGTCTTTTCTTTTTCAATCTTAGGATGATGTATATTTTAGGTACTTAATATTTAAATTATACGAATTCGATTAATTTGAATTTAACTGAATAGATTTATCGAAGGAGTAAAGAGTTTTCTATTCCTTATTAATATATATTATATTCTATTATAAAAGTTATAAATTCGAATTTGTTTATTATAGAAGAATTTCGACTATCCTATTATATTAGTTGCTAATCAAGATACATAATTATCATTTAATCGTGGTAAATTGATCATTAGAGTTGGTGTAAGTATTTGGTGGCGGTAAAGTTTTATCGTATTGTCATTGTGGTGTACATAATGAAAGAAATCAGAACTTGAAGTTATGAGTTTGAAATTCAAATAGTTTAAAAGTTGTCGAGTTATAAATTTGTAATTTATACATAATTCATGAATTTTTAAAAATACAAATACATAACTTGGATCAAAGTTAATTTATTAGCTGAATTAATAACTGAAGATTAGCTTCGTTCTTGAATTTGCGCATCAATTGTATATTTATTAATATACACATTATATATTGATCATAACTACAATATATTACGCTCGACGAATAATTTTGGGATCCCTTTGTGCTAAGTTAAAAGCTCATAGGTAATTTATTTATTTTATTCTCATCCGATATCTAATTCCATATTAAAATTCAATTAAATTTGGATTCGTGCCAAAAAATCTCATATGTATTGGAATAAAATATTTTCTAATAAAGGTGACTCCATATCTAAGAAAACTCGAACCCAAAATTTCTTAATTAAAAATAAAAAAATACTTACGATTTTACCATAACACTCGTTGATGGAAAAAGTTTTAGTTTGACTAGTTGGAATGATTGAAAAAGGTTTAGTCAAGCTTATTCATTTGTTAAAAGGAACTCATTTATTTAAATGAAGCTCTACTTTTCATGGATCAAAGTTTTAACTTCTAAGTCAATTAATTTACTTTTCTTTTTGCCTTAGTTGAATATATACTTAAGTTTGATAAATATAATTTTGTGTATTATACAACTTATTTTAAAGGTGATGTTCTAATATAGTATTATTTTTTATTTTCAAAATTTAAATTTAAAATTATTTTGTATTGAAAATGAAAAATTTCAATCACCATATAAAATCTGATTAAGTCTATTTACTTTACTTCAAATTACATAAAGGAACTTACTTTAATTTCAGTTTACTATTTCACCACCTTTAATTTAAGGTTCCCAAGGAGTTCTTTGATTATCTTTTCTTCAATGCAATATATTAATACAAGATTATAGGTATCGAATATTTATATCAAGCGAATTGATGTAAAGTTTATGTTTTGTATGTATATATTTTTTTAACACTAATCAAAATTAAATAATATTCATTTTTAGTTGAATTTATTGATCTTTAAGGTTTAATTATTTAATCAAAACAACTATAAAACGATTGGCGCATATAAATATTTGCAAAGCTTATTGTGACCCTTAGTTGTTTGTCAAAATATTTCTATGTTTGTTTGATTTTTCAAAGTAAATCTAAATTATCTAATAATAATCTTATACTCTTTCGACGACCATCTTTAATAATAATTTTAAAAAGAGTAATTGGTTGTACAATCATAATTATAGCCAAAAATAATAATTCAATGCAATCTTTTTTTCACTTTTTTTTTTAGTATAATTATTTGGTATCTGATTTTTACTGATCCAGTTACTTCATATGCGTACCTAGCAGACACTACTAAAGGAAACACGCTTGCTACCATGTGTTTTTTTTGTCACAGCTCGAGACCTTCATCTATTCTGTCATACTCTCTTATGATCGTAAGAATTTTCTTCACCATAAAATTAGTTCCTCGTTTAAATTTATAATTAAATATTTTTGATGTAATAAAAACAATAATTATCCTATAAAGGTTACACTGTATTATCAAAAGTTGCAATTATATGCAAAAGTGATTTGAAAATAATTTATATGTGTAAATTTTTTTTTTTTTATTTCTAAAGTTTATATCTTATTTAAGTCTTTTTCTTTAAAATCCATATAGATGGGCAAGGACGAAAAGTTGGTTGGATATCCGTTAATGGAGACCGACCACTTTTGGCCTACTCCAAGGTGTCTTCCAAAAATATTATAAATAATAAAATATATTTTCTTGAATGTAAAAAATATAAATTTGAAATCTTGAATCAGTCTTTAGAAAGTTTAGAGCAGCTTCATGAGTCGAGTTGGACGAAAAGAAAATCTTGCAATAATAAATAAAATTAGAGAAACTGATTATTCGATCGATATCAATACGTAGTTCTGATGATGTATGAAATAATCTAGGGAAAAGGGTCTGATATACCCCATTACCCCTCAACTTTGTCATTTGGAGCTAACATATCCTAACAGTTATACAAACGGCTCATATATGTCTTTATCTTTACAAAATAACTCACATATGTCCTTCATTTAACGAAAGTGAAAAAATAGTTTTAAATTTATATTTTTGACTATTAATTTTTTAAAAAGGGAAAAAAGACAAATATACCGCAGAGCTGTCGTAAATGGTATGCAGATACCATCTGTCATACTTCTGTGACATTGGTACAAATGTCGTCAAAAAACTAGAGCATATGTATCCTTTAGACTACCGAACACACACGTGTTTTATAATTTTATCCACCAACCCGATATTTATTAAATATAGGATCGACAGATAAATTGTGTCACATGTCCCTATTTAGTCTTTCGTTACAGTTAAGGGCATATATGCTCTAGTTTTTAGATGGCAGGGGTACCAACGTCCCAAAAGTATGATGAACGGTATCAGCATACCATTTACGATAGTTTGGGGTATATTTATCCTTTTTTTGCTTAAAGAAATTCATGTGGTGGTATTTATGATCCTTCTAGCAAAGTTTAAGGTACATTTTAATTTTTTTCATACTTAAATTGTTTTTTTATTTCTTTTTATTATCATTATTTTAGTTTATTATTCTTATTTTATTTTTTTCCTTTCATTCTTTAATGTAAAGAAAAAAAATTAAAACTATTTTTTTATGACTATACTATAGTTTAAAACTATTTTGTTGGCTATATTGTAATTTTTTTTGGATAATCTATAATAAATTTTACAAGAAAATTAGTGAAACATATATAAATTTGACTATCAAATAATAAGTTTAAATTAGTCATTAAAATAAAAAAAATTACAAAATAATTACGTGTGAGGAGGACTTAATATACCCATATGGAATTTAAAAAATTAAATTAAAATTAACTTTTTACTTTCGCTAGAAAAAAGATATATGTGAATCATTTATATAGCAATAGGGGTATACGTGAATCACTTTCATCATGAGGGATATATCAACACTAAATAAAAAGTATATATATTAGGCTCCTTTCCCAATAATCTAAACAATCATATTAAAAATCATATTAAGAATAAGCATATTTTCTAATATTATGTATTTCGATTTCAATCCAACTATGAAAAAAGAAAAAGGAAAGAAAAAAAAAGTACCAACATTAAAACAAAATTCACATGAAGCATCATGTGGAAGACCAATTTATTTAATTTTTGGAGTGAAGAAAAAGCATGTTTGTGACATTGATAAAGTTCCTATTTCATTTTAGGGGGGAAAAAGAAAGAGAAAATGACATAAACCAGCTATGTTTTTGTGTCTTTTATATTTTCTCAATCTTTTCATAAATCAAATCCAAAACAAATTTTGAGAATTTGAATTTTCACATGATTTTGTTTATTTATTATGTTTATGTTTTTTTGCCCCTTCCTTTTAACAAATATATTCAAGTATACGGGGTCAATAATCCAAAATAATAAGGAGATTGACGTTAATATTACACATCATATTATATTGAAACGAGATGTTATAGAGGTTTGCATTCACTGTTTTGTGTGATAAAAGTGTGTCATCAAGACTTAAATGTAAGTTTTGATTAGATCAACTGTATTGTATGACAAAGCGTTGACCATCAAAGAACTCATGTCAAGAAAATTAAAATAGCAAAAATGAGGATGATGAGATGGGTGTGATCGGTATATCAGGAGAGATACAATTAGAAATGACGAGATTCAAGACAAGATATGAATGACTTTCTTGGTGGACAAGATATGAAAAGAAATATTACGATGGTTCGAACATGTGCAAAGAAGATGTGTAGATGACACAATGAGGAGGTGTGAGACTGACCATGAAGGGCCTGAGGAAATGGAAAAGTAGGTCTAAGAAGTCTCGGGAGAGGTGTTTACATCGGATATGACACAACTTCAATTTACTAATGACACGACCCTTGATAGATGGGTGTGTAGGTTGAATATTAGGAGAGGATTAGTAAGTTTTCGAGCGTATATCTTTATCTATCATGAGTATTTATATTGTTTTTATTTTTGCTTATTCATTGATCTTTGGAATTTTACCTGATTGTTTTTATTATTAATTTTTACGTTTGCTTAGTCATTAATTTCTAATATTATCTCATTATTTATTTTACTTCGTTTACCTTATTATTTTGCTATTGTTATTGATTGTTATTGTTTCCTTCACTTCATCTCTTCTTTAGTTGATGATTAATTAAAAACAATCTCCTTATCCTCATAAGGTAATGTATATGTACACTTTATCTTCTTCAGATTTTATTTATGAAATTATATTATATATTATTATGATAATGATATATTTATCATGTTTAAAAGAGAGTAAAAGAAAGAAATTGGAGAACACCTTGAAGGATATTGGTGACCTAATTACTCTAACTAGAAATTATAATTCTTGAATTGATCTTAATAATTCAAATATTATTTTCCTCATCTCAAATTTTTTTCCTTTAAAATCATGCCAAGGCAAGAAGACTATTTTTTAAATGTTGTTTAAATTTGATTTTTGAGTGAGAAGACAATTCAAAATTGCATTTGACTTCACAATGTTGAATATAATTTTTAACGAGACCATATTATGATTTTTATTTTCTGAATATAACTTTTCTTGAAATTTTTTCATATTTAATAATATTTATTCTATATGTATTGTTGAACAGAGTTATGTCATACTTATATTCACATACTAAATAAGTATTCCGAAAAATAGTAAGACGTACGTAAACTTATATGAACATTATCTTAGGCACAAGCATTTTGTGTCAATGCAAATTTCTAGAAGGATCACAATGAAGAGATGTCATGTAGATAATTTATCTTAACACAAACATTGATTAATGATTTTGTGATTTTAATTCATCATTTGTATGTCATAAATATAATTTTATCGTTGCTTCAAAACTCAATTTTCAGAATTCAGAAAATGGAGAAGGGTCTAAAATACCCTTATAGTATTAGAATTGGTACAAAAATACCCCTCGTTTACCTTTTGGCCTCAAAATACCCTTGGGGTTAACCTTTAGGGACCTATTTTGCCCTTTTGGCTAACAGAATACTTAGTCAAAATATTTAATTATTTCATTTATTACGTGGCATGTTATAACTGGTTGGAAATTTAATTAATTAAAACCTAATTTATTTGACCCAAACCACCATATCCACCCGAATCCACCCGATCCATATTTCAAAATACCCAACCCATCCAAATAAAACCCCTATTACCCATTTCTTTAAACAAAATCCTAAATATTTCCCCCAAACAAAATCCTATCTGCAAATTTTTACTGCAACCTGCAAATCATAAAACATTTTTTTATAGCAATCTGCAAATTATTAAAGCATCTAAATTATGAATTGCTTTTCAATTTTACACAAACACAGGTTAACAATATAATATGATCTCAGCTATTTCGTCGTCTCTACAATTTAGTAGACAACCAAAATTAAAGAAACACTCCCAACACTAGAAATTATCAACTCAATCTATTTCAAAGAAAATATCACTGGGGATTCACAACTCACAAGATCTCTTAAGCCTACCATCAAGACATCATCCCAAAAATAGCAACATACATAATGTAACTGGAAAACAAAAACCAACAACTATATAGATAAGTGGTAATGGCATTGTCATATATTTTGAACCCACAAAAACTTACAGACACTTGTTCAAGACATAGTAACATCAAAAAATTTAAAATAGTAAGTTTCATTATGCCATAACATAACACTAGAAAACGAAAAACAACTTCATAATGCAACTACTTCTTCCCTCCCCTCTTTGCCTCCAATTTGCCAATTCTTTTCTCCTTTTCATCTATCAGCTGATCTGAAGTCGTAGCTTCTTTTCCTTGCTTTGCCTTCAATTTGCCAATTCTTGTCTCCTTTTCAATTGTCAACTGATTTAAAGTCATAGCTTCTTTCCCTTTCCAAGCCAATTTTATTGGTGAGTATGGCAGATTAGTTAGAATGCTCACACCATTGTCATCTCCTTTGAAGACATCTCCTTTGAAGACAATCATTACACAATATTTATGAAAATTATTAATAGTAAGTCTATCGGAGTAGCAAATCGATTTCTTCACTTTTTACTTGAACATCGCCGCAGATTCATTCAAGAACTGATGAAGTTGAGGGGGAAATATTTAGGATTTTGTTTAAAGAAATGGGTAATAGGGGTTTTATTTGGATGGGTTGGATATTTTGAAATATGGGTCGGGTGGATCCGGGTGGATATGGTGGTTTGGGTCAAATAAATTAGGTTTTAATTAATTAAATTTCCAACCAGTTACAACATGCCACGTAATAAATGAAATAATTAAATATTTTGACTAAGTATTCTGTTAGCCAAAAGGGCAAAATAGGTCCCTAAAGGTTAACCCCAAGGGTATTTTGAGGCCAAAAGGTAAACGAGGGGTATTTTTGTACCAATTTTAATACTATAAGGGTATTTTAGACCCTTCTCCGTTCAGAAAAAAGGGCCACATCCTTTATCCCAAAAGAGTATAATAATGTGAAGCATAGATAGTTACACTTCTTGTTCGGTTGTATTTGTTTAAATTAATATGTTAAAGTTATACTTGTATGACCTATAAGTTATAGGTTTGAGTCGTGAAATCAGTCATCAATATTTCTCTGCCATAAATATCGATGACTGATTTCACGACTCAAACCTATAACTTATAGGTCATACAAGTATAACTTTAAACATATTAATTTAAACAAATATCAACACACAAAATATCACGAGCAACTTAACAAAAAATATAACTATTTATGCTTCACATTATTATACTCTTTCATATTCAAGAAAATAGTCCTATACTAAGAAGTGTAATGTAGTCAACCTTATCTCGACAAAAGTATTTAGCTAACGTTATGATTCCAATAGGATTAATATTAATTACGTGATAATAACTTTACCAGCCCTCGATTAAACCCTATTTTATCAAAAAAAAAAAAAAAAAAAGAGCCAAAAAAGAAAACAAGAATGGCCGGTGCCTCCCTTCTTCATCTGTCAAAGACTCAATTTTTCTCAACATTTCAATATCTTCTGCTTCCATAGTTTCTCTCTCTACACCTCTGTCTCCATAAAAATATATAAATTTATCTAAATTTTCTTCTTCTTTTTGTTCTTGATTTCCGTATATATAAATTTATATATACTGTCTCTCTGTATATCTGCAAAAAAAGAATATCAAAAAAATAATTACAGTACAATCATTTTCCAGGCAAAGGGAGAAAAGGGGAGGTCCAAAATATACAATCTTGGAACCCCATTACTTCAATTATTCACTTCCTTTTGGTGTACCACTTTTTCATATTTGGCCAGCTTTGCATAACCCCTTTTTCTTCTGTGTTTTGAATACGCTTTTGGTTTTTCTTCTCTGTGGAGGGAGAGTTTTTGCTGCATAGATCTCTCTGTAGAGGAGGAATAGGTGTGTTTTCTCAATCATTTTGAGGGTTTTTGATCATTTGGGGTTTTTCAATTGTACTTGCTCAGATCTTGTTTTTATGAATTGAATTGATGTGATGTGTTTATTTTGGTCTAATGGTTTTGTTGTTGTTGTTGTTGTTGTTTTTGAATAATCTGATGAGTGAAGATCTGTGCTTTAGTTTAGTTTTGAGGTATTGAGGAATTTGATTAATTGATATGCTGGATTTTGTTTGATCTGTTCATTCTATTGGTTGATTAAAGATGAACTCTTTTGTTTAAATTTGTCAAATGTTGTTTTCGAGAATGGTCATTTGACCTTTTTTTTTTGGTTAAAATTTGTGAATTTTGGATGAGTATGTTTGATTATTAGGTGATCTTGCAAAAGATCATTACTTTCTGGTGTATGTTATGTACGAGGAATTTGGATGTTTATCATAAGTCTTTTTAGTTTCAGTGAATCCCTAATTTGTGTTGATGAACTGATTATTGAGTTTTTGAATGGAGCGGAATGGATATTGAGGATTCATGTAGCTGATCCCAGCTTGGCTTGGGATCGAGGTCTACTAGTAGTTGCTTAGATTGGGCTATAGGACAGTTAAGTTAACAAGCATGCAATGTCGCTGATGTGGCAATGCTTCTCTGCGTCCTCGATAGTTCGTCTCATTCTGAGCATAGATGGTTCAATGAGCATAGAGGAAGATATGTTAATTGAGGATGTTTGTTGTATATCTTTTACTGGTTTCTCAATTGTTTGGAATTTGTAGTGAATTAATGTTGGTGATGGATTTACTGTTACTCTTTTTTCTCAAACGGAGAGTTCTATAGGAAGTTGCCAAAAGCAGAAGACGGAGGAACTTTTAAAGTGTGCAAGAGAGCCAAAGGAAAACTAAGAAGGCTATGAGTAAAGCTCGAGGGGAAGCTCAAGATGGCTTGTACCAAAAGTTAGGGACACGAGAAGGGGAGAAAGACACGTTTAAACTAGCATGATTGACTGATAAAAAGGATAAGGATTTAAACATGGGGAAGTGTATTGAAGATGATTCTAACCAAGTGTTGATAGTAGATAGGTCAATGAGAGATAGAGAGTTGATCACTTGTTCAACTCGAACCAAAAGAATATCATTTCGGACCTCCACACATCCGTGCACGATAGAAACTGTAGTTACACTTGTAGAATTAGGCTGACAGGGGTAAATGATGCCATGAGAAATATGAGGACTAGAAAAGCGTGTTGGCATAATATTCCCGCATGGGTATGGACGTGTTTTGGAGAGGTTGGAGTATAATAACTAACCAAGCTATTCAATGCTATACTAAGAAGTGGTAGAATGCCCAACGAGCGGAGAAAGAGTATTTTGATTTCAAGGGGATGAGGTAGATCTAAAATCACATGGAAGGAAGTCTCAAAATACTTGCAATTTCTAGAAATAAATGCAGACTTGCTAAAGATAGGTTATAATTGAAGATATAGATCTCTACTAGTTGAGAAAAGGTTTTGGTCTTGTTAGTATGTTGATTTTGTGCTTATTGCTTTTGTAGGATATTTGACCTTATTATAGATTTATTTATATATAATTTATTTCTCTTTTATTCTTTGGGTATGGTGATGACATGATTTGAGCTTAAACAGAAAAAACCTTGGTCGGTGAGGGTTCATATAGCTGATTCCAACTTGTATGGGATTGCCACGTAGTAGTGGTAGTACTTGTAGTATGATTTCTAGCTTCTAAATTTGTTTTGTGGAACTAACATTGGGAAGTTGAAGAAACTGTATCATGGCTTCAAATGTGAAGAACTTTCTGTTTGAGGATTGATTTGTTCTTATGAAGATTTCATACTGATGTGTTACTGTAAACATCAATTTATTTCCTAAATTTGTTGCATTTTCAATTTGGTCTATATTCCACGAATACTTATTACTCTCATTTTCCATTGTACAGTTGTTTTTTTCAGAATATTGAGATAGCTGAGGTTAGGAGCTTCAGCATTCCAGTTTCCTTTGTGAAAGAAGTGGTAACAAGGAGGACTTTGCACAATGTCTAGCTCTGTGAAAACTTTGGATCCTGCATTTCAGGGCGCAGGTCAAAGAGTGTATCCTTAACTGAGTTTGGTTCGTTGGTATTTCTTGAATGCGTACTATTTACAGAAAGCTGTAAGGTGTTTAGTTGCGGTCTGACTGGTTACTAGTTCTTGTAATTTTATCTTAATTATTTATAAGTTAAACTTGGTCTGCTCGGAAATTTTGAAGTTCAGTTTCAACTTAACTTTATCTAGAGGGACTGAAATTTGGAGAATTGAGGATTTCCAACCAGTTCCTTTGCCAAAATCTGATTATGGTAAATTTTACTCGGGAGATTCATACATCATCTTGCAGGTACATATATTGATATATAAGTTTTTGGTTCATTTTACACTGCTATCTTTACAGAATGTTTGCATTTATATTTCAGACAACTTCAGGAAAGGGTGGTGCTTATTTGTATGATATACATTTCTGGCTTGGAAAGGATACTAGTCAGGTATGAACTCAGTTTCATTCTTCCTTATAGATTTAGCTTATGTATGTTATTTTTCTGTTTTTTAAAGTGGATGCTTTGTTAGGATGAAGCTGGAACTGCAGCTATCAAAACAGTGGAGCTTGATGTGGTACTTGGAGGGCGAGCAGTACAGTATCGAGAAGTCCAAGGTCACGAAACCGACAAATTTTTGTCATACTTTAAACCATGTATTATACCTCTGGAGGGTGGTGTTGCATCTGGGTTCAAGAAACCAGAGGAGGAAGAATTTGAAACAAAGCTGTATATTTGCAAGGGTAAACGAGTAGTAAGGATGAAGCAGGTATGTCTTAACAACTTGTGTGTGAGATCATCAGGACTTAACGTAGTTTATTTGAATTGTGGTTGAATTGATTATAACCGAGTTGAAAATATTGTCAGGTTCCATTCTCCCGGTCCTCTCTAAATCATGATGATGTGTTCATTCTGGACACTAAAGACAAGATATATCAATTCAATGGTGCAAACTCCAATATCCAAGAAAGGGCCAAAGCATTGGAAGTTATTCAGTTTTTGAAGGAAAAGTATCATGAGGGGACGTGTGATGTTGCAATTGTTGGTACGTTGCCATGGAAAATTATAAGAGAAGTGGATCAAGTTGAATATATTTCTGCACTCTCTTTATCTTAATTTAACTGACGTTGTTTGAATCTGATTGGTAAAAAGGTTATCTGCCCTTAGTTAGTTCTGGTATATTTTGTTTCTATATCTTGCAACTAATACTTAAGCATTTGGTAGCATTTCAATTTTGAAGTGTACTTTCATATGAAAAGTAACTGCCTAATATCATTCTTAACTTTTGTTAATTTGACCATCAAAATCAAAGTAGGACGCTGATATCGGGATGGATGGAGCAAGTACTATTTTTGTACAAGATTTGAAAGTTTTCTCAAATGTGTTCCGAGATACTATGCTTGTAAAAATAACGTGTTCCTAGATATTATGCTTAAAACCTTTGGTGGAAAGTTTTCAAATAGTGTTTTCCATGGGATGCTTCTATGCTTTTAAGCATATTATGTGTGCCGCAATTGATTTGGTTCATGAGAACAATGAATAAAATATTTCAAATGTGCATAAGATGTGATTAATGAATTTGGGCGAATTTTGTTTACATGAATGCTTCTTGTGTGAGAGAATAATTTTTTATATCTTTGTTAATAGATATGTGGGAGAGAATCATTTGATTCAACTAAAAGGTGGAACTAAACTGCTTACACCCATGAAAAAGATCTGATCAACCAATATAGGGAACAAACATTAAAACTTAGAAAGCTAAAGGGGGAATAATCTATCATTATGATGTCAATACCATGCAGATTGGGTTGGATAGAGTCAATATGTATGTTTATCCGTCATGTGTGGCGCCTAACATATCACTCTTTTGTTACTTCCCTTAAATTTTGCGAAATAACTCTGGGCTTGACTACTCCTTACTTTACTTATGTATATCTCAGATGATGGAAATTTGCAAGCTGAGTCTGATTCTGGATCATTCTGGGTTTTATTTGGTGGATTTGCTCCAATTAGCAAAAAGGTTATTACTGAAGATGATATTGTTCCCGAGAAGACACCTCCTAAACTTAGCAGGTATTGTTGCCTCCTTTTATCTTATGTTTGTTATTAGGTTGGCGACTCAATTGTAACTTGTTAGTAATTCATATTGGCAACTTTGAGTCACCTTTTTTTGGGGGGTAGTCAAAGGACAATTTTTAGTTCTGCATGCAACATGTGTGGCTTAGTGGACAATGAGGTGGGTTGAGATCGCAGTAGAAACAAAAATACTAGGTGATTTATTCCAATCTATCCAACCCTTAGTGGACAATGTTATGTGATACTCGTGGTGGTAGGTGGTAGCAGTACCCTATGAAATTAATCTGTCGAGGTGTAGGAAAGCAGGAGAACTTTGAGTTCCTTGAGCGATCCATAGTTGATCTAGGAGCAAACTATTTATGAATTTATCTTGTTAGATTTAGCATGGTCTGGATTGTTGTCTCTTACTGATATTATAAATGTTCTTATTTGAGGGAAATGGTTTTAGATTCTCAATGATGCTAAGAGGTAAAGATTAGTCATACTATAGAAGTAGTCTATACCTAGCCTGGATCCTCGGGGCTGATTACAAACCGGATAAAGTGATAGAACTATGAGATGAGATCATTTGCGTTCAAATTCAATTGGTTCTTACATATTTGGAGTGATCGAAGCTAGCCCGTTAATGGTCGAGTTTGGGATAATAGTTATCAAAAGAAAAATCACTAGCACCACGTCTCCTTGATGTTGGTTTATGTTGTTAGACACATTAAAGAAAAGAAAGAACGTGTCTTGTGTTCAGGCCCTGAAGACCGGGGATGACATTGGAGGAGTTACCTTTCTGATTTGCATCCTTATCAACTCATGGACATGTGAAAACTGAATCACTTTCATTAATGAACTTTGTCAAGTTTATGGTTGATGTATTCTTGCATGGTGCTGGTTGCAATAGCTGGACATCTCTTAGAGAATATCCCTTTTGGAAGATTTGAAGAGGTGGTTTTGTTGGGATATTGTGGGGGTGGGGGGTGGGAGGGATGTAATGGTAGAATGTCTGAGAGGAGCTTGAATGTTTTGGACTTGGGAATAGTGAATACATAAATATTGGCCGGAAAAATAAGCAAAGAAATGAAGATGCATGATGGGATATTTGGAATTTTGTTTCGTCGGGTGCATGTCGTGTATTATCAGTGTCAAGTTCTATCTATGGTTTATGATGATGCATATCAAAATTATTTAACATCCTTGATTGACCTTGAACTTCTCAACATGACTTCTTCATTGTAGAAGATGTTTAAACTGAATTGCTCTAATTGATTCCCTCGTGTTTTCCATTTCTATGTCAATTCCAATGCCCTTGTGCTTGCTACTTTATCATCACTGAATTTTTTATATCAACCTTTTGCTGGTGTTGGTGCTGAAGCTGATTGCTTACTCATTTTGCAGCATCACTGATGGTCAAGTCAGTCCTGTAGATGTTGAACTTTCAAAGTCTAGCTTGGAAAACAATAAATGCTATCTTTTGGATTGCGGTGCTGAGGTGTTTGTTTGGATTGGCCGTGTAACTCAACTGGAGGAGAGGAAAGCTGCCATTCAAACTGCAGAGGTAGAATTGTTTAGTCCACATGTTAGTTATGTGATACGTTTTTTAGTTGCTAAATGGCTTGTGATATCCCCAGGAATATCTTGTCTCTGAAAATAGACCCAAGGCAACGCGTGTAACCCGGGTTATTCAAGGTTATGAAACCCATTCATTCAAGTCCAACTTTGACTCTTGGCCATCAGGATCTGCACCTGTCCCTGAAGAGGGAAGAGGAAAAGTAGCAGGTAATTTTTTTCTGTACTTGTGAAGTGTAATGTTGTTTGTTGCCAGTAGTTCTAAGTTGTCGCATCTTTACAGCTTTGCTGAAGCAGCAAGGTGCTGGCGTCAAAGGTGCCAGCAAAAGTGCTCCTGTAATTGAGGAAGTGCCTCCATTGCTTGAAGAGGGTGGAAAATTAGAGGTCTGATAAGCACTGTTATTTCCATTTCTTCAACAATGTGTGTTGATATAGCCAGCTTGTTTTACTAAAATATGAGATTTATTAGGTATGGCGCATAAATGGTAGTGCAAAGACACCTGTCCCCAAAGAAGATATTGGTAAATTCTACAGTGGAGATTGCTATGTGGTTTTCTACAACTACCACTCTCATGAAAGGAGAGACGATTACTATCTATGTTGGTGGATTGGAAAGGATAGTATTGAGGTAATGTGGATTGTCACTGCAATTAAAGGGTCCATGCATTTTTTCCCATAAATTTTATTTGATAATTTAGTTGATATGCCTTGCATCTGAGAATTATAGTTATCATTTATCTTAACTTGCTTGTGAGCTAGCCCTTCATGGACCTGGTGAAAAAAGGAAATGAAACATAAAAATGTAATGGTACATCTAAGAACGTCAATTGTGTAAATGATTCTCATATGTTTGTACTTGTGAACTGTTCTTTAATTTGACCAGCGTGGAGATAGTTATAAAAGAGAGTCTTACCTAAAAAAGGATTTATTACATTAGAGTGAGGTAGATGTGATTTTAATAATAGATAAAGTGCTTTGAAGTGAGGTATGTAGTAAGTATGTCACTTCAAGGAATAAGTAATTTACTGCAATAATACTATTTGGTTTTAGTTTGAAATGGTTGGAGATTCTGATCTTCTCCACCAGGGGAAGGGGTCAAAGTAAAATTGAAGGAACTAAAAAAACCAGCCGTGGCTTTCATCTAGTACCCTTTCTTAGTTTGTGTACCATATTTCTGCTTTGTTGGAGATAGGTAATGAGTCTGAAGGACTTATCCAGTTTCCATATGTGATAAATTGTGTCTTCATACAGGAGGACCAAATCACGGCTGCTCGATTGGCCAGTACAATGTGCAATTCACTCAAAGGAAGACCTGTGCTGGTATTACTCGTCACATATTGGTTATCTCTCTCTAAAGTTGGTTAGGTTTTAATTTGACACTTAACATTGTCCAGGGTCGGGTGTTTCAAGGGAAAGAACCTCCACAGTTTGTTGCAATCTTCCAGCCAATGTTGGTCCTTAAGGTACCTCTTCATACAGCATAATACAGGCTGCTGTTGCTGCAGTACTTGATTTACATCATCAATAGCCCTGATGAATTTTGATTTTCCTCAGGGTGGTTTGAGCACTGGCTACAAAAACTATATTGCTGACAAAGGCTTGAATGATGAAACCTATACTACTGATTCAGTTGCACTTATTCGGTTATCTGGAACTTCTGTGCATAATAATAAAGCGGTTCAAGTGGATGCTGTAAGCTTATGGACCTTCAGCTTTTTTCTTCTTGTTTTGGTCTATAAAGTTGCAGATTATCTTAATTGTTTCAGTATTCGAAGCAGATAATATCCTTTGTTCCTACAGTACCTGTTCTCCTATATACTTATCTTGTTGATATTACTTCATATGATATGCCAACCTGTTTTTAGATAGATGAGTAGCTACTCCCCAGGTTGATATAATCTTTCTTTGAGTCTTCACACCTCTTTTTCTATCTTCTGGCTTAGTGTGGGATTTCTACTACCTTATGTAGTGATGTATGTCTTTTGCTTTTGTCTAACATGTCCTTTACATGCATTATAGTTGTAGCAAAAGTTTGGGAGAAGGGAACCTGAGTTATGCTCCTTTTTGTGGGATTGGCTTTATAATATATTCTGATGAGAAATTATTAGGACTTCTTTAGGCCTGCCCAGGATAAAGATTAACATGTTATTAATCAAATGCTTCAATCCCAAACTGGTTGAGATCTGGTATTAGTCCTCAGTATCCACCCCGTTGTTCTCGAGCTTATTTTGCTTCAATACTAAATAATGCCTTTAAGGGCAAATTACAGATTTTCTACAACTAGTGGCTCTCTTGATCTCACAGTTATCCTCTTGGATGTATAAGTATTTTTTTTAATCCTTAAAGGAACCAGTAATGCCAGAATGATTCTTACATGGACATTTATGTTCTCAAACCAGAACAAAGAACTCTTTACAAACATCAAACTGAATATTAGTGTAGTACAGCTACTAATCCTTAACCCCAATCATTGACATCTACTGTGTAGATTTTTGTATTTTTTGCAGTTTATGATATCATTGAATTATACTTGATTGTGTTGGTAATGGTGAGAGCTCATTAATTTTAATTCATACAACTTGTCTGGCTTTGTTGATGACTGTATTCTGTGATTAGTGAAAGTTGCAGTTCTCTTAGTAAACAAATTACTGTGAACTTATAAAATAAAATTTTCTACGGGGATTGCTTATTTTTATTTTTTTCTGTCTCGAAACTGTCAGGTGCCAAGTTCACTGAACTCTAATGAGTGTTTTCTTCTGCAATCTGGCTCTTCATTATTCAGTTGGCATGGTAACCAGAGTTCTTATGAGCAGCAGCAATTAGCAGCAAAGGTTGCAGAATTCTTGAAGGTGAGATGTTTATTGAAACTGGAAAGACTTCTCACCTTTTCCCCATCATTCTCTTTATAACTAGAAGGGCTCAATCTTTTAAGTACTCCGGGAGAAATTGCTTATGGTTTTGCTTTGAAATATTCAAAGACTTGAGGGGAATTTAAGTTTCTTTTCTCATAGGTAAATCCCCACTGAGTTAATGTGAGTTCCTCTAGATATAGAATAGATTACCATGAAATAAAGTATATAGTTGTCTACAGCAAATGTGAGTTTTGTATGGTGTAAGTTGCTTGAAGTTGTTATCTGGCAATTCTCATCATTTGAGTTCTAGCATGGAGGGTGATAATCTACTCCAATTGGACAAAATGTCACGTTTTATCCTGCTTAAAATTTTGGTAATTTTTTCTTGGCAAATGTCTCGAGCAGATTCCACTCAGTTCATGAGAGTTCACCTTGTGTGACTGGTTGTGCTTGTATGATTGTATCATTATGTTTGTGCTTGATGAATCTATTTTCAGTAGTCATTAATAAATGTCTCCGTAGAAACGTGATTTCTTTAACTTTGATGCTGTAGGACAATTTTAAATGCACTTTTTAAGAAAGCTAAACCATCTTAAAATGCACTACTTGGGAGATGATGCAGTGAAATTTCATAGACCTACTTGATCAAATTACAGTCTTCAGGTTGTGATACAGTAACATCGGGACGGAAATAACTATTTGAAATATGACAAATGCAAGCATAGCCTGCATCTGTTAAGATGTATAACCACGGTGGTGAAATTTTAGCAAAATATACAGCATTATAGCTAGAAAGGATTGCATGAACAGCTCTTCATCTTCATCGGTTTTGACTAGTGTTTCAGCTTTTTATTTTTACCTGGAATGAATAATGAATAATTTGTAAGTGGCTGCCAACCTCAAATTTGATATGATTGTTCTTGCCGCTGACTTTTCGTTGCAATCACAAAAGACTGAAATTTCCTCACTTAGTTTCGTGGATATTAAGCTCAGACTGTTATGATTTCTAGTTTGTAGCAGATAGCGTAGCTTTGATTTGTGCGTTTTACCGGCTGTGTAGTTTAAGTATCCACATGCATATTGACATCCACTCTGAAATTGTGAAGAAGATATCCCCAGCCGATATGCCTCATGTTTGTCTTAGTGCGTCCTGCACTGGACTAACGTACTTAATCCTTTTATGCAACTTCAGCCTGGAGCGACCGTGAAACACACAAAAGAAGGAACAGAGAGCTCTGCTTTCTGGTTTGCCCTTGGAGGAAAACAAAGTTACACCAGCAAGAAAGTGGCTCCAGAAGTCTCCAGGGATCCCCACTTGTTTACTTATTCATTTAATAAAGGTATGTCCATTATTCTATAATTCTTTTGATTTTTTATTTGCTTTCATCTGCTAACGATCTTTTCAATCATTTGCATGTTATCACATTGATATCCAGGAAAATTTGAGGTAATGTTCTATAGAATAAATCTAAAATTTCTCACTCTCTGCTCCGCCCTTTTACTGTGTTTTTTTAAAAAATTTGTTCTCTACTCAATTGATAGGTTGAAGAAATCTACAACTTTGCTCAAGATGATTTATTGACCGAGGATGTCTTACTACTCGATACACATGCTGAAGTGTTTGTTTGGGTTGGTCAGTCAGCAGACTCCAAAGAAAAGCAGAGTGCTTTTGAAATTGGGCAGGTAATGCACAAGGCTATCATAGGCATTTAGAATTATGTAAGCATGTTTCTTAATTTACATTTTAATCCATTAATATGATCACAGAAATACGTGGAGATGGCTGCATCTTTGGAAGGATTATCACCAAATGTTCCACTCTATAAACTCACAGAAGGAAATGAACCTTGCTTCTTTACAACATTTTTCTCATGGGATCCTGCAAAAGCCAGTGTAAGTGACTAAACCTCTCGTCTGCTTGTCATTATGAGTCCTCCTGGCATGAACTCGTAGACACTATGTTGATGCCATAGAAGAGTTCCATTAGTCATCCTTTATCTATACATTTCTTTTATGATTTCGGAGAGGATGGGGAGATGAGGTGCAATTTTACATGGAACTGATAAGTTGTACAGTATTGTATTTGCCGGCTGAACTCAATTACCATTTCAGCTTTGATGATGACTAGATCTGCAGTATTTGTATATATGTTTTTGAACAACGGGTAACGACAAACTAATGACATATTTGGATACCTGTTTCTGATCCTTAAACAAAGATCATGCAGTTTTCATAAACCATCTTGTACAAGATACTGAATGATTTCTCCTAGAGAAGATTTCAGACAATAGCTTTGAACTAGGGACTAAACAAACATATTGAAGCTTCTTCTTTCTCACTGTTGAAGGCAAAGTTGCTTTCTTGAGGGTGAAATTTTGAATTAGTCATTTTAACTGCAATTCTGGTATTCACAATATTTGTGGTTGTAACTTATTGATTCATCAATTATCTCACCTCTAAAAGTTCTATAATCTGTACATTGCACTAACCTTCCTATTTAACCAGGCCCATGGAAACTCATTCCAGAAGAAGGTTATGCTACTCTTTGGGGTTGGTCATGCTTCAGAGGTAATTTCTTGATTTCATTTAAGCAATGATGGGTTTATGCTCAATTTTTTCGTATTTGCAAATGTTTTCTCATTTCTGTCATCTTAAGACTACTGAAATCTGTTAATCATGTAATTTTTGATTCCTTCCAGAGACCAATGTATAGCATATGTGACTACTTTTTCCTGTCTAAGCTGGCCATTGTAGAATGAAGGAAATCTTTTCGGTTGTGCAAGTGTCATATCTCTGTGTGGGTTTTCTTTAGTATCATAATATAGAGCCCCCTCTCCCCCCGCTCCCTCTCCCCTTTAGGGTGGGTAAATAGGAAAACTAAAAGAAAGTGATAATATATACTCCCTCCGTTTCAAAAAGAATGACCTCCTTTCCTTTTTAGTCTGTTTCAAAAAGAATGACCTCTTTTTTTTTGGTAATATTTTAAAATCAGCTTTCCACGTGGCATGTTTAAAGCCACAAGATCAAAGGGCAATTTTGTACATTTAACCTAACTTTAATTTAGGACTACAGGATACAAAAGTCTTTATACTCTTAAACTCGGTGTCAAGTCAAACCAGGTCATTCTTTGTGAAACGGAGGGAGTATAAAAAAAAAAGACCGTGGAATAGGAGAAGGAACGACAATTGCCAAAGAACGAAATGGATATTTGGGTATCAAAATGTTACAGATTATGAGAATGTACATAAGTAAAATAGTCTGTGTAGATATCATGGTTATTAAGCAGTAGTTGTTATCAATCAAATGTGTAATGCGATAAATCTCAGATGTTCAAAAAAATCCCAATGTGCTAACAGCCTGCTCTATATTTCAGAATCAGCAAAGGTCAAATGGGGCAGGTGGGCCAACCCAAAGGGCTTCAGCCTTAGCTGCTTTAAACTCGGCTTTCAGTTCCCCATCTCCCCCAAAATCTGGTTCTGCACCGAGGCCTGCTGGAGCAAGTCAGGCTTCTTCACAAAGAGCAGCTGCAATAGCTGCATTATCTAACGTTCTTACAGCTGAGAAAAAGCAGTCGAGTGAGAGTGGTTCTCCTGTCCAATCAAACAGAAGCTCACCTGTCCGATCAAGCAGAAGCTCTCCTGTTCGATCAGTAGACTCTGGCCCTGCTGGTATTAAAATCTGTTTTGCTCTTCCTCTTGCTATTAGCTTTTGGTGCATTCTCCATTTGTGAGTTGCGATTATTGTATCAACAGATCTTGTGCCGACTTTAAAATCTCTTTTTTCTCTTAATCTTGTGCTTTTAATTCATAATTTTAAGTGCTTGTGCATGCATTACATAAATTATTGTGCTTATGCTATCAGTTGATGTTATTGAGGGAAGTATTGGCTGCATGAGAAGTGAAAGTTGACTGTTTCTATGGAAATCAAATCATTCTACTTAAAATTACCTTTAACTTCAGCTCTTTAAGTGGTTTGACATACCTCAATGTTTACTTTTCCACCAAAGCAGAAAGTGATCTTTCTACTGCTGAGGTCCAAGATTCCGAAAAAGTTTCAGAACCTAAGGAGATTGTTGAGCCCGCTGAGACTAATGGATCAGAGCCAGAGCAGGATGAGGGTGGAAATGAAAGTGGTCAAGCTATATTTAGTTATGAACAGCTGAAGGCTAAATCTGACAACCCTGTCACCGGGATTGATTTTAAGCAGAGAGAGGTTTGTAGCTCAACCATTCTTTGGCATTCCCCATATGATGTAACTACTCCTATACATATTATATAGCAAATGGTTCTAACAAGTCCATAAAATCAGTAAATCAGAGGCCAATATTTCTTTGTGCTAATACATTAAATACTGAATACTTTTTAAGGCATAATACATAATCAAACATTTGACTTGGTCTCAACTGACAACTAAACACTCAAACTCGTCCCCACTGTTTCTCGTGAACACCTGATGCTAACGTGACACCTAAATTTCGGAGGCGTCTTGATAAGCATTTTGTGAGTTGGTGTTCACTTGACACTGTGGAGACAAGTTGAGGTGTTTAGATGTGCATACTCGAAATTGGAGTGTGCGCTTGTCAGCTGAGGTCAAGTTTGAGTGTATGTTTTATGTATAATGCCTGCTTTTAAGTCCTACAACATCGCTGAGCTCCATCTTTCTTTTCTGGTTGTCTCTTCCAGGCCTATCTATCGGATGAAGAATTTATGTCTGTACTTGGTATGAAAAAAGAAGCATTCTACAAGTTGCCTAAATGGAAACAAGATATGCACAAAAGGAAAACCGATCTCTTCTAGACCCTGCACCGGAGAAACCAAATGGCCTCTTGCTATCTTGTTGTTGCAATTCTCGACATTCGTTCCCATGTTTCTTGCCAGAGCAACCTACTTTTATAGGTACATATTGCCTGGATTGTGTATGTAGCATTTTTTTCGTTTGCTTCTCTCAATGACCATAGCTCTTGGTAGTTTTATTTTTTCGATTTTGTGATGCCTGCTTGAAGTTTGGTTTTTTTCGATTGGAAATCAGCAGTCAGGTTGATTCTTTGATTTGATCAGTGTATCCGAGTTTGTGTTCATTAAAGTCTATGTATTTTGTTAATTAAAGAGTGTATACATTATGTTGTAACCTATACAAAAAGGAATATAACATTTGGGGTTTGCCATCAAGAGACCTATTTGGCTCTGCTCTTGTTTTCATTTTTTAAACGGTTGTATCCCGGGCCAGCTTGCATGCAACTCGACTATTCCACCGAGGGGATGCTTTGGTTCCTGTATTACTTATAAGTTCACATATTGGCCATATATATTTCTATCATATGTATTTGAGGTTTGTTTGGTTGCTAAATCAAAGGACATTGGATCAAGAGTTTAATCTCTTGGTGGTTTGCAATTCCATTATTGGAGAGTTTACATTTATAATTAAGTGGTGTTTCTTGTAATAGTTTTGTTTTAAAAAATTATTCTTTTGGGATCAAGTATTGAGCTTTGTGAAATACATCTATTTTCTCTTTCCCTTGGTCACTGGTGCATTAAACTTTTGCTATGCACGGGATTTGTAGAAGGGTAAAACTAGTTTATTGTATGCAACCTTTCTCTTTGTTAGTCCTTAAAAGCTATGCCTCAATCCAAAAAACTCATGTTTATGTACCAAATAAAAATATTAGTAAAAATAAGATAAATATATGTATAAATTGCTATTTATAATAGCAATAGCATTGTAAGTTCATGTTAGGCAGCATGTATAATTTTCTTTTAGAATCTAACCTAAGTATGTTGTGACAATCTTGAAAATCTAACCTATTTTATGAAGTAGTTTCTGGTAGATCCTAGACTCAAGTAACAATCTTGAAAATCAAGTATGAAAAGAAATTATTGTAGTGATAATGAAATCGTATTAAAAATAAAGGAGAAGAGAAAGGTAGTCTCCATATAAAGACGGTAAAGGAAATAATAGTAAAGAATAGAAAGGGAAACGATAGTAAAAAGAACCCTTTATCGATTATGCAATACAGATTCAAATTAATTAGATTTTGATGTAGATATTAAACACCAAAACCAAGAAAAAACAAAAAAAGGAAAGAAAAGAACTCTTTACCTAACAATTATGTTTGTAATAACATCCATTTAAGGTTCTGGCCCATGGATTACATCATTATTATATTTTTGTGCTTTTATACTTTGTTCTTATCTCAAATTATATACTAATTTCTTATCACTTATCCACAACAGCTATCATTTTTGGATTATTATTTTAAAATGCAAACTAACTTGCACAACTAAATTATTGTGTCCTCTCATTCATTAAGTGTCATTACCATAAGGAAAAAGTTACTTGGATTACTATCTTTTAATATTATTAATTTTAGCGATATCTTTTATTATCATTTATAGTAATATATAGCAAAATCTATTATATATATTAAAAGTAAATTATGTATGCAATAACTTTTTTTAAAAATATATTATTCCTGTTTGATAAGTAATTGACACATTGTGTTAGAAGTGTACTAAAATATGTGATAAATATATGGGCAATTTTCACATATAGCAAATAAAAAATTCATATTTGTATGCTATAGCAAAGTTCGCATAATTGCGCTCCATAGCAAACATAGAAACTGTATAGTTCGCTATACATATACAATTGAAGCGAATTGTATAAACGAAGTGTATAAAACGAGAAAGAGGAAGACACTTTGGTAGAGAATTGTATAAAAATGAAGTGTATAAAACGAATTGTATGATTATAAGTGTATAGAACGATTATATACAATTTGAATTTGTATAAAATGAGAAAGAGAGAAAGACAAAAGAGACTTGGGCAGGGAATATACAATTGAATCGAATTGTATAAAACGAGAATGAGAGAAATTAGATACAATTTGAATTTGTATAAAACGAGAAAGAGAGAAAGGCAAAAGAAACTGGGCAGGGGAGTATTTTTATTATATAATTATAAGTGTATAGGACAAAATATATGTACTTGCATGTGTATATATAATTTTCTCACGCTTTATACAAACAGAAACGCAATTTATACATTTCGCTTCTGTTTGTATAAGTGAGAAAGGCGAGGGTGACGAGCGAGATTTGGGAGAGTGGCGAGCGAGATCTGGAAGAGGAGAGAGAGGGGGGAACAAAAATATATGAATTTATACAATTTCCTCTGCTTTATACAAATAGAAATAATTTTTATACACTTGTGTTTGTATAAAAAGTGAGAAAGCGAGCGAGAGATTGGAGGAGAGTGGCGAGCGAGAGATTCGGGAGAGAGGCGACTGGCAAATTTTGGCAAACGTTTGCTATGGAGCACAATTAAATCAAACCCTAGCTACTCCATTTATTTTAGGTTATTAGTTTGCTATTATATACAATTATCCCTAAATATATTATCTATCAATAAAATTTGTATTATATGTGAATAATAAAATGTTCTTTTGTAATATGTATTAAAACTGTATTATAAATATATTAAAAGTGATCAACCAAAAAACTATTATCGCTATAAATGGTAAATATTTTTTAAAATAGCATATTTATGTAGGTTTTCCAATAATATCATATTCACTATTCAATAAGATCAACAGAAGATAATGTGTGTACGAAGTTTTGTTCTTATAAAGATTGAGAGGTTATTTTCAATATACCATCGAATTAATTATAAAATATCAAAATTAAGTAAGGGTGTGCACTATTTGGATTAAACCGAAAAATCAAACCAAATCAAATCGAATTCTAATTTGGATTGTTTTTTTTGGATTCTTGGTTTGGTTTTGGATTTATAATTTACTTTGTTTGATTTTTTGGTTTGATTTCGGTTTTAGAAAAATGAAGAAAAACCGAAAAAACCGAATTATATTATATATATATATTAAGTTGGAGTTAACCACTTTTGTCCCTTTTTAGTTATTTTCACTATGATTTAGTTGATTTTCTTATGTTTGGACATCTATAATTGATATACTTTTAAGTATTGTGTTTTACGTTTTACTTGTGATTTATAGTTAAAAGTATATTTAAGAAATTCAATTATATATATATATATATATATATATATATATATATATATATATATATATATATATATATATATATATATATATATATATATAATTTTTTAAACTGCAAATAATTTTGTTATGTTTCTAGTTATTGACATAATCGATTAACCAAACCGAAAAAATCCAAACCAAACTGATTTATTTTGATTTGGATTGGGTTACTTCAAAATCAAAAACCGAATAGTATAAAACCGAATCGAAAAACCGAATGTACACCCTAAAAAAAATATATATAATAGAAAAAAAGTAGGGGGAAAAATAAAAAGGGTAAGAGAACAATAGTAATAAGCCAGTAGTTGAAATAATACGATAACTGAAGCAATATGAAATATGATAATACATAAGAGAGTAAAAATAACAATATTGATAAATAAAATTAAGTAACACTCGTTTATCTACTGATTGTCCACCTTAAATCATTAACTTCTATATCCTCTAATTTAGAAATTAAAAAATTATTAACTCTAACAGGGCATAAAATTTAAAATATTTCACCACAATTAAAAATTGTACACGTCCTTTTCTATAATTTGTCCATTACAAAGGCCAAAAATAGTTTCATATGAGATGGCAACAACAAAATTTATTTAATTTATTTTTGTGATTGCTCTTGTGTGTCCACGTAGGTTAACTTCAATATAAAATAAAATCTTCAGAAATTTCATCAATTATTTAATTTAAGGTAGGCCAGATATTAAATTATGTAGCTTTTGTATGATTGATATTCAAATATTATAGAAAAATATTGAGAATATTATAAAATGAGAGTAGTAGTAGAAAACTCTAGATCCTAAACCATCATATAGGGGTAGATAGGTGTAATATCGTGAAATGATAATTAGTAAATTTTTATTTCTAATAGGAGGTTTATAATTATATTTTGTAAAAAACATTTTAATTATCTTCGTAGTAAAATATTCTCGCCTCGATTTTTATATATTTAATAATAAAAAGCATATACAAGATTCAATATTAATAAAACGATCTTTAGTTTTTTGTAACATTAAATCATTCTTCTTATAAAAATTAGCGGCTTTAAAATTTTAATACTTGCAAAATTTCATTTTTTTTTATTCAATTGGTTTTAATTTGTCATTATCAGCTAGGTCTATTTAAATATTAAAACCTTGTGGTCACACAAAGAATTTGGAGTTTTGTTCATTATTGAGATAATTGTTCATACTCCAATTTCAAAAAAGAAATTCTCATCTATAGTTATACATATTCTTCACGTGCCAACAAATTATATATATATTGGAGGATCAAAGATTCCTATTTATTTAATTTTTTTGGAAGCTTATCCTTTTCCATCATCACTCACACCAAAAACACATTTTATTTTATTTTTAAAGTAAAAGAAATAAAAATTTATCCACCAAAATGCACAAATAAAATGGAATTATGAATGAGTAGGTAAATTGTCTCATGTACTTCTACTTGGCCATGGTTAACATTTTTTTTTATAATAGAAAGGTGATGTTTGAATTTCATAGCTCAACATATATAATATATGGGAAATATATTGGGATAAGTGCATAAAATATAAATGGTCGTTTGGAAATATTTGAAGATTTATTATCTCTGTCCACTTTTAATTATCATACTGTCACGATTCAAATCGTCGTGATTGACACTCATACTAACCCTCCGGTGGGAGAACCATTACTACAACTAGTCTAACAAATCTTACGAAAATTAAGACATTTAAAGATACAGAAGCAGATTTAAATACGAAAACAAACTGGAGTTCCCATAATCTCCGAAAGTTTAACAAACCATTACTAAACATTTGCAGAAACAAGGTCTAGAACCTGAAAGTCAATGTACCAAAACTCTAAAGTTCAACAAGTCTACGGAGAGGGGCACAACCCCAAAACGAAACAAATTAAAAATCTAAAGTACTAATCTAGGTCAGTAGAAAATGGGCTAAGTAAAAGGAGAACTAATGGCAGCTTGGAAGAATTGACTCACCCTTGAATTCGGTCTTCATTACTGATCTCCCAGATTAGGTCTATCAGTAGCCGTCTGAAGATACCCTGTACTCAACAAAGAACGAGCAGGTGCAGTATCAGTACACAATCACGATATAATGGTAGGATCACACGCTATTCCAGTAAGCGAAACATATATAGACAGTCACAACATATGACATGTACTGAACATATATACACATTGCTTTCAGGAGCAATGTACAGTTATCCATTCTCAATAACAAGTAAATATGACAATTCAGTGGTCCTCTTATGTAATCATACCTAAACTGTTAGTGTGCGGGAAAGTGACACCCGATCCCAATATTAGTGAGTCAAAACGTGACACCCGATCTCAATTAGTGTCTTTAAACTTGACACCGATCCATTCAACACAATCACAATCACAATTACACTCATATGTACATACTTATAACAAAGTCTTGAATCATGGCATACATTTGTTCATTCTTACTCATTTCTTTAGGTTTGGTCAACAAGGCGTCATTCACATACATACATGCATTACAATGAAGCAATTACCAATATACATCACGCAAAACATGAAATCAAACTATCACCTACCTCGAAATCAAGCTTGAATTCCCCTAAGACACTTCAAATTCTTTCTGTTTGTTTTAGGTCTACAAACAATATATACGCAAGAATCAATAATTTAAGGTCTAATTATTCAGATTATAGCAAATGCAATAACCCAAGATCAACCCATGATTTCAATCCCCACTTTAGCGTTTTTCCACCATCAACTTCAGATTAAAACCTCTCCAGTAATAATTATCCAAAAATCTAAATTTTATGGATCGAAAAATGGATTAGGGGAGTAAAATTTTTACTTTTAATGCTAGAAGAGGTGGAAAACCTTCAATAAATATCTCTAGGTTGTCTCTTAGCTCTCAAGAACAAAATTTGCAGAAAATAATATTTTTGTGATTTAATCTCGACTTAAGTCAAGATTGACCCGCCGCAGCGTGACCCAACCGGCCCTGGCGGAAATAATCCCGCCCCAGCGCCTTAGACAGAGAAAGAGAGTCAAAAATTGAGTCCCAAACTCCCATTTCACAACACACCTTCAACCCATGATGTTCGAAGACTATATATCCTTTCACGCTAAGATCAGTTTCGAAAGTTTCACTCGCCCAAATTTGTTTCTGTAAAGCCGTACGGGTTCCTTAACGTCTTAGCTATCTACTCATGTAATCAAATTCATTATTAAATCTCTCATTCATTACCAGATTCCCCTAGACCTCGCATGACTCAGATTTCCTCCGAATCTGGATTAAGCTAGAAATTTTCAAATCACTACTCAAAAGTTTTCTGGCCCAAATTCTTTTCCCATTGGCTTTTCTATAATAACAGGAATAAGTCGTTACACATAGTTTTTTTTAGAGTCAAACGATAATAACATTGACTAAATTTCGCGATATATTTTTTATCATATTGATATGCCAAAAATTGGATTTTATAGTACTTTTCTTATAGTTTTTTAATACCTTTTTTTTGTTTAAAATATCGAATTAATGTAACTTAATTTAATTTTGAAAATTAGTCAAATTGACTTTGATGGGTAATTTAATGAGATGAATTTAGACAAGTTTTGAATGTGAACTTTACAATTAATTGTCTATGTTTCATATGTGTAGGTGTACAATTTCAAGTATTAAACATGATTAGTGAGAAAGGCCAACATGAATACTAAAGAAAGAAAAAAATAACAAAAATGTGCATCTACTAAGCTATCTGCCCGCGCAGTGGTCGCACGCTCTGGCTCTTGGCGGTGCGCCCCCGTGATGGGTTTTGAAGCTGCTGCCTCTCCGCGCGCTTGGGTTTCCAGCAGCACGCCCGCGCGGCGTGGAGGCGTGAAATCATTAAAGGAAGGGTATTTTTGATATTTCAAAGGGAACCCTATGCTATATGATGTTGTAGCTTGCCCTAGGGCTGATGATCATCGATAAAAAGAGCAGAAAGAGCGACGAAGAGGAGAGAAGGAGGAAGACACGGTACATTACTCGAGTCCAAAACGGAAGTTGGGATTCAAAGTTTGATGGCTATATTTTTTTTTCTCTTTTGTTCTTAGTAAACTTATTCTCATCCATGGAGTAGATTCTTAGGTACTTGACAAACATGTTGTATTGATGAATTTGTTGGGATTTTGATTTTCATTCTTAATTATGCTTGAACTTGTTATGGGAATTTAAACTAAATTGCAACCTTGTTCATTATTTTATTTATTCGAAAGAGGAATATCTTGGTGAATATTGTTGCATAGTTTTGTTGGATTGAATCAATATATTTTCTCTAAAGTAATCGAAGAAGCTTGTTGATAATTATTGATTAAATCTCAAGGAAAAATAATCGAAGGACGTTACTTCCTTAAGACAATCATTAACATCTTTTTGCATATTAGAGTCACTTGGGTATAATTGGTTTATTCTTTAGCTTGAGATTTACTCGAAAGAAATATCTAAGTTTTAAGATTACTCTAATAAGCTATCGAATTCGAGAAAATCGATAGAATTTTAGATGTGATAAATGAATGTAGTCAAATCCCAACAATCATCATGCACTTGTTTAGTCTTGTACCCAATGTTTTAGTATTGATATTAAACTTCATAGTTACCAATTGATTTTATTATCATTTAGTTTATAAAAGTGGTTCATAACCACAATCAACTCTTTTCTTTTGATCACCTGAATAATAGTTTGAAAGATTTAATTGAATTATTATTTGTATCAATTCCCGTGGAAACGATCTTTATACTATACTATCTTTGACTAACGAAGCACTAAACTTATAGTGTATTTGTGCTCTTAGACTTTCGGAAAATGTAACATGACAATTCAAAGTGAACAGAAAGAGTATAAAGAATGAATCCTGCGATAGCCAAGTTTGAAGTTTGTCGATATTGACTAAATTTTAAATAGTTTTTAAAAATTGGATATATTTACAAAAGTATTTTACGATTTATAAAAAATTATATAGTTCAAATTTAAATTAATCGAATAAATAAACTTTACCTATCGAGTAATAATAAAATAGAGATACGCGGCGGTCATCAAATTATATGTAACAATACAATCAATTCAATATAATAAGGACTTTGGTTTTACGTATTAAAATTCTCTAACATGGTAGAAAAAATCTTCTTCCCAAAAAATAAGAAATAAAATCAATAATCATCTTTTTATTTTTTATATTTATAATATGCTATGTCATAATCATGTATCAAAATCAATATTAAACAAATTGATAAGTACGGCATTTGATTTGAAACCTAATCATAGGGCTTAAACTATATGCTAACTTTTCTAAATTTTAATTGATAAATTCAGATTGATAAATTTAGTGGATTCGTTAGAAAAAATTTGATGATCAGTATTTATCATGTTCGCTCTTTGGAGTCATTAAATTTAAATTCATGCATTTATGTTTTTTTTTCTCCATGTGGATAATGTATGTGTTGATTTTTCTGAATTTTCTTAGCGACTTGAACTAGCCTGAAAATTACTCGATCCACTAAAAACGATCCGATGAACAATACTTATCATGTTCGACATGACTAACATCGTTTATTTAGTCATTTCCTAGTCATAAAATTCAAATTCATATATTTTATTATTTTTTGTGGGTATTAATACATATTGATTTTTCTCAACTTAGGTGCCCGACTTTAATTGACGATCAATAAAATCTTTTATAAGATTTATTTAAATTTAAATCTATGATGCGTCCATAATTAGAACCAATATATAATTCAACTTGGACGGCTAAGTAGAATTATGTTTTTTATATTGTTTTTGTTATTTATTTCTTTGAATGTTTTCATGTGGGGAAAACCATATAAAAATCTTTACGATTCTCAATTATTTGAAGCAAAGTGGGACATAAATTATCTTTTGTAGTTTACTATAATAATTTAAAAGAGGATTATTAACTAGCTAGAATTAAATTAATCTTTATGCATCAAAAAGAATAGTGCAATTGCATTTCAGTCCAAGCTGTTAAAAACTTAATTAATGCAACATCTATATAATCAGAGATCTCGAATTATGATACGATAATTGAGATTTTTTTTATCTTTAATTAAATATATCAGATGTACGAATCTTTACTTTTTATTTAAGCTCAACTTGAGTCAATTTTTAAAAAGGGTTAGGAAAATGAATTAACAACACTTTTGATGGCTTGATTATTGATAAATTTTAATGAAAGTCCTTATAATATTTAATTAAGTATATTGAATTGTAATTAATTTAAATGTGCACTTTTAATTCATTGTAATTGTTAATCATTTTACCATTTGATTACCCATATGTGATATAAAGTGTGTATTATTACTCCACATATATAGGAGGGTAATACAACAAATAACAACAACAATATATTGGGCGTAATATTATGAATGAGGTCTAGAAGACATAAAATATACGTAAGTTTTATCCTTACCTTGGAAGATCGAGAGATTAATTCTTATAGATATCCTCGATTTAAGGTAAAACATTTTAAAAAGTCTAAATCTTTTTTTAGCAAAAGTAAGAATCCATAGCAAAATATTATAGAAAGCATGATAAAAGATTCTGTAGAAAGGAGCAGAACAAAACAAAATGATAATTGATGCACAACAGACCACAAGAGTATTACTATGACAACTAGCTAGTATAGAAGAATAAGCGAGATAACTTTCTACTACCTACTAACTTCCTATCCTAATTCGATCTCTTACGATAATATACTTTTTGAACAATCCAAATATTACATATTTTCTACGTAAAGAGACCAAAAATACTCTAGAAAGCATGACAAAATATTTTGCAAAAAAGAACAGTGACTGTAACGAAACAATATCATAATCGAAACACAACAAACTACAGAAATATACTACGACAACTAATTAGTATGAAGGAATGAGCAAGACAACATTTTATTATCTATCAACTTTCTATTCTAATTCAATCTCTCAAGATAATATACTTTTATAAACAATCCAAATATAACTTATTTCCTAAGTAAAGAGACTAAAAAGACTATTCTCCCAAATAAAATTATGAAGAAAGATATGTTAGGGACCATAATTTGTTCTCTTCTTGCTCAATGTCAACTTCTTTTATAAACCACTCAAAAAAAATCAAAACTTTTTTTTGAAAAATCTTTTTTATCCCAATATCTATGGATGATGTCTCACCCAACCAATAAATCTTCTTCCTCAATATTCCCACTTGGGATAAAAGTGCCAATAAAAAAAATAAAACAAAATTGGACCCCACCAATACATGCACACTCTAAAAAGCCAAAAATTATAAAGTGTTAATATTCTCTTTATTTTATTTTATTTTATTTTTAGGTATTTATCTTTTATTATCAACTGAGTGTTTGAAATGTGGCACAATTATGACTGTCGGTGGCTATTGGCTATTGGCTATTTCTTGGATATGAAAATATATGTATATATCATGAAACACTCATTAGATTTGGCATCCTAGGCCAACACTATGCAAGAACAAAAATAATAATCGAACAACGAAATATGACAACTAATTTATAACGAGAAAAAATTTCTTTAACAACTTGTTTGGATGACTGTTACGTATTATTTCATAGCATCTGATGTCATATTATATTATAGTTATAGTATTATTTCGATAAATATATAATATTTGAATGGATTGTATCGTTATTTCTCGTTTCGTAATGACACACACTAACAATATAACAAACATCCAAACAAGTTATAAATCGGTGAATAATAAGTTCACTTCTTTACTCTTTTTATTTAAATTTAATTATTTTAATTTGTAGTTGGATTCGAATTCATGATGTGCCCTAACTGGTGAGATAGATATAATACTTTTAATATTTTATCTTATATATAGCGTGTGTGATTTTTTAACGACGAGACTTCAGATGATTCCCTTTCGCTTATCGTCCTAACCTTAACATCAATGTGATAACATTTCACTAAAGTAACATTTTGCAAAGATAAATGATTAATTAGTGCTTAACTAGTGCTAATTAGCCAAAAGGTGTTTACAAATATATGATTATTTTTCCTTTCACCTTTTGTCATTATAATTTGACCTAATTAGCAACATATAGCATGATAAGCCTCATTTAAATAATATATATAGAAGTTTGTGGGATTACGGAAATAGTTAAATTAATATATTTAAAGTTGACTTGGGTTGTGCAAAGATTTGATCAGTAACAATTAGTATTTTAATTTTCTAAAAATTTAAATAAAATATATTTGAGATGCAATTAATTTAATAGAGTTTGCGTAATCAAGGGATAATTCTTTTGTTAATCTCAATGACTTAATAAAAAATTAATAACAATAATTTAGATCATTCGAGGAAAGAGAGATCAGCATAGAGAATAGTGAAATTTAAAAATAAAATTATATTTATTTCTTTTTCTTCTTCTTATTTTTTTACGAGAAAAGAGTATATATAAATTATTTCACTTTTAAATTTGTCGTTCGTTAATAATTAAGACCGAATTTACCCTTTGTCATTATAAAAATAAGTTATATTCACCCTTATTTCTTATGATATATATTTTTATCTTAAATACTTAATCATAATAAATTAATATAATTTTATCCCTTTCTCTTTATTTAATTTCCTAATTTCCTTAAATAATTAGCAAGCTCCTTTAAACAAAAACCAATGAAATGTTGAATTATACTCTTAAAAAAATAATTTTAATTATCCAAATATTTGGAATTTCATATTAAAAATAAAGAAATCTCGTTCATCCGCCCTCGCCTTCGTTGATAGGTTAATAAAGTCTTGTTTGTTTAGCTGGATAAAGCTGTAAAAAGGCATGAAAATTAAATTAATCACGTTTACTCCATTATTTTTACCTCTATTTTTTTCTTTCTTTTTCTCCTTTAATACATTTTTTAGTCAAAAAAGTGGGGAAAGAAAAGAAAATAAAGAGGAAAAAATAGGTGGAAATGTGTTTACATAACACATGGTTTCAATTAATGCATTTCCCATTTCCCAATCAACAAAGAGACTTAGCAACCTCACATTCCCTCCATGACTCTTTTCGTTTTCTTTTCGAGACTATATTTGATTTGATAAAAAATTTAAAAGTTTAATTAATTTTTAGATTTATTATAAATAATTTTTTAAAATTATAAAATCTTATAATTAAGGGTAAAACAGAAAATGTAAAGTAATATATTTTTGAGATAGTAAAAAGAAATGAGTATTAGGTACATGTAATCGAGGGAGTAACTATTTTCAATTTATTGAATATAGTATAAATGCTAGCACTTGTTTTTCTAAAATGACAAATATATTTGAAAATGTAAACTTTATGTAAAATCATAATCTTATTAGTAGAATAATTTCTGAATATTTTAGGATGTTTTAAAAATTAAAAGTGAGATTATTTAAAAAAAAAAAAAAAGTTTTAAGTACTTTTTTAGGTGAAAGGGCAACAATGATTTTTTTGAGTGGCGGGAAACAGTCATAAGTAGTTAGTTAAATTAGTTTTTGTAAATCCATGATTGAATCATGTTATGGAAAAAGATTGGTAATTATGGTGTTGATTAATTTTCATGTATTACTTTCATTTAAATATTAATACTATGTGTAAATAATATAGTGAAATTCAGAATTTTAAGATTCAAATTTCAAAAATGATAAAGACAAACTGATCGAAATGAATCAAGGAGAGTGCACATGAAGTCTTAGGCAAATTCCTCAAAGTGAATGAAAGAATGAGCATAAATTTACATGGTGCATATACTTTTCAACCCGACGATAGTGTAGCTCAAGGAAAAAGATGGTGAGGGTGGTTAGATTGGGTAAAAGTCACACATTAATTGCAGAAAGGAAAGGAGTTTATTTGGGTTTGAGCAATCTTCGCTCGTGAACTAGCTTTTGAGATTGAGTTAAACTCAAGTGTTATATCTTTACATGCTATCAGAGTCAGGTTCATCCCATTTGCACTTCTGATCCATGTTCCAATTAGGCCTAGGAGTGAAGGGGGTGTTAGATTGGCTAAAAGTATCACATTGATTGAGGAATGGACTAGTGGTCTTCTTATATGGACTCGAGCAATTCTCCTCCCCGAGCTAACTTTTGGTGTTGAGCAAGGCTCATATGTCATATCTTTACATGTTACCAAACTCAAGTACATTCCCGTTTGCACTCTCATTCCATGCTCCAATTGGGTCTGGGTGTGAAGAGGAGGGTTTTTTAGAGTGGGTAAAAATTTTACATTTGTTGGAGAATGGACTGGTGGTCTCCTTATATGGACTTAGATAATCCTCCTCTCACAAGTTAGCTTTTTGGAGTTGGGTTAACTCCATATGACATATCTTTACAATGTCATGTAGGGATAAAGCTAGCGGACAATATGTGGCATGAAGTTGGATCAGTGTTTTAAAAGGCGAGGCGTGAGGCGAGACATTTCACTTAGTATAGGGTGAGATGTAAACCTCGAGACGTGTGACGTAAGCCCTATGAATCTTTAAAATTTTAATTTATATTATAGTATAATAATACAATAACACAAAATTATAAAAATAAACCATAGTTTAAAATAATTATTAATATAATTAGATAAACTAATAGAAAATAAAACTTCCAACATGATTATAATCAATATTTCCCAAAAATATTTTTTTTATCATACTATACGATTTATCCCATAAAAAATAAAATAATTAATAGTCTTACTAGTATTATAATAAAATCATAACTCCATCATGAATTTAAAAAATTACTTTCAAATAGCTAAATAAAATATAATAATTTTGAGACATGACAAAACCATGAAGACTAATGATAAGTGAAAAAGTAAAATTTCGTGACGTACTTATAAAGAAATGTTACGTAATATATAATTATTTTTATAGTGTTATCAAATAAGAAAGATGCGATACTAAAACTTGTTATTTGAGTTTTTTTCAATATTCTATATCTCTATAGATTATAATTTATTATTGTTAAAGAATGACAAAAGTCTCACATCGATGGTTAATGAGATGGGTGGACTTCTTATAAGGCTTGGGCAATCCTCCTCCTTTTGAGCTAGCTTTTAGGGTGTGAGTTAGGCCTAAGACCTAATTTCACATGGTATCAGAGCAGGGCCTGTCTCACCCGGTGGGGTGTTAAAGAATGACAAAAGTCCACATCAGTGGTTAATGAGATGGGTGGACTCCTTATAAGGTTTGGACAATACTCCTCCCTTTGAACTAACTTTTGGGTTTGATTTAGGCCTAAGACCTAATTTCACAATTCTGTATCATTCAATTATTCAAGAATTATGAGGGTCAACAATGTAAACTAAATATTTTAACATATAATTTATGTAAGATTCGTTAGGCAAGCCTCGAACGTCAAGCGATCTTACAGAGCAAAGCCCTACACTTAAATCTCGAAGCACTTTGCTAAAGTTTCACCTTAAAACGAATCTCGAAACGAGTTCCCAACAAAGTTTTTTTAAAAAGTATTGGATAGTACAAAAGGCCTATAAGTGGAATTAAAGCTATAGTTAGAGTTCTATAAAATGCTAAATACTTAGACTGTCCCTCATTAAGAATAACAGCAGACTTTCTGCCAAAAATAAGTAATTTATAAGTGCCAAAGCATTTAATGGAAGTTAGTTCCCCTCACTAAATTCTGCAATTACTTTGTAGTTTGTACATGTTGGAATAGTTAAGTTTCTTCTCTAAATTAACTACCAACTGAAATTTCCAAAAAAAATAAAATAATAATTAAAACGAGCTTGTGTTATGTGAGTCCTGACTCTAAATAAGATCAATTAATAACCAAACAATCTGATTAGATGTGTCATGTGCGGGATAGAAGATTCGTAATACCTGCTAGAGAGACTATAAAATGAAAATTGAATGAGACTAAATTGATCCCCTTTTTTTTTATCGCTTCCCACAAGTCGCGGAAGCGTCATTAAGAGCAGTGAACCTGTATATCCTCTCTATGAGAGTGTTTTCGACAAGAATGTTAAGGAAAGGACAAAGACACTCGCTTTCAAAGACTCATTTCAATAAAATTTCTGATAACGCCACTAGTATCACTTATTTTTTTTCTCCTTTTCTTTTTCCATAGTAAGTTACACGAGAAAAAAAAAAGTAAAAAAATATTACAAGTTCAACACTAATATCAAAATATTATTTAACAAATTGTATTATGAACAAAATATTACAAAACCTCTCCAAAAAATACAAAATAAAATAAAATATATAAACCTATGATATCTTTTCTTTTTCTTTTTACTACTAACAATCACTATAAGCTATAGAATCCAAAGGAGAAGAACATAAATACTTCTTAAAAACATAACTAATATCCAAATTACTATTCCCACGCCTAACAATAGGAAATTTCGAAATAGAAAATGAACTCGAACCCGATTTCGATTTCGAGTTCATCAACCCGGTGAGTGAACTCAGTTCATGAGTTGACTCACTCGATACGATCAAATTCACATTCTTCAACATAAACTCATTCGAAACAAGTTGATTGAACAATGTTGACTCGGACACCACGTTTCTCTTCTTATGTTGCGTTATAGCTCGAACGATTTCCGTTAACATCGCATTAGCCAATCGTCTCACTCCACGTGCACCACCAAATACAAACCCCGAGGTAACGGATTTTTTTTCGGAGTTCTTTTTTCGAGTAGGTAATGTGGTTAGTATAACGGACTCCGGACTACGATTCTTGAGTTGGCTTAGTGAGTCACCAAGTACGAGATATTCCTTTAGGTCTACTAAAAGGACATGTTTGTAATTTCTCCGTACCCGACCCAATAACATCGGGTAACAAGCCCATCTTCTTAAACTCATTGGAACATGATCCAAGAACCCGTATAACGAGTTTTCCGGGTCAAGTTCACCCGTATCGAAACCCACCACCGAACCATAACTCAACCGAGTTAGACTTAACTCGGTTGAGTTACCAAAATCCTCATAAACCCGAATTTTCTTACCCCAAATGGGTTCTCCACTTTCCTTCTCTTTCATACTCGAGATCACGAACTGGGTCGGGTCAAAAGTTGAATTTACAAACCGGGTCGGGTCAGGACTTGAGTTATTATTGTATTTGTAATAGCCATTGATGAGCTTCAAAAAGGAGTTGTTCTCTTCAACAATGGCGTGATCAAATGAGCTTGATTTCGATGAAAATATGAACAATATGTCTGATTTTGAAGTGATTCCGGATCTGTGGAGTAATCTGAGGAACATTTTCAGCTCGATCTCCGTTACGGATTCGATTACATGAGCTACGATTAGGTCATTCATAGCCCTTGTTCCTCTTCGATACAACGAACCCATACCTTGCAATGCAGGTGTGAAAATCAATTTCTCTTGGAATTTAAGATTTGGGGGTTTTCGTTTTTGATTTAACGAATTGTTGGGTTCGAAAGTTGAGAGAGTGAAAAGCAAAAGAGTGATGAAAATCAACAATACGCATATTGAAATTGTGGATTGTGCTTTTGAGATGAGATGAGATGAACGGCTACGATTACGAATTGCATTAATCGATTTGAATGAAAACGAAGGCAACAATGAAGATGAAGATGAAGATGAAGAAGAACAATTTGTGAAAGAGAAATTAGGGTTTTTTTCTTCTTCAGGGAAGAATATGAAGAGAAAACCCATTCCCCAATTTTCACTACTATTATTGGTGTTGTTTACTTTAGATTTTGGTGTAAACCCCATACCCATATTATCACTTTCTCTCTCTAGATTTCTCTCTCTAGAAGTAGCTATCAATCTTTGCACCTCCATGTATAAATATGGAAGTTATGTGGGTGAAGTTTCTCTATTGTCTCTTTCTACAAAGGTGTAATTAGTGATGGAAATGAATGTGAGGTACTAAGGGAGAACTTGTATGAATAATATAGATAGGCGGGTTTAGAATTTGAAGTTCGGAAATTAAAATGTAAGGTATATAGATATTTAGATTTGCTTTGATTCAAATTAGATTAAGAATTCAAAGTCGATAGATTTCTAGATTAATTTATTTTGAAGTAGGTAGGTTTTTAAATCAATTTCGATAAAAGTTGAAATTTAAATTTAAAGTTTTTAAGTTTCTAGATTAGTTTCGATCATAGTCGAAATCATAATTTAAAATTTATAGGTTAATAGATTAAATTTGATCAGAATCAGATTTAGAGTTTAACGTCTCTTCGATGAAAGTTGAATTAAAATTTTAAATTTCTAAGTTTCTAGATCAATTTCAAGCATAGTCAGAATCATAATTTGGAGTCGTTAGGCTTTAGATTAAATTTCTATCAAAGTTGAATTCAAAATTTTGAATTTATATATATTTATTATTATAAACTAATTTCAATTAACCTATATTCAGATTTCAAATTTATAGTTTCTAGCTTTATATATTATTATTATGATGATAATTAAATTTATTGTTATTTAATTTTAAATAATTCTTACATTTTTTAATGCATAATAAAATTTGAACAAGAGTGAAATTTTCAAAGGGATTTTAAGTTTATATTATAAATATATATATCAGTGTTTTAAAAGGCAGGGGTGTGAGGCGAGACATTTTATACAGTACGGGGCGAGGCGTAAGCCCCGAGACACGGGGCGTAAGTTTCATGGATCTACGGGGATAGTCTCATGTATATTCAATTTTATAGTTTTATTACTAAATAAATTCCTTTCAATGATTCTACAAACAAAATTTTATGAAAAACCTATAATAGATAGAAATTATATTATGATTTTTATTTGAGATAAGTATTAACAATCTATAATAAAGAATTTATTTATTATAATTACTATTTGAGAAATATCATTACACCGATAATAATAAAAATATGATTTAAAGCAGTGTTTTAGGCTAGGGCGTGAGGCGGGGCATTTTACTTAGTATAGGGCGAGGTGTCAGCCTTATGGATCATTAAATTTTTAATTTACAATAAAGTATAATAATCCACTAACACAAAATTATAAAAATATATCAATAGTTTGAAATAAATACAAACATGATTAAGAAAACTCATAGACAAGTATTATAGTATTAACATCACTCTTTCATGAATAAAAATAAAATTACTTTCAAATAGTTAAATAAAATATGATAATTTTGAGACATAACAAAACCATGAAGACCAATGATAAGTGAAAAAGTAAAACTCCGCTACATATTTTTAAGAAAAATGTTACATAATGTATAATTACCTTCATAGTGTTACCAAATAGTAAATATGTGATACTAAATTTGTTGTTTGAGTTACTCTCAATCTTGATATCTCTATAGATTAAAAAGTTACGTATCATTCATTTTATTCAAGAATAAGGGTCAACAATGTTAATTATAGATTTTAATACATAACTTGTGTAAGATTGTTAGTGCAAATCCCGAGCGTTGGACGTTGGACGTTGGACATGCTTAGGCTGTACAGTCAGGTGCTTAGGGCGTAAGTCTTGTAGAACTAAGTCCCACACTTGAGTCTCAAGACGTTTTACTAGAGCCCGCCCAGAGCGAGCCCCGAGAAGAATCTTTTAAAACACTGATATATACCCTCGAATTTATACTTTCCTTTCTAGGAATCAATTAGGTTAATCAAATTTCTTTTCCACTGAAAGTAACACACTCTATAAAGTTTTATATGTAACAAACTAAATTATTTGACATGATATTAAATAGTTTAACAAAAAACATTTTTTCCCTAGATTATTGCCAAAATTTTCATTTGACTTTTGAAGTGACAATTTTGGACATAAAAGATAAAAAACACACACAATATTCTTATTTCAAAGTCAAAATGAACATTTTATTGAAAAAATAATTTGTCAAATTAAAATTTTAAAAAAAGGACAATTGTTGTAATAATGAGTAAAACGGTGGGGCTACTATAAAAGCGTCGGTGGACAGAAGGGGCAGATTTTAATAAATGAGAAAAATATGTGTATTAATTTTAATGAGTCCTAAAAATAGAGGGGCCACCCTATAGTTTTGTTTGACAAATTAAAAATAGTTTTTAATTATTAGACATTATTATAGTATACTATTTCTACTTCTGCTGCCTTAAATTCTATCAAAAGATTGATATGTTGTTATTGGTCGATTCAATTTATATGACAAGAATTTAAAATAATCTGAGTTCTATTGACTAGTGAATAAAAATTAATTTATGTTTCCATATGTCGTCCTTGTTTTTCGATACTCATTTTATATAAATAATTAATTTTTAAGTTGGAATTTCAATATTCAGAATAATGAAATTTTTTGATGAAAAGAATGTTAAAATTATGGATAACATGTTTAGATATAGAATTGTCCAATGAAGGAGAAACAAACGAAGTTTAAATTAAGAATGGATGTGTACTTGTTTATTAAATATCAAAAGAGTCATTAAGGAAATAAAGTAATTGTTAAGGCAAATGTCATACTTAAAAAAAAAAAAATTAAAAAGAAAAACTTGCAGTAAACTATATACTTAGAAGTAAATTTACTACGATAAAAATAGCTTCTGGTGATAATAAATATGCACATTAACAAAGAGTGTTAGATTTTTTTTATCGACATTAGTTAATTGTCATTAGATTTAATGTCGTTATAAAATTTAGTGACAACAAAGAGTATTCATTGTCACTTAAAAAATATATTTAGCGACAATTAAGTTATTACTATTAATTAATTAATTACAACAAAGATTATTTTTAGGGTAATGAACAGAGAAATCTGATCAGAAACTTAAAAAGTCTATAATATTATATTTTTTTAAAAATAAAATAATCTTTTTTTTTCATTTTAATTAAAATGTATTAAAATTAAAAGGATAAAAATATTAAAAAGATAAAATAAAATAATGTGAAATATGTTATTTTACCATTCTCATTAAATTTTCTGACCAAATTTCCCCCCTTTAATTTTAATATAATAAAACTAGTTTTACAACAAATGATTAAAGAAGTAATAAATAAGTCATCTAAAAGTCTATATGTTCAAGAACATTTAATTTACGCATCAAAATTGTCGTTCCCTTAACATTTAAATAATAAAAGAAATGTTAATAACTAGAGAATTGTTTTAAGTATTTTCTTAAATCAAACATTATGATTACACTTCTTTCAAATCGAGAATCTAATAAAAAATAATTTTTATATCACTATAAAAATAAAAACAAATTTTACATATAATGACGAAATTATATTTAATATGTTATTGTTATATTCTTTTAAGAGATCCACCATGTATGTGAGAGTCAAACTGAACCTCCCATTATAGTGTTTGTCCCAATAAAACTTTTTTTTTTTATTATTGTCAAAATGTGAATTATAAATGGTGATAATTTAATGGAACTTTCCATGAAAACATGTGCTAAAGTAACAACTACAGCTATAGTACTTTGGCAATTAGTTTTCACTGCACAATGCACATAATATGAGGTCCTTTCTTTGGTTCTTGGAACTAAACAAACATATATTAGCATAAATTTGATTGTCGTGCAATGATAAGTATTTTTTTCATTTTTTAACTAGAGTTCTCGAGTTCAAGTCATAAAAATAAACTAAGGTTATTATCTTTTGGTAAGGAGTGTCGGCTATATCATGAAGTGATAAGATTGCTTCTCGATACAAAACTGTTGATTTGTTTCAATTGAGGTTGATGTGTATGTATACAATTAAATGATGTAATATATTCTTTGTGATTAACTTATCTATGTAATAAAATTTAAGTTTTTTTTTTTCAAAATTTGAGTCGCAAATGTCTAATTGAATGAAATATATTATCATGTGTAATTTGTTCAATTAGAACATGTAGTAGTTTGAGCAACTAAATGACATATATTAGCAAGTTTAAGGGGTTATTGGTGTATTCCGCTACTTCTAATTACAAGATTTTCGATTTAAAATCTGAGAATAAAGTCGTCTTTAACCGTCAACGCTAGCTTTATTTAGTGATATATTGCAAAGACCCCACCTACCCAACTTTAACTTCGATGACATTATGTCCGGTTGGAGGGGAAATTATATTGTCCTTCATATAAGTCTACTCACTTCTATTCAATGGATGAATAGTGCAAAAAAATACTTTTTATTTAAGTCATTCGATATTCGATATTCATTTATTTTAAATTTGTATTATAGAGTGTTCAATAAGAGAAAAGCGTTTCGAAAAAGATCATTCCTAACGCTCTCGCAAACATCACTTATATGAGTATAACATGTAGTGTGTTAAAAATAAAATGATAAAATATTACTTTATTTTTAATTAAAAGTTTAAAATTTACGTTACGAGAACGGAAACCTTTTCATCATCAAGAGCTAACTAAGCCACTCTCCTTAATAATATACTTCTTATAACACAAATTTAAATTAATCATTTTCAAATATATTGAACCAAAACTTTCTCCTAGCAATATAAATTTGAATTAATTAGGGTAACTAATCACCAATCGACATCTCGCAGAGAAAAATGAATTGCTTTATAAGGTTTTATAACATAAATTCAAATCAATTTGATCAATAATAACTTTTATATACAAAGTACTTAAGGTAAAAAATATTTTCTATTGAAAATTTATAATGTAAATTTAAATTAGTCGAATAAGTAACATTAAAAAAAAAGAAAGTTTCTTCTAGGAATTAGGACTTAGGGAATTATATGATACTCCCTTCGTTTTATAAAAAATATCCTAATTTGACTTGACACGAAGTTTAAGAGTATACAGAAGACTTTTGAATCTTGTGGTCCTAAATTAAAATTAGGTTAAATGTACAAAATTGCCCTTTGATCTTGTGGTCTTAAATATGCGACCTGAAAAGTTGTTATCAAAAAAAGAAAAAGATCATTCTTTTTGAAATATACTAAAAAGGAAATTAGGTCACTCTTTTTGAAACGGAGGGAGTATTTTTTTATATGGTATTTGGCCATTGTAATGGTAGTTGAAATAGTAGATATTCCACCTATAGTACAACCAATTATATTGTAAACAGTACTGTTACAATGCAACCTTCCACTCCTTTATTACTCACACATAAAAGTCACACCATGTTAGAGATAGGTGTATTAATTTTTTATCCGATATTCGATGTTTATTTTAAAATTAGTTAATTAAAATTAATATTAAAAAAATATTTTGAAAGGTAATTTTTTTAATTAAAATTACTTATATTCAAAACTTAAATTAAGAACTTCTTGCATAAATGGTGACTCAAATTTATTCTACATCTCAAAAAGAAGTACCAAACTTGTACAGCCAATTTCTAGTCATTTAAATCACACTTAAATGGTCCTACTTTGTAATAAATAGACTCTGAATAAAAAATTTAGCATCAATAGGTTCAGAATTTATATTTTTATTATTTTTTTGCAATATAGAATCTTATTTTATTTTAGTAGATACCCCATTTGTAAATTGCCTATCCCATGAGAATAAATGCAAAACATACAATATTTATTTTATTCTATTCTATTTTATTGACTTTTTTCTCACAGAGGGTGAAACAATACAAAATGCTCTAAAAGGTTAAAGATTAAAAGACCCCATTTTGGAAAAAAAGTTTATGATAACGTTAGACTCGGTTTTAATATTTTTATATATTAATTAATTTTATAAATAAAATAATATTAAATTATTATTTTATATTTATAATAAAACTTATACAGATTTTAGATATGATCTAAGAATTTTCAATCTGCTCATAGATCTTTAAACAATAGTTTAAAATGTGTATATAAGTGTTCACTTTTCCTTTTTTTCTTTCACAAATATAGTGAAACAATATTTGTGCTTGATTGAGATGGGAGAATTTAAAGATAAAAAAAGCCTATAAAGTGGATTCAATTGCAAATGAGAAATCAATGTTAGGATGAAGAAGAATCTGATTCTCAAAAGTATGAAAATGACTAAAAATAGGCCCCCCCAAAAATAAACAGTTATTGGTTTAATTTATGTGATGCGATTTAATTAGACAAAAAATTTATGAAATATGAGGAGATTTTTTAATATTTTAAAATTATCTTTGAAATATAAATTTTTTGAAATACTCTCTTAATTCATTTTTACTTGTATACTTTAGACTGTACACATTTCTTATGAAATAATGAGTATATAGTCAAACTTGAATAAAAAATAGGCTTATTTCAAAGGAGACTAGTAATTAGTTCCTTTTATATCATTGACCAATCGTAACTTAGTAATTTGAATAGTTGAAGTATTTAGCAAAGACTCAAGTATAAATATTTTACCCTTTTATATGTATAATTTTTGTTTTTAGAAAATCTCACTTATTTGAGAAATAAAGTAATTAATGTAGATAGTAAAATAGAAAAAACATATTATTTTTTTTCTTGATATGTTAAAAGTGACAATTAAATATAAAAAATTAATTTGAAATATTAGACAAGCTAAGTAAAAGTGAACAAAAAGAGAAATAATACATTTTCATATAAAAAATTGTCAAATAATAAAATTCAACATAGGTTAAATATTAATAGTGATTAAATATTTATTAAATAAGTAAATGTGCATTTTTTTTAAATTGACTAAAAAATATTTCTCTGTCATATTCATTGAAAAAAAAAAGTATGTGAGAGAATAATAAGTACAGTTCCCCCAATTCTTTAATTGATACATACATTCACATTTTGCATTTTCTTCTGTATTAGTTAGGGGACTTTTTTGTAACATTTGAAGCAGATACATCATTTGGAGATTTAGCGTCTTTTATGGTTATGGTTAAAATAATAAATTAAGTCACAATTTAAATCAAATTTATTAAAAAATTGATATTAATTTGGTTTGGTCAGATTTAGTTTTTAAATTTTTAAAATTGATGCTATTTGGTTTGTTTTTACTATAAAAACCGCACAAAAATAAACAAATCGAAAAGAGAGATTATATATATAAATTTTATAATTATTTATATATCATTCATAAATAAAATATAAATATTTTGTTAAGTTTTAATTAACTTAAAATCGTTAATTTTACCATTTTCTCAAGCCCAACAACAAAATTTTAGCTCAACTATAACAATCCTAAGTTTAAATCCATCAGATTCATTTCTTTAGTCTTTACCTACACATAAAATAATCACACTATCTCTTAATTGAATCACTCTATTTATGTAATAATAACTCTAGTATTGTTTGATTACTTTATTAAATCCACGGTAGATTTCCTGTGGATTGTTCATGTACTAAATGTCTGCATCTATTGAGATATGTACGTCCTTAAACAAATTATTACGTTCAAACCCCAAAAAACTGAACCGACCGCCAATAACCAAATCGAAAGTTATTTTTTGGTTTGGTTTGATTTAAGAAATTTAAAAATCAACTAAATTGGTTTGGTTTAGAATTTAACCAATAATCGATCCAACCGAACCATGAACACCCTAGTTTTGGGTGGGTGGGTGATAGTTGAAATTTCATCCATAATCAATACTCGAAAGTAAAATTTACTCACACTTGATGTTTATATTAATTCGATTAATATATTGTAACAACTTGTTTCTGTCGTTATAAAAATGCTAACGGGGGGAAATTGAGGCGCAAAAACTTTTTTTTAGTATTTGAATTTTTCCAACCTTGTCCGGATTTGGAAGAAATCAGAATCACTTAGGTGTAGAGAAATCTAGTAGCAATCGGGAGAACCATTTATAATTTTGATTGTAGGAATAGTTAGATAACTCATTAACGAGTCCGTACGACTTTAGGGAATCAAATTCGGATGTGTAGAACTTTGGGAATTGATCGTAGTGTAAAAGGTATTTTTTGAGCATCGTGGGTTAGAAGTGTGTTGTGAAATGGAGTTTTGAGAATCCTTTAGTATGCTCACTAGTTTGAAAATCCCGATGTGGCGTCGGGTTTCGCCGCTTTGGCGCTGCCATTGTGGTGGGATAGGTGCCGCTGTGGCGGGCATGACGCGAGTTAAAGCGTTAATAAACCCCTAAATGACCTCAATATGAACTTTTCAACTTTAAGAGCTAAGGAACGACCCCATGCGATTTCACTCATTTTTCACCATTCTTGAGGCTAAAAGTAAGTTTTTCACTCCCTGAATCCATTTTTCAATTCGTCGAACGTAATAAAATAGGCTAATGTTGATGGAAACGGGTTTTGTGTGGATTCTATGGTGGAGACAACCCTAAATTGGTTAGTTGGGATCATGAGTTGATCTAGGGTTCATAAAATTGTTATAGATTTAGGTAATTAGCGATTGTTTGTTGATTCCCGTGTTATTGTGATTGTTTGTAGACCAAGAACAAGCGGAACGAATTCGGAAAGGGAAGGATCAAATTTCTTAAGGTTTCAAGTTTGTTTCGAGGTAGGTGATGGTTGTGATTCTATGTTGTGTGACGTTTGCATGTTCTTGCTTCATTATGATACTTGTATATGTATGAATGTTGCAATATTGATCACACTTGTTGTAAATGAGATAGATGGATGATGCCTGCCATGAAATCATGATGTAAATGTATGATCTTGACGATATACTTGTGATTGTGATTGTGGTGTGTGTTTGGGATTGGTTTCCACGTTTCGGCATAACTAACTTGGATTGGTTTCCACGTTTTGGCATAACCTTGGATTGAATTGCCACGTTCCGGCATAATATTGGATCGGATTTCCACGTTTTGACATAACTTTGGAACCAGATTGCCACGTTCCAACAAGCTAACTTTTTGGTTATGCGTTTCGTGAGACCAATGATGTGATAATAATGTGAAATGCGCTATTGATTCTTCATGTTGATAATGTTGTATATGTTAATATATATGTATGTGATTATAATGTTGTTTGACTTGTTTATGTTGCACTAGTGGGATAGCCGTGTGATCCTACTAGTATATCATGGTTGTGTACTGATATTGCACTTGCTCTTATTTTTGTTAAGTACAGGGCATCTTCACGCGACTATTGACAGACCTCGCTTAGAAGACCAGTGATCGTTGCTTCGAATTCAAGGGTGATCCAATTCTTTCGGATGCCATGAGATTCTCTTTCATCTATGTCCACCATTTCCAGACTTAGACATTTGTTCTAGTTAGTTGAATAGCTCATTAGTTTGGGGATGTATCCCTTCTTGTTAGATTTATGGATCTTGATTTAATATTTTGGTACATTGAGTTTTTGATCTAGGTATTTAAATTCCGCATTTATTTAGTTATTTAACTTATTTTCATAACTTAATTGCCTTAGTTTTGGTTTAGTTGCTTGGTTTGGGTTGTAGTAGTGGTTCTCCCACCACATGATTAGAGTGGGTGTCAATCATGACGGTCTCGGTCGTGACAAAGTTGGTATCGGAGCCTAGGTTCATTGATCTCGATGTACCAAAACGAGTCTAATAGAGTCTCGCGAAACGGTACGGAGACACCTTTACTTTTCTTACCGTTCCATATTTACTTTTCTTCGAGAGACTATAGGATTTTAGGAAATCTCTATATTTTTCTCCTGTCTCCTTTCGTGCTATAACTTGGATCCAATTGGTAGCTAATCTCCTTCACTCCTTTGTCCGCAGATGGTTAATACAAGATTCAACGATGTCGGTCCCGTCGCTCCAGTAAAAGCTCCTGCTGAAGAACTTGCAGCGGGAGGTCACGGTCGAGGCAGGGGTAGATAAAGAGCTAGGGATAGAGGTCGAGGAAGAGTAGCGCCTACTGGGAATGAGGTACCGATTGAAAATGTTCCTATCAATGAAAACCCTCATGCACATAATATGGAGTAAGAAGGGGATATTGAGGTTGGAGATGTTGAGGAAATTTGACATAAGGAAGAGGTACTAGTGGAAGCCACAGTTGTTCCTCCCGTGGATCCAGTGCTAGCGCAGCAAATCATGTCGTTTTTCAAGGGTTTGGTTGGTCCTGGAATGCCCCCCGCTGTCCAAGCAACTCAGGCTCCCGCCAATCCTCCTACTGCAAGAACTGCTCCTAAGGTGAGTGGAACTGGAGGTAATGATGATTTCTTCCTTCGTTTGTTGGGTTCTGTTATGACCGATAATGAACATGACATGTTGACTAAGTTCTTGAAGCTTAAACCTCCAGTATTTTTGGGTTTTGAAACTGAAGAGGCTTATGAGTTTATCTTAGTCTATTATGAGAGGCTGCATAAATTGGGTATTGTTCACCAACATGGGGTTGAGTTTGTTTCTTTCTAATTTCAAGGTGAGGCCAAGCAATGGTGGAGAGCTTACATGGTGTGCAAATCTACTACTTACCTCCACACACTTGGACCCAGTTTCATGCTCTGTTAATGGAAAAATATGTGCCTAGAACTCTAAGTAATCACAAGAAGGATGAGTTTATGGCATTGGAGCAAGGTGGGATGTCTGTGGCTGCTTATGAAGCCAAGTTCCATGCTTTATCTAGATATGCTACGCAATTGGTGATTTTTCAGGCCCCGAGCCTACACCCTGGATGTGGCCGACACTCGATGATCATTGCTGGCCTCGAGCGAACCCTTGGCCTGGCTTACTTAACTTAGCAGAATATTCAACTCAATATAAAGCAAGAAACACTCTCACAAGATAACTTAAATAATTGTCTTGGCCAAATGACACTATGCAAATAAAGAGAGACTTAAAACTCAAACTTGTCTGACTGTCTATGAAGCCTTTATCATACTAAGATGGATGTTGGGACAGAACCCACAACATTCTATAAGTAAAGACTAGAAAGAAATAAAAGAGTCATCCGGAATGCAAGGAGGCTCACCACTGACTTCGACTGCTCAAACTGAATCAACAAAGCGCTAGATGCTTATCCTGTTTACCTGCGTCTGCATCATGATACGATGCAGACTAACTGGTATCAGTACATTGAATGTACGAGTATGCGAGTTGGAATGCTAAACAACATAGGCTACAAAAGAGTATGGAGAAACACTTACCTTGGCTTTGCTCAACTCATGAATAAATAACTCATTTCAATATAAAGCAATTTAAAAACAAGTGCAATATAAAGAAAATTGTTTGAAAGCATGCTGGAAACTCTGAACGTATACAAGGATACCAAAAACTCTGAGATTTATGTAAAAATACAAATAACCTAATGTATATAAATAAATACATTTAACTTATGTGTGAGTTTCTCTAACTGACAACCATCACTTAAGAGCTACAATAATGATACAATGATCTACCTCACGCTGTCAGCGCAAAGGGGCGGACTCAGTAAATGGGTTTCGGGTGCTCGAGCACCCATTGACTCCGATTTTTTTTGTATATATACATATATATATATATATATATATATATATATATATATATATATATATATATATATATATATAGAAAATATAATAAATTCGTATTTAAAAATTAAATGAGCACCCATAGTATGAAAGCAGTCATGGGCACGCTGGTTTACACATGGAAATAAGAGGCCCGCAAAGCACACTGGCAGGGTTCGAATCCCACCCGCCCCATTCTTTTTTTTCTTTTCTTTTTGCAGCGAATTTTGCACCCTTTTTTTCTTTTCTTTTTTAATTTTTTTTCCTTTTTCTATCTAATTAAGGGCTTCTTTTTTAACCTTTTTTTTTCTTTTTTTTCTTACACTTTTTCCTTTTCCTAATTAAGGGCTTTTTATTCTTTTTTATTTTTTTATTGAAGAGTTTCAGTTAGTATAGTCTATAGTATGTGATTGCTAAAAAGATTTATGTTAAAGGAAGTAAGCACCCACAACCTTTAAATCCTGGATCCGCCACTGCCAGCGCATCTTATACCCGGCGAAAGGTATAAGACCTCAACTGCCTAATGGATCCACTAATCTACTTTGCAAAGGGTTCATCTAAAAAGTATGATCCTTTTTCTACCCATGGTGGCTACATGATTTATGGGGGTCGTGAGTTACCTGAACTCTCCCCCATATCGATGTTCAATAGTACTCCCAAAATATACTGGCTCTTATATTTTTAAAACATACTGATTCTGTGGTTTTGAGATTAGTGCTCAAATTATATCGCTCAAAGGCTATCTTGAAAATCTTAGTTTCCCTACTTGCTTCATTTTGAAAGCTATAGTTCTTTTTCTGAAAACTAGCACTAAGGCTTCTTGGAAATCTTAGTCTCCATTCCTTTAAATGTGAAAACTGTTTGGGAATACTTAGTCCCTATATATTATTTTTGAAGAAAAGACTTCACTTTACTTTGAACTGATTTCAACTTAAGTCTTAAACGAAGTTAACATGTTTGTGAAAGACTTATGAAAATCTGAAATGAACTTCTTATTCTTACCTTTAATCCTTACTCAACCTGATCTTTAAGTCTTAAAACAAGTTTAAAGTATTTGTAAAAGACTTGTTGAAAGAACTCTAAGAACTCTATAGACTTAGCGCTAATTGTTCCTTGAATTTGAAGTTATGGATTCAAGGTTGAAAATTTGTGTTTCTGGATGATTTCTATGTGATTAGAAATCATTTAGAGTAGTTAAAATTATTCATAAGTGTTACAACACCTTAGAAGGGCTTACTTAGACTAAACTACGAAAACTGGGCGAAAAACGCCGATTAGGGCGCGTTCGGGGCTATGGTGGAAGAAGATCCACAAAGCTTCTTGGATGAGGTGTTCAAGGTGGTGGATGCTATGGGTGTAAATCCTAGAGAGAAAGGGGAATTAGACGCTTATCAACTCAAAGATGCAGCTTAAGTGTGGTTTGAGCAATGGAGGGATGAGAGACCCTTAGGGGAACGTTAGGTAGATTGGGAGGTGTTCAAAGAGATTTTTCTCGATAGGTTCTTCCCCTTAGAGTGGAGGGAGAAGACGATGATGGAATTCACGAACCTTCGTCAAGGGGGAATGAGTGTGAAAGAGTACTCTATCAAATTCACCCAACTCTCTAAGTATGCCCCAACCATAGTAGCCAACCCTAGGGCTATAATGAACAAATTTGTGATGAGAGTGTCTAGCTTGTTGGAAAAAGAGTGTCGTACGGCAATGCTACTTAATGATATGGATATCTCTAGGATCATGGTGTATGCCCAACAAATTGAGGAGTCCAAGCTTAGGGGAGAGGAATAGGGATGGGAAGAGGCCTAGGATGGATGAACCAAGTCAACCAAAACCTAAGAAGAGATTCTATCATCAAGAGTCTCCCATGAGGAACAATGATATAGTTTCCAACCAAAACTCCCAAGGAGGTGGCTATGCCTTTGAGAGGTCTAGGTGTGCTTCTTGTGGGAAGCATTTTATGCCGTAATTTTACTATCTTTAGAAAATCACTTTTTGAAATGTTTCTAAGTATAAAACAATTTAAGAAAAATACTTAGAAAAGAGTCGCCACTTAATTTTTTAAAGAAATTAAGAAAACTTAATTTAAAAAGATTTTAACAGATTAAATCTTAATAAATTTAGAGAAAATGGGTAAGAGGTTCTTATTTACGCTTCAAGAAGATTTTTAAGGCATTTGAAGCGCCCGCTAACACGCGGTTATCCTATGACTTAGGTTAATTTTTTTTTTACTATTCTTAGGAATATGATTTAATATAACATAACAATATTTGATGAATTTTAAGAAAATATTTAAACAAAGAATAACTTTTTTTTTTTTTTGAGAAAATGTCCTAATTAGAATTTTTTGAAATAGACTATAAGTGAATAGAATTAACCAAATTAGATTATTTATTTTTAATCATTTTAAAAAGATAATAACTCAAACAAAAATTCATTAATTTAAGCATGAAAAACCATTTTAAATTAATTTAAGAATAAATTTTTTGACTAAATGTATTTCATGAAAAGCATGAGAGTGATAAAAAATATATTGAAATAAACTAACATAAACAAAATAGTTCATCTTTTGGGGATTTTAATTAGGCTAGTCAAAGTTAAGGTTAAATAAATAAAAAAAACAAACAAATATCACAATTAAATAATTTATGAGTAAGAGATAAAAGAAGAGTTGGGCCTGCTGCAATAAATTTGGGCTTCAGCCATATTCCTGCCTTTGCAACCTTATGTATACGCCAGGTATATACTGATGTATACAATTCATATTTTGGCTATGTTCCTATATATTAGACTGCATACCAAATGTATACAGCTTATTTCGATCCCTGCAACATTTAATTCGATTTTTCCCTGTATCTTGTTTCACTCGTTCTGTATATCAATGTATACTGAATGTATACAGTCCATCTTAGGACTTTGTGTTTCAAATTTCAACCCTCATCTTACTTCTATTGCTTCGGCTGACTCGATAATAGGTATATTTAGGCCTTTGGACCAACGAGGGGATGCAAGGATAGGAGATGAGAGTCCGACATAGACTCGAGGCAAGTTTCACATGCAAAGAAATAGGGATAACATTAGCATTCAAACTTAAACTTATTCACAAGAATAGCATCCTTTATGTTAAAAAAAATGAAATAAAGCAGGACTTTAATTCATAACAAGATCAATAAAGCTACAACCAATGCTACTTAGTGGATTTCAAAGAGACACAACTTAAGAAACCACATTTCACTTAAGTTGATCAACCAAGAGACTTCATCGCCTATTATACTAAGAAAATGCATCAGACATGTTTATTCCACTAGAAAATATCAATAATAATCAACCAAATGAGGTCAAACCTATAATCAAAGCATGCATGAATAGAATATTAAATGCCTGAACCGGACACTAAACAACAACAATCAGAGAAGACATTTTTTTTTTTTTTACAATAGCCATTGAAATAGAACATGTCATTGTTATTAGCTTTTAATAAAATGGATGAATATGTATGTTGACATAAACAAAGATATCTTGCCTACAAGATGAACATGCTTAAAAATATAAGAAAACAAAGGGATGTGCAGCCATATGCCTCTCCAGTAGCAACAACGAGAGGAATAATAATAAAAAAAATGTTTAGGCTACTATAACACTTACCATGACCAATGTTTTTAAATCATAATACACAAACAACAGAACTTTAATTTCTTCAAAAAAAACTTAAATTAGAAGCAGTAAGTTATAAGTATTTTATCACTTTTAAGAACTAGAAGTTTAAACAAAATATACATGAATCAGTAAGAAAGCAAGTTACTACACCAAATATCTCTAGGAAAAAGGCATGTAGCAAGGCAGTAAAGCCACAAATGATATTCAATAGATATTGTGCATGATCTCCAAATAATCCATACACCAAACTTAACACGAAAGACAACCAACAATAAGGTGAGGCATAACAAGTCATTATTTAACAATTGAAGTCTGGAAATTTTTACTAATGGAACAGTGACAAAACATAATACAAGGGAAGAACAAGGATATTACCTTTTCCGGAGCAGCGATACTAAGACGACGAGCTTAGAGCAGTGACTTTCACCACGAACTTCGACTACACAAGATTCCGATGAACTCGAAAAATTGAAAATTATATTATTAAATTTTTTTTTTGAATCTTGATCTTAAACTTTTGAAGACATTTGAGGCATGTATTTTTAGATGGAAAAATTTCCCTATCGATTTCTTCTTTTCTCTTCTCTAAAAAAAAAAATTTCTTCCTTCAAAAAAAAAAGATCTGATCTCCTCTAACTTTATTTTCCTCACCACAATTTTTCTCCCTCTAATACTAAAGAAGATGGAGGTTTATATAGAGGGATTCGGGGTCGATTTGTGAGTGATTTTCAAAGTTAAATCTTGAAGAGATAAGATTCAAAGTTGTCCATGGTACCAAATTTTCAACGGAAAAGAAAGAAAGAGGGGAAGAGGACGTGATTTGCTGCGGGGTTCTCGTGATTTGCAGGGATTTTCGCTGTTTTTTTTTCTTCTGATTTTTCTGGGTTTCACACAAGGAAGAAGAAGAAAATTTGGGGGTGGGGTCGGTTTTGTATTGTTGTGTATGTATGCTGTAAGTATTGTTTCTGCATAAGAGAGTTATAAGCTAGATTCTTGTTGGGCTTGGGAATATAATGTGCTGGTAAGTGGAGGAGAAAAATAGAATTGAGGAAGTTGGGTTGATGGGCTGATTGTGTAGTAAAGGGTTGGAGATATTGGGCTGGAATTGGAATGGGCTGCTGGCAATTCAGAGAAAGAGGGCCCAAGACTTGGTCTTTTGAAGGGTTTAAGAAGTGACCCAAAATTGTTTATAAATTAATTAAGGAGTTTCTTAATCTTAACGAAATAAAATAATTAATTCTATTATAAGATAATTAACTCAAAATATAAACTATAAATTAGCTAAACTAATTAATCAAATATTAAGTTAAACTAAAATCTTTTGAGATAATTTTTTTTTAGCATTTATATAATAAATGTATGCAAAATTATATAGAATAAAAAAATAATATTTTTTAACATTTTAAAATTTATAATAATGGCGAAATTACTTAAAATAACTCGAAAAATATTTAAAATTTTATAAAGTTAATTATTTCAAATCGTTTGAAATTTAAGAGGCTCGATGACTAATTTATATTGTGGAAGGCCAAAATTGGGTGTCAACAGCTGTCCCTCGTTTGACTTGGATTTATGAAAGAAATTCGAGGCAAATGAAATTGACGAATCTAATTTTGACCGATCACATCTTCATATTTGGGAAAAGTAATTCTGGTATGGGCTTTAGGAATTATGGCCGAACCCCGGTATTGGGTTTCCTACATATCTCAGGTTATATGAGATTTCAGGCCACTTGTAGTTCGATACGCTTGATTTAACACACGATTATTAAAGAATTCAAAAGTCATTTCGATACCAAATTATGAAGGGACCGGAATGCTCGAGAATAAGACTTGAAAACAAATATTGGAATACAGCTGAGTTTTCAACATTGAGACCGCCTACATATCCTCAAACCTTGGGAATCAGGCTGTTTGTAGTTCGACTCGATTGGTTGAAAAGGAAATCTATTATGCAAGATGACCTTTGGTATTGGAGGAGTGACAAATAAAACGAGTGTGGAAAAGAGGCTTGCAACCTCTTAGCCATGAATGTGGAGCTCTTCACATCCATATGTAAGAACTTACACAGACATAATTTCTAAAGCTCTTGGTGCACTGTCACTCAGATTAGAAAGTTGCCTCCGGTGAGAGTGAAATGTTTCACGGATGCAAAATTGAAACCGATGAACTAAAAGAAAAACCCACACGCCTTTGATAGGGGTGTGGTTTGATTGTAGTGGAAGTTGCTCCTCAGCTCGCGTCCTAAGAGTTTGATACTCCTCTTTGGACTATGTCCCAGTTCGCTGCTAAGAAAAAGTTCCACGTTGTGCTGTATCCCTTTTGATGTCGTCCGCACCTATGGTGTGATTTGAGAATTCATTCTCTTGGATGCTCTCGTCAGATATTGAAATAAACTTGTTAGTAGAAACTGTAATTTACATAGAGAGGTGTTATGTTTTACCCTCTTCGGCACACATTTCCATCAGTTTTGACACAATAGATGATGAATTGATATGATGCGACATAATGATGACTTTATCGATAATGTAATATTGTTGATGACGAACTTCATTGATAGGATGTTGCTGCTACTTTTATGATGAATATATTGATGCTTGATCGATAAGATGATGTTGCTACATTGATGATCCATTGGAAGGATGAATGTTGATCCATGGTGGGATGATGTTGTCGAAGCTTGATTGGTAAGATTATGTTTATCTTTTAGTGTTGGAAGAAGCAATGACTCTCTCGGCATTTTGAAGATGATGGCCCTCTCGGCGTTTGTATATGCAATGGCCCTCTCGAAATTTGAAGATAATGGCCCTCTCGGCATTCGAATATGCAATGGCCCTCTCGGCATTTGAAGATAATGGCCCTCTCGGCATTTGAAGATGCAATGGCCCTCTCGGCGGTTTGAATATGAAACAACCTTCTTGGCAATAGAAATATGATGGCCCTCTTGGCAATTTGAATATGATAGCCCTCTCGGCAGTTTGATTATGCAATGGCCCTCTCGGCAGTTTGATTATGCAATGGCCCTCTCGGCAGTTTGAATATGCAATAGCCTTCTTGGCAATAGAAATATGATGGCCCTCTTGGCAATTTGAATATGATGGCCCTCTCGGCAGTTTGATTATGCAATGGCCCTCTCGGCAGTTTGAATATGCAATAGCCTTCTTGGCAATAGAAATATGATGGCCCTCTTGGCAATTTGAATATGATGGCCCTCTGGGTGGTTCACATTATTGTGTCTGATATCAACGGGATTTGTGAATATTTTCCAATAGTTTTTAATGCTGAAAAATGTAATTTGATATTTTGTAGATGCTTGTACATGTTGAGAGTGATTTGTTCACTCGTTCACATCTTCTGTTTAAGGTGTTGTTGCTCGTATTCTGAACTGCTGCTTTTCTTCCAAAGAACTTAAATGACTTTTCTTTTTCTACAGAAGAGTTGTCTATTTCGGGAGCTACTCGTCCTTTTGAATTCTTCATATTCATTTAATGGAGGAATATGATGATCTTGAGGCAATCTTATATACCTGCATCCACAGAAAAATTGTTAGTTTTTAAAACAAATTGATCTGTGTTGATTTCTTCTAATCGCCTTGCTTCTTATCTTGCTATCTTTGGAAGTTTGGTTGACCCTACGAATCGCAATACACAAAAGACAAGATCATATTTAAATTAAAACACATGTTATGTATGAAATTTTTTAGAAAGATAGTTTTAAAGAAAATCTCTGCCAATTAATTGCCACGACATGCACGAACAAACAAAACCCTTTGTCTCAGATTCTATTCTATCATGATAGGTAGCTTGTCGGAATTTTTAGATATCCTTAGCAATATGTCACGTTGCAATACTTGAAGTTGACTCTGACGTTCCGAGTACCCTTGATGGAATTTTTGAGGTCTTCCTCAAAAATTCTGTCCCAGTTGCAACTCACAATATATCTTATGTTTTGGGAATTTGTAAGTCTTTTCTTGAGAATTTTTGAGTCCCTCTCAAAAATTCTGTCCCACTTTCTATTGTAAAGAAAAATAGAAAATCTTACGGGAGATATGACCGAACCCTTGTGGCGCCTACGTATACCGTTGAGGCAAAAATCAGGTCATACGTAGTTCCCCTCTTGAGAATTGATAGAAATAAGAAATTTTGATAAGGAAACGACCGAGGCCCATATAGGCCGCCTACGTATCTCCTTCTTGAGTATTCAGGTCGAACGTAGTTCAAGTACAAAGGAGTGCTCCAAAGATTAATGTGACAATGATTACAAACAATTTGCGATTACAAGGAAATAAAGGAAAGAAATAATATTCTTCAAATGTAATATCTCTTGAGGCATCTGAATTGATAGCTTTTCGCCATACCCTACCGTCCATCTCTGCTAGGACCAAAGCTCCTCTTGACAGTATTTTGTGGATAACATATGGTCCTTGCCATTTAGGTGCAAACTTCCCTTTATATTCCTCTTGATGAGGGAAAATGCATTTTAACACCAATTGACCTACCTCAAATGTTCGAACTCTTACTTTCTTGTTGAAAGCACGAATCATTCTCTGTTGATACAACTGGCCATGACAAACAACACTCATTCTTTTTTCATCAATCAATGTTAACTGCTCATATCTATCACGAACCCATTCGGCATCGCTCAATCCAGCTTCCTGAATAATCCTCAAAGATGGTATCTCAACTTCAGCTGGTATCACTGCCTCTGTTCCGTATACTAACAAATACGGAGTTGCTCCAGTTGAGGTTCGAATTGTGGTGCGATAACCTAGCAAGGCATAAGGCAAATTTTCATGCCAACATTTGTAGTTGTCAATCATCTTTCTCAATATCCTCTTGATGTTCTTATTGGCAGCTTCCACAGCTCCATTCATTTGAGGACGATATGCAGTTGAATTACGGTGGGTAATTTTGAATTGTTCACATATCTCTTTCATCAAGTGACTGTTAAGGTTTGCCCTATTGTCTGTGATGAGAGACTCAGGAACTCCAAAACGACATATCAAATTATTGCGAACAAAATCAACTACAACTTTCTTCGTCACAGATTTATAGGAAGCAGCGTCGATCCACTTAGTGAAATAATCAATGGCGACCAAAATAAACCTATGACCATTGGAGGCAGCAGGCTCAATTGGTCCAATAACATCTATGCCCCATGCTGCAAATGGCCAAGGGGAACTCATTACATTGAGCTCATGAGGAGGTACTTTGATCAAATCTCCATGTACTTGACATTTATGACATCTTTGGACAAATCGGACACAATCATTTTCCATAGTCATCCAGAATTATCCTGCCCATAAGATTTTCTTTGCTAATGTAAACCCATTTATGTGCGTTCCGCACACTCCAACATGAACTTCTTCGAGCAATCTTGTGGCCTCTGCAGCATCCACACATCGCAGTAATCCTAGATCGGGAGTCCTTCTATAAAGAACCTCCCCATTCAAAAAGAAGTTTTTTGCCATTCTTTGGATTGCTTTCTTTTGGATACTTTTTGCCTTTTCGGGGTATTCACCAGCTTCTAAGTACTTTTTCACATCGATATACCATGGATTTCCATCCGATTCTGCTTCCACATGTAAACAATGCGCTGGTTGTTCTTTTAAACCTATCTCAAGTGGGTCAATGTAACTCTTTTCTGGGTGTTGTATCATGAATGATATGGTTGCGAGGGCATCAGTAAACTCGTTCTGTATTCTCGGGGTGTGTCTGAACTCGGTCTTCCTAAATCTTTTATATAACCTCCGTACCAGTTGTACATAAGGTAAGATTTTAGGATTCTTCACGGCCCACTCTCCTTGAACTTGATGAATCAACAAGTCTGAATCACCAATTATCAGTAATTCTTGAACATTCATGTCAAGAGCCATTTTGATGCCAAGAATACAAGCTTCGTACTCAGCCATGTTATTAGTGCATCGAAATCTAAGCTTCGTTGTTGCTGGAAAATGTTGTCCTGATTCAGATATCAATACTGCTCCAATTCCTGATCCTCTAGAGTTAACTGCTCCATCAAAGAACATTCTCCACCCAGGATATGATTCTGATATGTCTTCCCCTACAAACAATACTTCTTCATCAGGGAAATACGTTTTAAGTGGTTCATATCCTTCATCTACTGGGTTTTCAGCAAGGTGATCGGCCAAGGCTTGGCCCTTGATTGCTTTCTGAGTCATGTACACAATGTCAAACTCACTCAACAGCATTTGCCACTTTGCTAGCTTTCCTGTGGGCATTGCCTTCTGAAATATGTAATTTAGTGGGTCCATTCTTGAAATAAGATGTGTTGTATAAGCCGACAATAATGTCTCAATTTTTGAGCAACCCAAGTCAAAGCACAACAAGTTCTCTCTAAGAGGGTATAACGAGCCTCATAGGATGTAAACTTCTTGCTCAGATAGTATATAGCTCTCTCCTTTCTTCCGGTTTCATCATGTTGTCCAGTACACACCCAAATGCCTTGTCAGAGACGGATAAATACAATAACAAAGGACTACCCGTGCGTGGTGGTACCAGTACTGGTGGATTTGAAAGGTAACTTTTGATGGTGTCAAAAGTCTTCTGACATTCTTCGGTCCACTTGGTTGGCGCATCCTTTCGTAGCAACTTGAATATGGGTTCACAGGTCACCGTTGATTGGGCTATGAATCGACTGATGTAATTCAGTCTTCCCAGAAAACTCATTACTTCTTTCTTAGTCTTTGGAGGAGGTAAGTCTTGAATTGCCTTAATCTTGGAAGGATCAAGCTCGATACCTCTTCTACTAACTATGAAACCGAGTAACTTCCCTGCAGGTACTCCAAATGCACATTTGGCTGGGTTTAACTTCAAATCATATTTACGTAACCTGTCAAAGAACTTTTCCAAGTGCGTCAGATGATCTGAACTCTCGCAGGATTTTATGATAACATCGTCCACATACACCTCAATTTCTTTGTGGATCATATCATGGAATATGGTGGTCATAGCTCTCATGTAAGTGACTCCAGCATTCTTGAGGCCGAACGGCATCACTCGATAATGGTAGACTCCCCAAGGTGTGATGAATGCTGTCTTCTCTGCATCTTTTTCATCCATTAAGATCTGGTGGTATCCCGCAAAACAATCCACGAAAGATTTCAACTCATGCTTGGCACAATTATCAATGAGTATATGGATGTTTGGCAATGGGAAATTATCTTTTGGACTCGCTTTATTGAGATCCCGATAATCCACGCATATCCTGATTTTTCCATCTTTCTTAGCCACTGGCACAATGTTAGCCAACCAAGTGGGATACTTGGTTACTTCGATGACCTTTGATTCGATCTGCTTTATGACCTCTTCTTTTATTCTTAAACTTAGATCGGGCTTGAACTTTCTGGTTTTCTGCTTTACCGGACAATACTCTGAATTGATAGGCAGCTTATGGGAAACAATATCAGTGCTTAATCCTGGCATATCATCATAAGACCACGCAAACACATCGATGTATTATTTGAGCAGCTCGACCAATCTTTCCTTTTCTATTGCTGTCAAATGGATACTGACTCGGGTTTCTCTAACCGACTCGTCATCTCCTAAGTTGACTATCTCCGTCTCATCCAGGTTGGGCTTTTTATCATCTTCAAGGTTTCTCAAGTCCTTGGTAAGGTGTTTAGGCATCATAGTTTCCTCATCATATTCTTCACATTCATCTTCATTGACCTTACTTGGTTCACCGTGTTCGTGACATGTCATGACATTGGCAAGTTGAGATTCATTTTTACTGAAAAGAAAAATAGATCAACCATGTTAGATGGAAATAGTTTAAATGTATATATTAGAGAGTAATTTGCAAAGGCGAGATAATCAATTTAAAATAAACGAGGCTTTCATTGGAAAAAAGGCGTACAAACTTTGGTCATGACTCATGTCAACGTGAGTCATTTACTTTTTAAACATTACGATGAAAATAAAGTGACATAAAGGGTTGTTTCGGGCCTCGTCCGAACTACACCGATTTTCAAAAGTAAAATTTCAAATCTTGTCTTTGTCTACCAAGCAATTCGATGAATTATAAGTGGAGTGGCCACCCAATTCTATAGCGTCTCTTCAGGTTTGGCATCTCGGATGGTGGGTGTCGCGGTGCATTCTTCCAAGATCACAACACAATCTTCTTCATCAAACAATCTTTCCATCCCTTCCACCAGACCATCAATCTCAGGCTCTAAAGCTTTAGCAGTAAATGACTGGTACAATTCTGGAATAGGCTTTGATAGATCAGGGTCATGCTTCTTCCTTGCTTCTAATTCGAATAATTCCTCCTTTGTTATGGTATAACCAACGCCAAAGCGGAAATTTTGAAGTGGGATAGGAAGAGGTTTGGATATGCCATCCAAATTCTTGCCCAAATCACGTCCAGGATCAAAACCGCTTCTTAGCATGGTTGTGGCAAGCATTTTATACACCGGCGGCATTGGTATTTGCGGTGTTATATCTTCAAAAGCAGCATTCATTATGTCCACCATGTGAAAGTCAGTACCTTGAGATGAATCGTCAATAACTGGAACAGAGAAGCCAGGGTAACTACGATTACTCCCTTCACCATGAATGACAATTTCATGGTCCTCCCAGGTGAACTTCAAGATTTGATGCAATGTGGATGGAATTGCCCCGACCGCATGGATCCATGGTCTTCCTAGCAACATATTGTAGCTTGTGGATATACCCATCACTTGGAATTCAGTGACAAATTCTGCAGGCCCCATTTGGATACACAAGTCTACCTCCCCCATGGTTTCTCCTTGCGAGCCATCAAACGCCCTTACATTCATGCGACTTTGACGGATTTTCCCAACATCATAATTTAGTTGAGTAAGGGTTGATAACGGGCAAATATTGAGTCCTGAACCATTATCAATCAATACTCGAGTTACAAATTTGTCCCTGCATTTGACAGTGATATATAAGGCACGGTTGTGCATCACTCCCTCGATTGGTAACTCCTCTTCTCGAAAAGAGATTTGGTGACTCCCAATGACATGACTAACCATAGTTGCCAGATTCTCACCACTTGTTCCCATCGGTACATATGCTTCATCGAGTACTTTCAATAATGCTTTCCGATGGTACTCGGAACTCATCAATAGAGCCCAAACAGAAATTTGAGCGGGAGTTTTCTCCAAATGCTTGACAATGGAATGCTCCTTAGGCTGCATTCTTTGCTAAAACTCTTCAGCCTCACCCTCTGTGATCGGCCTTTTTTGGTTTTCCTTCCTTCGTGTTTCTTGAGCTAACTCTTCTGGAACATAACATCTTCTAGAACGTGTCATCCCTTGAGCCATAGCCGCTTGGACAACAAACTTTTCTTTGGGCTGATCGTTGTTTCTTTCCTTTGCCAAAACGAATGCCTGATGAGGCGCAGTTATTACAACAAACTCTGGATGGGCCTTTATGGTTAAAGAGGCCACTGTTGGTATGAGTGAGTTGACATTTGCTTCACCGACAGTCCCGTTAGCGAGCCAATCTTCGTCACTTTCAATCATATTGATGGTCGCTCCCCCATGATTCGGTAATGGGTTAAGATTTACATTGGGGGCAGGGGCCTGAAGAGTGATGACTCTATTCTCGATCTAATCTTGAATCTTATGTTTTAATTTGATACACCCTTCTGTATCATGTCCTCTCCTCCAGAATGGTAGGCGCATCGTTGATCCGCTTGGAAGAACTTTGTTGTGGGATTAATTGTCTTTGCGTCTACTGGTTGGATCAATCCTGCTGCTCTCAAACGCTCAAAGAGTTGGGTACGTGTTTCTGCCAAAGGAGTGAAAATTCTTGGAGGCTTTCTTTCGAGGTTAGGGCAGGGTAAATTATTTGTATTTGGGTTGTTTTGTCCAGGACTTTGGTAGGCTGGTACATTGGTTTGGTGATTTGGTGGTGTATTTTGGTAGGTTGGTGGTTGATTTTGATAGATAGGTGGTGATGGTTGGTAGTTCTATTGTGCATAGTAGATTGGAAGTGGATCTTGTGGAGGTGTTTGGTAATTATTTGCGGTGGAGAATCGGTTGGAGTTTCCAATGGCATAACCATACCCAAAATACCTTTGTGGCCTTGGCCTTGGGCTAAAAGATACAACAGAGACATCCTCTTTCTTTTTCCTAGAAAATCCTGTGGCCATGGATGTCGAGGATTTGTTGGCGGCCTGCAAAGCAGTGAGACTTGTAACCTTTCCAGATTTGAGACCATCCTCTATGGCTTCTCCCATTCTGATCAGCTCCGAAAACTTCTGTCCCATCATGGGCAACATCCTTTCATAATACTCGGGCTCTTGAGCTCGAATAAAAGCAAAGGTTATTTCGCTTTCAGTCATCACAGGTTGTACCTTTGCAGCTTCTTTCCTCCAGCGACATGCATATTCACGATAGTCCTCCGTGGTTTTTTTGCTTGATTTTTTCCAAATAGTATCTATCGGGGACAGCTTCAACATTAAACTGGAATCTTTCCAAAAAATCTTTGGCCAAAGCCCCCCATGTAGACCACTGACGGAGCTCTTGAGATGTGAACCATTCTAACGCCTCCCCACTCAGACTTCGACTAAACAACCTCATAATTAATGCATCATTTTTCCCAATACCCACGAGTTTGTCGCAATAAGCTCGCAGGTGAGCCATGGGATTGCCAATACCATTGAAGGTTTCAAATTTTGGAATTTTGTAACCTTCGGGTATTTCCAAGTTAGGGTGCATGCATAGGTCTTCATACTCAAGTCCTGTGATTTTCCTTGAAGTTTGAACACTTTTAACTGCTTCAGAGATGGCCTCCTTCATGACATTCATTTCTTGCTCACGTTTTTCTTCTTTCAGCCTCCACTCCTTCTCCATCTCTTCATAGTGATCCAATTCGGGTTGAACGGGAAAGCTAGAACATGGTTTAGGGATTGCGTTGGCTGGTGGAGTTTGGAATGTTACACATGGATTATTGGAGATTGGGGGTGGGATTTGATAGGTTGGCGTGAAGTTTTGGGAGTGATTAGTGTTAGGTGCTTGATTCTGATTTGGTATTGGTGGTGGTGTTTGGTAGGAAGTGCTGGCATAAGGAGCGTTGGATACAGTTAAGTCAATGGTATGAGGATTAGGAGTGGAAGTGATGGGTCCTGTGGTATGGGTTGGGAAATAGTTGGGTAACGGAGAACTTAATGATGGAAAATAAGGAGGAGGTCTTCTAGTTTCAAGGGGTGGTTCATTCGATGCAATGGCCAGTTTGGCTAAATCTTTGGTTTGTTGAAGCTCTTCCTGCATATCTGCAATCCGTTGCATTAACTGAGAGATCAACTCACTCTGATCAGTGAGTTCAGCATTTCTGATGATCACATCGACTATTCCCGTTTCTTCAGAAGTACCAGTCATTTTGCTTTTGCCTTTATCCAAAGAGTGATCAGGGAAGGATGATATGATTGCTTTAGATCTTATAAAGTAGGGATGGTCTGCCAGTTTGATTTCAACACAGATCAATTTTTACCTGTAGAGAAAAATCACTCAAAAGACGCATATGTTAGTCTTTGTTTTTAACGAGATATGCAAATAAAATGACACAAAAAATAAACACATAAGTGTTATTTTGCTTCAAGCAGATTAATCCACGGAAATATTTTGGGTGAACGGGAGGACTCAAATGGAAATAAATCTTTCTGTGATAGAATTAAGAAGGTCGACTTGCATAAAATGCTGTTAAATTCTTCCACTCTTTAGTTTCTCTTTCATTAACCGAAGCACTAGATGAGATTGGTGTGTTGACGTCTTTTCCAAACATTCTAGCAAATCGACCTTCCTGTGGCGGATGATTTTTTTTTTGAGAGAGAGATTTGGAGTAAATGATTAATATAATTTTGAGAAACTTGAACGACACTTCAAGAACAATTTGGACGGACTTTGTTGTTGTGAATGTTAATATATGCTTAGAGTGCTCTAAAAATAATAGTGGATTAATTCTGCTTTTAGACAAAATAACACATCACAACACACAACAATTATATCAAGCAGCACAAAAACAATTTATATCGCGTCCTAGACTTGTGACCTTTTTATGCCAAAGGTAGGCCTAAACGTCAAACATAATGTGATTATGATAGATTGATCCAAGCCATTAATTTTGACAACTCGAGTTTGGGACACAAAGACAAAATATCCATTAAATACCAACCACAAGGACAGAATACATAAAAATGACACAAAATAAGGACAATTCTAAAATTCAGACTGAATGTTGTTATCAATCATGCCGGCGGAGGAAGTGATGATGACGCTTCCACGTTGTTAGGCTCTGCTCCAACATTATCCAAATATTGCATTATACTTTCCATTTGAGCCCACATTTCAGGGGTGACTGCTTTGGTTCCGAGATGAGAATGCCTTATCCAGATCGTCGTCCCAATATCCTCAAAACCTTGTTCGCCTTCTGGACTCATGCTGTTGCGATCTTCTCGAAGCCACATCTGATATTCTGGAATTTCTCTTTCGGGACCCTTTCCTATATCCATCGTGAGAATATTGTTCCATTCATGAAGTATCTCTCTGGCTCTAGGAACTTCGAAGTTTGGTCCGAAGGAAACTTCAGAAACCCTCATGTTGGCTCGAAGAGGGATTATTTGTGCTCGACCAAATTGTTGAAGTACGCGCACCGGAGCATATGGTTGGAGACCTTTCAACCCAATAAGCTCGATATAGTAGGACCTCTTGCATCTGATATATGCCGGGGAATGCGAGAGTAATGGATATTTCCACTTAATTTGGTCACTGGTGCGGGAGGCAAGATATTCATACCAATCATCAGTACCAACCGGAGATACAAACATTTTTGTCCTGTCGAAGAAACTGTCAATATGATTTACGTTACTAAAGCATATGTCATCCATATTTTTACGCTTGTGAAAATGTTCCATTGCCCATACTTGTAAAAGAAGGTTGCAACCTTCAAACAAGTTTGTTTCCCCTCTCTTACATTTCACAAGGGCTCGAAATATTTCTGCTAAAATCATGGGAACTAGAGTGAGCTCTTCGCCATTAACACATTCAAAAAGTACATGAGCCACTGAACATATGCATGTGCTGATATGACCATGTTCTCGTGGAAACACTAAAGTTCCTAGTAAAGCCACAGTAAATGCGATAGGGCGTCTAGCTTGCCAATGAACAAGAGTGCAAGAGAATTCCTTCCTAAACACTTTGTAACTATTTGAGCGTCCATACCTTTCATATAAGTAATCCAGAGAAACCCAATTATGTTCGAAACATCGAAGTTTCTTTTCATTTTTCAGTCCTAAGTAGCGAAGAAATTTCTTCCCTGATTGACTGTGAGGAATAATTTGACCTTTTCCTCGATACTTCAAACTGGTAAAATAATAGATTTCCTCCAACGTAGGTGTTAGTTCAAAGTCTTTGAACGTGAACACAACACGGTCTGGATCCCAAAACTGAATCAGCGCTCTAATCACATGTTTGTCTGGGTTAACCTTGAATAGCATAGGGAGGCACCCCAATCATTTTGCAATTGCTAGCTTTTCACTTGGAGTAAAATTTTCCTACCAGGTCTTCAATTTGTACGGAAAACCCTCGACCATCCTAATTTTGGGCACTTGAGGGACTGAATTCATCTACAATTTTTTTAAAAAATAAAAATAAAATAAAATAAACATATAACATCCAAACTCATTATGTCAAATTTAGGCTTAGATCCGTCTATCATTATCATGTTGCACAAAACATGCTTGTTGGTCGTTGGGTCGTGAAACCCATCGACGTAAGGGTGGACTTCTTAAATGTTGAATCGATACCCTTGATCGATCCATCTAAGGCATATGCATGCATGACTTAAATTGAGGGGTTTTTTAGCTCTATCTTATGTTTTCTAATATTTGGCTTTCTAGACACAAGGTTCCCGAGTGTACGACTCGAGTGAGAAGGCTACGCGGTTACGCGGAAAAAGATCCGGACACCCCGCGCATATGCCAACTCTCCTAACTTTAAAAACTTTGAAAGAATTTTGCGGGTGCACAAAGCACACCTCGCGTGTACGTGTGATAGTGTGAATTTCCAATAAGTGGAGAAATATGAACGGAATGACAGTTTATAAAGCAATAACAAATATACAATTTATGAAAACAATAACAAATAAACAATTTATATCACACAAGTATAAAAACAAGACATTAGGCATGCAATAAAAGCAAACAAGTAACCATATGCTAAAAACATTAATAATTAACCTAAGTCTATTATGGTTAGAACCTATTAAATCCCTAGCAGACTCGCCATTTCTGTTATGCCGTAATTTTACTATCTTTAGAAAATCACTTTTTGAAATGTTTCTAAGTATAAAACAATTTAAGAAAAATACTTAGAAAAGAGTCGCCACTTAATTTTTTAAAGAAATTAAGAAAACTTAATTTAAAAAGATTTTAACAGATTAAATCTTAGTAAATTTAGAGAAAATGGGTAAGAGGTTCTTATTTACGCTTCAAGAAGGTTTTTAAGGCATTTGAAGCGCCCGCTAACACGCGGTTATCCTATGACTTAGGTTAATTATTTTTTTTTACTATTCTTAGGAATATGATTTAATATAACATAACAATATTTGATGAATTTTAAGAAAATATTTAAACAAAGAATAACTTTAGTTTTATTATTTTTTTTTTGTTGAGAAAATGTCCTAATTAGAATTTTTTGAAATAGACTATAAGTGAATAGAATTTAACCAAATTAGATTATTTATTTTTAATCATTTTTAAAAGATAATAACTGAAACCAAAATTCATTAATTTAAACATGAAAAACCATTTTAAATTAATTTAAGAACAAAAGTTTTGACTAAATGTATTTCATGAAAAGCATGAGAGTGATAAAAAATATATTGAAATAAACTAACATAAAGAAAATAGTTCATCTTTTGGGGATTTTAATTAGGCTAGTCAAAGTTAAGGTTAAATAAATAAATAAAAAAAACAAATATCACAATTAAATAATTTATGAGTAAGAGATAAAAGAAGAGTTGGGCCTGCTGCAACCAATTTGGGCTTCAGCCCTATTCCTGCCTTTGCAACCTTATGTATACGCCAGGTGTATACTGATGTATACAATTCATATTTTGGCTATGTTCCTATATATTAGACTGCATACTAAATGTATACAGCTTATTTCGATCCCTGCAACATTTAATTTGATTTTTCCCTGTATCTTGTTTCACTCGTTCTGTATATCAATGTATACTGAATGTATACAGTCCATCTTAGGACTTTGTGTTTCAAATTTCAACCCTCATCTTACTTCTATTGCTTCGACTGACTCGATAATAGGTATATTTAGGCATTTGGACCAACGAGGGGATGCAAGGATAGGAGATGAGAGTCCGAAATAGACTCGAGGCAAGTTTCACATGCAAAGAAATAGGGATAATATTAGCATTCATACTTAAACTTATTCACAAGAATAGCATCCTTTATGTTAAAAAAAAATGAAATAAAGCAGGACTTTAATTCATAACAAGATCAATAAAGCTACAGCCAATGCTACTTAGTGGATTTCAAAGAGACACAACTTAAGAAACCACATTTCACTTAAGTTGATCAACCAAGAGACTTCATAGCCTATTATACTAAGAAAATGCATCAGACATGTTTATTCCACTAGAAAATATCAATAATAATCAATCAAATTAGGTCAAACCTATAATCCAGCATGCATGAATAAAATATTAAATGCCTGAACCGGACACTAAACAACAACAATCAGAGAAGACATTTTTTTTTTTACAATAGCCATTGAAATAGAACATGTCATTGTTATTAGCTTTTAATAAAATGGATGAATATGTATGTTGACATAAACAAAGATATCTTGCCTACAAGATGAACATGCTTAAAAATATAAGAAAACAAAGGGATGTGCAACCATATGCCTCTCCAGTAGCAACAACGAGAGGAATAATAATAAAAAAAATGTTTAGGCTACTATAACACTTACCATGACCAATGTTTTTAAATCATAATACACAAACAACAGAACTTTAATTTCTTCAAAAAAAACTTAAATTAGAAGCAGTAAGTTATAAGTATTTTATCACTTTTAAGAACTAGAAGTTTAAACAAAATATACATGAATCAGTAAGAAAGCAAGTTACTACACCAAATATCTCTAGGAAAAAGGCATGTAGCAAGGCAGTAAAGCCACAAATGATATTCAATAGATATTGTGCATGATCTCCAAATAATCCATACACCAAACTTAACACGAAAGACAACCAACAATAAGGTGAGGCATAACAAGTCATTATTTAACAATTGAAGTCTGGAAATTTTTACTAATGGAACAGTGACAAAACATAATACAAGGGAAGAACAAGGATATTACCTTTTCCGGAGCAGCGATACTAAGACGACGAGCTTAGAGCAGTGACTTTCACCACGAACTTCGACTACACAAGATTCCGATGAACTCGAAAAATTGAAAATTATATTATTAATTTTTTTTTGAATCTTGATCTTAAACTTTTGAAGACATTTGAGGCATGTATTTTTAGATGGAAAAATTTCCCTATCGATTTCTTCTTTTCTCTTCTCTAAAAAAAAAAATTTCCTATCAAAATTTTTTTTTCCTTAAAAAAAAAAGATCTGATCTCCTCTAACTTTATTTTCCTCACTACAATTTTTCTCCCTCTAATACTAAAGAAGATGGAGGTTTATATAGAGGGATTCGGGGTCGATTTGTAAGTGATTTTCAAAGTTAAATCTTGAAGAGATAAGATTCAAAGTTGTCAATGGTACCAAATTTTCAACGGAAAAGAAAGAAAGAGGGGAAGAGGACGTGATTTGCTGCGGGATTCTCGTGATTTGCAGGGATTTTCGCTATTTTTTTTTTCTTCTGATTTTTATGGGTTTCACACAAGGAAGAAGAAGAAAATTTGGGGGTGGGGTCGGTTTTGTATTGTTGTGTATGTATGCTGTAAGTATTGTTTCTGCATAAGAGAGTTATAAGCTAGATTCTTGTTGGGCTTGGGAATATAATGTGCTGGTAAGTGGAGGAGAAAAATAGAATTGAGGAAGTTGGGTTGATGGGCTGATTATGTAGTAAAGGGTTGGAGATATTGGGCTGGAATTGGAATGGGCTGCTGGCAATTCAGAGAAAGAGGGCCCAAGACTTGGTCTTTTGAAGGGTTTAAGAAGTGACCCAAAATTGTTTATAAATTAATTAAGCAGTTTCTTAATCTTAACGAAATAAAATAATTAATTCTATTATAAGATAATTAACTCAAAATATAAACTATAAATTAGCTAAACTAATTAATCAAATATTAAGTTAAACTAAAATCTTTTGAGATAATTTTTTTTTTTAGCATTTATATAATAAATGTATGCAAAATTATATAGAATATAAAAAAATATTTTTTAACATTTTAAAATTTATAATAATGGCGAAATTACTTAAAATAACTCGAAAAATATTTAAAATTTTATAAAGTTAATTATTTCAAATTGTTTGAAATTTAAGAGGCTCGATGACTATTTTATATTGTGGAAGGCCAAAATTGGGTGTCAACAAAGCAATACTTGGATAAGTGTCTTGCCGGAAAGGATGGTTGTTTTGGGTGTGGTAAGAGGGGTCATAAGATTAGGGACTGCCCTAAATACAAGGCAAAAGGGATGGAGGCTGACCAATCTCCTCAAGGTGGTCCTGATCCTAATGCTCCTAAGAGGAATTGTCTCTTTGTACTCGAGACTAAGTAAGGATCTAATCCGGAATGAAATCCTCGGTAAGTCCTTTTTCTTTTTGGTTGTTATGATTATGTTATAAGGTGAGTTTAGTATGGTTTTGTCTCTCATGTTGTCATGGCTTCATGTTAATTTCTTGAAAGATGAATTGTTGAATTATTAAGCATGCTTTACTGTGAAAATTTTGGTGTTCAGTGTAAGAAATTCAAAATTTGAAAAAAAAATGTATTTTCATGAAAAATGGTTTCAATGTGTGTAGATATGATGTATTTGAGAATTACTAATGTTGGAGAAGGTAGTTCCTCCATAAATGAAGAAATGAGAGTGTGTTTTGAATTGTGGAAATTTTTTCCTAAAGTTGCCTGTATTGCTAAAAAATGCTTATTAATGTGTAGTTGGTGTTCCTTGTAAGTTTGTTTCATTGGATATGAATGTTATGACCTTTATGATATGTGATATATGCTGCTTGTTGAGTCCTTGATATCCTTAAAAGTGTTTAGTGTCATTCGATGACGAATGTTGTTCCAAGTGGGGGAGAATGTAACACCCTAAAACGAACTAGGTTGAACTAGAGACAAGCATCAGTGTGATGAGGTTTTAAAGTCCTTAAATGGGTTATATTGATGTCCTTAGGCAGTGTATAAAGTTTGGTGATATTTTGAGGTCAAACGTTCAAGAACGTCCATGACGTTCGGAAGATGTGCCTTGGATTGTGCTTGTGTATCCTTATGTGTTATAGCAAATTTTACATCTTCGTTTTGGTTGAAATGGAAGTGAGGGGACACTAGGACCTATATGACCATATCTAGGGGTTTAACGTCCGGGTACAACTCCAGCTACGACCCACGAGGGGCCCTAGAAGAGGACCCCCACTCTAAGGAAGTAACTGCCAAATTCATTGTCCCATCGACACCCTTCATCAACGGATCGTAGTCTTATTGACGGGCCGTCGTTTGGGGGCGTAGATCCACCTATGGTGGTGGGATATTATCCCCCCATTAGACCAGCCTCTGAACCAAACGACGCTCAACAGGACGGGCCGTTGTTCAGTCGACGCCCAGTAGTTGGGGTCCGTCGTTTGGTCCATGTGAAAGTTGTCAAGGACACGACTGGGCTTGGGGTGTTTTGGTAAATTCACCCCAAGTCATTTATGAACCATGTATGATTATTTTAGTGTTTTTAAGTGTTTTATGTTAGTTTTAAGTCCTATACCTAGACAAGACCCCTTATTCAAATATTCAAAACCCCTCCCTCAAGAAAGAAGTCTCCCGAAATCCCATAGAAGCTAGAACTCAAGAAAGGGCTAGAAGGGATGGTTGTGGACGTTTTATTCATCAAATTTTAGTGGGTTTCTTCTCATTGAGGTATGGTGGTCATCCTTGAACCTTCTTTCATTCAAGGAGTCACTTCAAAGATATTTCAAAAAGGGTTTCAAACTTCAAACTTCTTTATTCCTTGACTCTAACTATGGGTGTTTGCATGAAAATGTTTTAATGATTAAGATGAGTTGTTTTTAGTGTTAAATGATTATTTTAATGTTAAAATCCCAATGAAACCATATTTATGCTTTTTATCAACTTTTAGCTTATGAAATGCATTTAATGAGCATGATTAGAAGAGGTTAGAGTTATGGTTTCTTTATGTTATTTTGTGATTTAGCTACTGTCTCTAAGGGCTATTTTGTGATGAATTAGTGGAGAAATAGTGAATAGGTGGTGAAATCTTGGATGTACGGTAAGTTGGTTATGTTGTTTAGTTCTAATTGTAAAATGCTTTAAGTGGTATGGTCCACCTTTAGTGGCGGTGTTTTACTTGAAGTATATGGATATATGTATGAATATGTGTATTGTGATTATGGACATGAAGGCATAGAATGTGAAGTAAAGAAATGAAAATGTTGATGTTCATGTTGACATGCTTATTGAAGCTTGAATTGTATGTATTGTGGATAGTATGTTAAATAAAGTATGTGTTTACATGAAGCATGTTAAGGTGTGAAATATGATGAATGAAGATGTAAGCATGATGACAAGTCAATGTTATGAAAATGGTGATTATGTGAAAAGGTGTGCTCACATGTACACACTCACACTCACACACTTTGAATGAATGAATGAAGTTAAAGAATGTGAATGAAAAGGGTAGTTTTGAGGTGAACACTCGTTGTGAGTTGAGATAAAGTGTTTAGTAGCAACCTCACTATCTCCCAAGAGCTTTCTATGATAGAGATGGATACCCTTTGTGAGTTGAGATGTGGTGTCCAATAAGTATTCCTTAACCTATAATAATGAATGTTTATGACTTCATGGGGGAGTTATGCTTAGCACCGAGAGGATTTGAAGAAGGAGTGGGTACACGTTGTGAGTAGAGATGTTGTACCCAATGTACCTCTTGAGATGAGTACACCTCGTGAGTAGAGAGTGAGTTACTTAGAAACAATCTCCTTATCCCTTAACTATGCACCCACATAGGTATAACTATTGGAGATTCCATGTAAAGGCTAAAAAAATGACCCTACCGTAGGTAAGTGGGGGTCCCTCATCCAATAGGGGTTAACATTGGGATTCCATGTCAACATATGTCGGTTAAAGCCATCCCCCACAAAATGAATGTAATGAATTAAGCCTTCTAACGAGTGTACTACTTAGGGATGGTGGTTGTATGAGACGCTATCTATCCATTGCACGAGTAGGCACTTGAAAGGGAAGTTTTGGTGTGTCTTTATATGCTATGGATGAATGAGTTATTATGTGATGTAAATGAAGTTATGTGACCTAATGTCTAATGATGAGAAAGCATGTTAAAGTTATGTCTTGCATAACGAAGTTTATGAATGATGAATGTGGAGTGCCTAAGCTCATGGAATCCTCAAGGAGCATATTGTGGGAGTAGTAGTATGGGATGCTACTTTCGCATTGCACTTTGTGTAACTTGTAAGTCCACTTGGGAAAGACACTTATGTGAAGTTCTAAATGCAAGTATGTCTCTCTAGTGTTTAGTCTTGGAGTATGGACTTGTTACCTGTGTGAAGTAAGCCTATGGTAGGTAGTATTGAGGATCACTTAGGGGCCGTTTGGTTACTGGTTAGAGTTATGCAGGTATTAGTTATGCAGGGTTAAGTTATGCAGGTATTAGTTATGCATGTTTAAGTTATGCAAGTATTAGTTATGCATGGTTTAGTTATGTAGGTATTAGTTATGCAGGGTTTAGTTATGCATGATTTAGTTATGTTGAGTTTAATTATGCGGGTATTAGTTATCTAGGTATTATTTTGCTATGTAGAGATTATAATACATAAATTATTAACTATTGAATATTAAACTTGTTGTAAATTACTAATATATATTATTTATAAAATAATAATACATGCTAATAATATGTGAAATATATTTAATAATATATAATGCTAATATTTGATTAGCATATGTACCATAAAAAATATAAAATCAAATTTTTGATATTAAAAAATATTTATATTTACATAAATAAATAAAAATGGTAAGTATATAAAAAGAAATGAAAATAGTCTATATATAATAGGAAAATAGTAAAGTTTCCAATTAATTTTTTTAAAAAGAAATGAAAATGGTCTATATATAAAAAAGAAATAAAAAAACATATATAGGAAAAAAGTAAAGTTGCCAATTAAAAAAAATAAAATAAATTTATTGGTAAATCTATAATTTATCATTTTAATACATGTATAACTAATACCCACATAACTTATTCCACCTTCTACCCTGCATAACTTTATACATAGATTCCCTCATAAGTTATGTTGGTATTAATTATGTAGGACTACAAAAATGCAACCAAACACCGTATAAATTAATGCATGAATAACTTTTATACAACATTTAAATTCTTACAAACCAAACATGGTATAAATTATGTTAACTTTTATACCTAACACAAAACTTCTACCAAACATTGTAAAACTAATGTAACTTTTAATACATGTATAAGATGTTTCTTATACAATAACCAAATGGCTCCTTAGGTGTTTATTGAAGGGATTGTATGCATGATTCCTTCATGTCTTACCTTAGTGAATCTTAGGATAACCTTGGTTAGAGAAACTTCTAAGGAAATGAGTTCACTGTAATAGTTTTGGGTTCACTGTAATAGATTTGGGGTTTTTGTAATGTTTATTGAGTTCACTGTAAAGTGGTCTTTTGTGTTAAAATTTTGGGAGCCTTATTCTATGTGCTAAATGATGATCTATATGTTACTTTAATTCTATATTCATGAAGGTTTTACTTATTTAGCATGAAGCATATTTCTACTAAAATGTCCTCTTTTGCATGATTTTGCATAATGCCATACTTAGTACACCATACTTTTCTATACTCTATAAGTATAGGTTGGAGGCAAGTTGAAGGTTAGAAGGCAAGCTTGAGAATCGACTCTCTCAAGACTAAGTATGTCGTCATATATCCGAGGGCACATTCTTTATTTCTTTAGTTCTTGTATAAGACTTATTATGTATTTCCTTTCAATGTAAAAGGGTCGTGTCCCTAAGATATTTAAGTTGTGTCTTTAAGTTGGCTTGTGACGACGAGACTACTCTTTAGTATTTGTAAAAGATATTTTCCTTATTATTGTTAATATCGTGAACAGTTTTAATTTCGCACTACTTTTCATGTCTTATGTAATGAATGATAGCAAAAACGCTAGTACAAGACCTCCGATAGGTCAAGTACGCAATTGTCCCAACCCAAAGGTTGGCCCATCTTCTAGGGGGATGTGAGAAATTCATTATGATTGTTCCTGTTTAGTCGAGTTATATAATACTAATTCGATGACAATATTAACCTTACCATAAAATTTATGCACTAAACTCTCTATAAATTCCACAACTACATCAATAACAAATCACATATATTCTGATAATTTTGTCTCTCAAAACTATATTGAATAGCATTACATACATTTAAACAAAGAGAAAATGAATTCATTCAAAACTGTTCTTTTAATTTTATAAATTCCACAACTACATCAACAACAAATCACATATTTTCTTAATAGTTTAACATTTTTCTTACGACGATAACTTTTATACATATTTTTGATAAAATTAATAGAGAATTTCGTGAATGGTACAGAGGAAGTATGGGGCCTCGTATTGGAACCATGTCACATTAATCGAGAGTGCAGCTTACCATGTCGGCATGCGAATTATTACGTGATTTTGTGTGTGCCTGAACTTATGTTTGGTCAAGTTAGTAATTTTTGTTGTTGTGTTAATAGGTAGAATGAAAATTCTTTCAAATTGAAGAATATATATTTATATATGTTTCATTTAACTATTGAATATTACAATAAAATAGCAAAGTTCGAAGGTAACTCAATTTATTTATTTGAATATTTCATTGATTTTTATTATGCTTTGACAATCACTCAGAGTGATATTAATGAAAATGTTATTTCATATATATTTATCTCTTTATGTGAATGAAAAATTAAATAATCATAATTCAATATTACATTTGTAAATTATAACATAGACTTTATAGTTCCAATAATATCAAATTCAAAATTTTAACATTGATAGTTAATGAGTTTCGATTTTAAAATTAAGATTAAATTATTTAAATATAAATTTTAAATGGCTATCATTCTAAATTTCCTTATGCTAAAATCACATATATGTGGACATCAAAATTATATTTGTGAGATGATTTTTTATGTAACATAACTTTTTATTAGTATGTTAAATATCAATTACTTATTATATCTTATTTTACTGGATCTATATATAATAATATAATTTATTTCTAATGTTGATGAGAGTATAAAAAATTATCATATATACATTAAAATATATGGACTAATATTTTTTGCGGGTGCTCTTTTACTGAGTGTGTAAAGGATAATTTTGCTTTAATATAATAGTCCAGAAATTAAATTACACTAGACAAATTTTGTGCGACGAGCACGACCAATGAAGCATGTAGGAGATCTGCATCCAAGACTCACTGTTTGAGAGATCACTTACTCAACCAACTCTATAATCCTCGCAGATCCTTCACTAGTATTACTATGTATAATGATGCAAGCTATTGTAATTTTAGTAGTGTTCAATAATTTTTTTAGAAAAAACTCTTGCTTCTCATCTATTTAATTAAGTTCTAGTATTAAATGGTAAAAACTTATTCAGCCTCAATATTTACATAAAATCAAAAGAAGAATGATATTGTTTGCACATAAAATTTCATCACTTAATCTCGATTAATTGATAGGTATTTTTAATTAATTTAATCACATGGTCATAATAAGTTGAAATGATGTAAAATTGAAATGACATAATCCTTTTTAATGTTCACATATGATTTTCTCAATTGGAAAAATATTTAATTAATTTTTTTATGATCTTCTGTTGGACATCTTATATAAATTTTGGTGAAAAATTAAAAAGTCTGAATCTAATAATAAATTAATCATGAATAATTATTATAAACAAATTAAGCTACAAAATTATTGCTAATATTTCTCTAAAATGTTATTTGTATAACTTCTTCAATTTATTACGAAAGATCTCGTAAAGTTTTTTCAAAAAGTTATCCGAAAGTCATTTCACCAAATATTCATGGGCTAACATTAGCACACGGAGAATTGACATCTCCGTGTTATGTCATTCGGGATGAGTGATGGGTAAATATTTATCTATTGTAATGATATGTTTTCGTAATTAGAGAAATGCCAACAGGGGAAATAGGGGCCAGAATGTTTTTTGGTAGTATTTGTATTTTTTCAACCTTGCCCAGATTTGGAGGAAATTGAAGTCACTAAGGTGTAGAGAAATCTGGTGAACTGACCTTAATACTCAAGAAATTTTTAATTCCTTGGTAAATCTCACTTCTTACGATGATCAGTTTGAGTCTTAGTTCGAAAATTTTTCTGGGATGTTACAATATCTCCCCCTTAGGATCATTCGTCCTCGAATGACGACTGGACTGGGTATGGAATGAGTTACTCTTACTAAGGTCTGAGTCTAATGGTATGTTCTTACTATAATCAAAATCAATCCAAATCCTTAAGTTAAGATTCTATACGCCTCTCTAGGAAATCTCATATCAAACTATTATTCCTTACCACAACATTCAAGCTGAGTACTCTAACAACTCCATGGACTCCTACTAACCAACTAAGGGCTCTCATTTAACTATTTCTCATAGTAAAACCTTATCCTCCCAATCACTTTGAAACTCATTACTATCTTATTCTCAACACTTGACTCTCTTTCACATCTTATCATCTCCCCTTTAGGTCTAAATCTAACTCTTGAATGTTATGGACCTATTTCACATCTCTAAACTGGTCTACATCCTCTTTTACGCTAACACTTGGGAGAAGTTTATATCATGGCTACCAAACTCTCTATAATCAGTTACTAAGACCTCTTTCTAAGGGGTTTCTCTTAACCTCTTTTGAATACCCTCTTGGTACACTTGTTTATGCTCTTGCTACTCTTGTGACTTAGCCACACTTCGCTGCCCTCATCTAAAGGTTAGGGTCTCTCAATTACATCACTCATATCTATTGCAACTAATCACTTCAATTTCTCACCTACTCTATGACAAGTTTTCTAGATCAAATCTCAAGACTAACGTCATCACCCTCATGTTACCATTCTTTGAATCATGAAACTCATCTCAAATTCAAGCTTAATGTTCATAACTAAACCCGAATATCTATATGATTGTTCGCCTATTATACAAACTTAGAAACACTCATCCACTAGGATCTTATGACAAATAGTCAATTTCACCTCTTAGTATTCATTCTTACAATTTACTATCACATTTCCACTTCACAACTTAAGTACTACTTACTCACTTATTGCACATTACCTCTCAAATAACTCTATTATCCTCTGAATACAATGAGGTTCTCTTTTCAAAATTCATAAGCCTAGATTAGTTCTATTACTTTATGAATACTTTTGTTCTTTTATTCAATACTTACACTTGGTCATTATCTACCCAATGATACATCATTATAACCCCTTTCTAGTTAATGTATACTCTAACTCATATTAACTTGCAACACTTACTCTACCTCATATCCCCAACTCTTCACTTCTTAGTCTACCCTTAAAGGAAAGCTCTTCCTTATTAACTTACTAGGTGTTCCCCCATCACTATCTCCATTATTAGGATTACTAAACCTCCACATACTTTACTCTAACTCAGGGCTCTTTCACTACTACTGCTCATGTTCTCGTAACTCATGCTACTCTTTCGAGTGAAAATCATACCCAAGCTCTAAATATACTTTCTCATCAAGATCTCAGCTAAAACAAGATTTGAGGAAAAGAGTACAACTCATTTTTAGCTCAAACGCATGATTCATGTGAATATGGGTGCATTACTCTGAAATTGAACACTTAACTTAGTCTTGGGCTTCTCTCAAGTCCCTTAGAGTCTCGTGACTTTCTCAAGACTCTTGCTAAGAACAACTCATGATAAGGATCTTTAAACTTTCCTTTTCAACCACCTCTCGTATGATGGGTAATCAAAGGAATAATAGAATGCACGAGTTATAATAGATCTCTATGACTTAGCTCTTTTTCATGATTAAGAGTATGAAAGAAGGGAAACATTTCTTAAATGTCTATAGTAACTCATTCATAGAAATGGGGCCCTCACAACCATAAATAAGATCCTATTGACACGGCTTCATAGACACCCTAGGACACTTGAACTCTGTTCTCTGATACCAAGTATTTCACGACCCGAGTCTATACCCTGGACGTGGCCGGCACTCGAAGACCATTGCTGGTCCCCAAGCGAACCCTCATCCTAGCTGGCTACAAGCAGAAGACTAACTTAAGCATACAAAAGCTTAAAAACTGAACGAAATTCATGAAACTAAAACACAAATATTTAACTCAAATGAAAAACTCTGAATAAAATAATGCATTCAACTCACCATATTATAGGCAACTTAAGTCATTAAAACATTTAATAAAATAAATGAATAATCCAGACTTCTCAACTATACTTTCTATCTATGAAGCCTCTAACTGATAAAGATGGAAGTCGGAAAAAGCCCGCGACATCCTAACTAAACTTGTAACATCTCATATTCTATAATAAACTAAGGTTAAGCTAAGAAAAAAAAAAGAATCAAAATTGGAAATAAGTAAGGAAATGGAAAATTTCCAGATTTCAAAAATGAGTTTTGGTCATTTTCAAACTGTCATAACTTCCAGCTCAAGAATATTTTGGGTGATTTCTTTATATGGATGGAAATATCGTCGGAAGATCTTTCCAACGACGCCAAGTTTGTGAATTTCTGAGGTCGTATGAGAGAGATATGACTTTCGCAACTTGGGCTGTTGAGCAGGGAAAGTTCCAAATCCGGATTTGTTAAGGGTGTTTTGGTCTTTTCCTAAATTAATTATTATTTTCGTTTTAGGGGTAATTGTTTTGTTTTAAAGAAAAAAAAATAATTTATAAGTTTTAGGACTTGTTTAGAGTCACCACTTAATTTTTAAGAAAAATTAAGAAAACTAATTCTTCCAATTGACTAAAATAGGAAATCAACTTGAAAGAGTTTAAAAGGGGGTTCGGGGATTCAAATTTATATTTTAGGAAAGTTCTTACGGCACCTAAAATATTCGCTAACTCGCGATTATCCAGTAACTAACTTATTTGGCTAAATCATCTAACTTAAATTTGAGATAAAATTATATAGAGTTGTTTTGAAAATGAAGTATTGATTTTACTATCTAATTGAGATTTGCAAAATTTGTTTTAAGTTTATTTACTTGGTTGATTTAATCGTTAAAACAAAGCGGTGTCTTGCAGGGATTTGCAATTTCTAACCCTAAAACTAACGACAATCAACAATAAATAAATATACGGTAAAGTAAAAAAAGAGAGAGAGTTGGATCCAAATCCGGTTTATGTCCGCCTGGACTGGTATTTGGACTCATTTTATTTTGTACCTGTCCTAGACTAATCAGACAATTAATAAATAATAATTACAGGAAAGAAGAGACGACAAGGGCTTAGTGAAGAATTCTCACAGATATGTGAATAATCAAGGATTGTATTGATGATAGAATAATTGAGTTACATATTCCTTATATAGGAGAAGAGTCCCATACTAGCTACACTAGGAATCCTAATACAACACAAATATAATATATACAGCTTATCCTAGTCGTACACAGTATAGACTTATACATAAATTAGGATTGAATAGTCTAGTCCTAGTGTAACTCAAACTCTAACTCATCAGACCTGTTCACCGAACCTGTTCCTTTGACCCGTTCCATCAGCTTCCTTCAACACTTCCCCTCAAGCTAGTGAGTGGAGGAACTGTAACTCCTAGCTTGCGACGAAACTCAGCAAAAACCTGTTTGGTTAATGCTTTTGTATGAATATCTGCTAGCTGATCCTTAGACCTCACAAATTGAGTAACAAGTTGTCCTCTAGCCACCTTCTCACGAACAAAATGATAGTCCATTTCAACATGTTTAGTTCTAGCATGCATAACTGGATTAACTGTCAAGTACAAAGCACTCATGTTGTCACAATATAATGTAGGTACAGATCGAAGAAACACCTCAAGATCATGAAGTAGATACATGATCCATGTCATCTCGGATGCAGTGGAGGCAAGTGCTCTATACTCAGCTTCAGCACTTGAACGAGCAACTGTGGACTGTTTCTTGGAGGTCCAAGAAATACAGTTTGCACCTAGGTAGATGCTATAGCCCATAGTGGATCTCCTAGTGGTGGTACAACCTCCCCAATCAGCATCAGAGTACCCATACAACCTACATGGTGATTGTGAAATAAGTCTAAGTCCAAAGTGCAGAGTGCCTTTGATGTACCTGAGAATTCTTTTCACCCCTTGAAGATGAGCACTGTTCGGATTTTGCATAAATTGGCTTGCTAAATTCACAGCATGAGTAATATCTGGTCTTGTGAGAGTCAAGTATTGAAGACTCCCTACTATCATTCTGTAAAAAGATGCTTCAACCAGACTTCCCACAGCTTCATGTAGACCATGCTTCTGAGCCAAAGGAGTGGCTATAGCCTTTGCAAAAGTCATTCCAGTCTTGTCTAGCAGCTCAGCATCATACTTACTCTGGCTTAAGTGGATGCCCCCATCAAAATACTTAACCTCAACTCCAAGAAAGAAGTGTAAATGGCCAAGATCTTTCATGGCAAACTCATTCCCAAGTTGTAGAACCAATTCTGAGACCTGAGATGGATTACTTCCTGTGACAATAATATCATCCACATATAACAAGAGAAATATTTTGTCTTTGTGAGTTTTCAAAACAAATAAGAAAGGGTCAGCCTTACTACAAGTGAAACCAAGGTGTAAGAGATGCATGCTAAACCTATCAAACCAGGCTCTTGGTGCTTGTTTAAGACCATACAATGCCTTTTTAAGCAGACATACATGCTGAGGATACTGGGGATCAATAAAACCAGGAGGTTGACTCATGTACACCTCCTCTTGTAAGAAGCCATGGAGAAAGGCATTTTTGACATCGAGTTGTCTAATTTCCCACTTCGAACTGACAGCAATGGATAGAACCACCCTAATAGTTGTTGCTTTAACCACAGGACTAAATGTTTCTTCAAAATCTATCCTTCAAGCTACGAGAATCCCCTTGCCACAAGTCTGGCCTTGTATCTATCTACTGTTCCATCAGCTTTTAATTTTGTCTTGACACCCATTTTGATCCAACCAAGTTCATACTAGGAGATTTGGGCACCAAAATCCATGTCTTGTTAGTATGTAAAGCATCAATCTCTTTCTGCATTGCTGCAAGCCAATGAGGTGATTTTAGTGCTTCCTTAGTAGTATTTGGTTCTCTGACAATTTCTGCGCTGCTGCGAGCAACAAGTGACAAGTGCTGTTCCTTCGCCTTGTTCCTGGTGATCATATGATGCCCTTGTGGTGCAGAAAGTACCTCAACTGGTACATCACCCAAGGTAGTGGACTGTAGTGTAGCATTGTCAAGTTGATGGTCAACTGGTACATCAACTAGAGTGGTTGTGTGATGACGATCATTGGCTGGACCTGTAAGAGCAACCTGTTTCTCACTATTGCTGGCAGATTCAACATCTGCAGCTGAACTTTCAATACTGTTGTACGGATCATCAACCTCAACCTATTCCTCAGCATCTGATCCTGTGCCTGAGAGGTCAAAAATACTCTCATTATCAATGAGTACATGAGGTGTAGCAGCATTATCGCTAGCAATCAGTGGACTAGCAGCCTGTACTTCCCCTGAATCACAGTTATCATGTGCCTGCAGTTTAGAGAAAGATTCAACAAAAGTAGCAAGGTGAGGTGAGACATCATTGTTAGTCTGAGATTGCTTTGAAGACACATACGGTAATGTGTTTTCATCAAACACAACATGTCTGGATATGTAGACCCTTCTTGTAGAGGGATGATAGCATCTATATCCTTTGTGTAAGCTGCTGTACCCAATGAACACACAAGGATAGGTCTTTGGACTGAACTTATTGTTGCCCTTGATATATGAAAAACATCTACACCCGAACACTTTTAGACTGTTGTAATCAGGTTGTTCCCCATACAACTTAACAAATGGAGTCACCATTTTTAGGACTGATGAAGGCAATCTATTGATGAGAAATACTGCAGTGAGGAAAGCTTCAGCCCATAAAAACAAAGGTAGATTAGCATAAAGTAGTAGAGTTAGACCAGTCTCCACAATATGCCTATGTTTTCTCTCAGCAACTCCATTTTGTTCAGGTGTGTTAGGACATGAAACATATCTCACAATGCCATGATCTTCCAAATGCTTAATGAAGTCTGTTTGGATAAACTCACCACCTCCATCACACTGAAAAATCTTAATCTCTTTAGAAAATTATTTTTCCACCATTTTATGAAATTTTAGAAAGACCTCAAAGATTTCAGACTTATTTTTCAGTGGATAAATCCATGTATATCTTGTGTGATCATCAACAAAAATGACATAATATTTCATATGTTGTGAAGATTCGACAGGAGCTGGTCCCCATAAGTCACAATGGATTTTCAATAAAGGGTCTTTCTCAATTTTATTTCTCAAACCAAAAGGAAGTTTACAACTCTTTCCCAACTGACAACTAGAACAAACAGTACACATTTTATTCCAACTACTAACATTGATGCAACTATTATTATTCAAAAACTTTAAAGACTTCAAACTAGGATGTCCTAATCTAGTATGCCACATGTTGTCTGACGTGTTCCAATCGTGTGCAGCAGTTAAAGCATAGAGATTATTATCTTCCAAAGCATAGAGTCCATTCCTTTTAGTTCCCTTGGCCAGCAGTGCCCTTGTCTTCTTGTCCTTTACAACAAAGTTAGTTTCATCAAATTCAAGAGTGCAACAATTATCCTTTGCAAGCTTACTAACTGAGAGTAAATTCTTATTAATCTTAGGGACTACAAGAACTTCCTTTAATTTTAGACCTGATCTGGATGTGTTCCCAACATGTGTTATGTTTAACTTTGATCCATTCCCAACAATAATTTTATCTGGTCCATTGTAGTGTTTAAGATCAATTAGGATACCTGAGTTATGTGTCATATGACTACTTGCTCCTGAGTCCACATACAAAGTGTCATCAGTGTTTTGAAGATTAGTAGCAGCCAATGCTTGTGGTAGCTCATCTGCAGCTTGGTAAGAGTAATCCCACCTGTAAAAACACTTAAGAGCAGTATGGTTATTCCTACCACAAATTTGACAAGCATTAGAATTATTCCTCTCATGACTTTCACTTGAAGGACTGTTCTGAGGACTAGGTCCGTTTCTGCTGTTATAAGAACCTGTTCCCTGTCCAGCAGGCTTAAAGCCTCTTCCTCTAGAATTAAAATTACTTTTTCCTCTTCTTTGAGAGTAATTTCCTCTTCCCCTGCCTCTTTGGGCAGAGAATGCCATGTTATGATTTTGTTGAAGCACTTCTTCTTCATCCTCCCTCATTTCAAAACCCCTAAGAGCATTAATAAATTGATTAAAAGTAGGATACGGTGCCTTACCTAACATGACAGTTCTGAAGGTCTTGTACTTAAGACCTAGACCTCTAGCAAAATTAATCACTTTGCTATCCTCATCTACAGGCTTGTGAATGGCTGCAAGGCCATCACATATGCCTTTGAATTCCTTAATGTATTCATCAATTTGTTTGGTTCCTAACTTTACACTTTGCAGTTGTTGCTTGAGCTGGAACTCCTTATCTTTTGTTGCTTGAAGATATGCATCTTCCAAGCATTCCCACATCTCCTTGGCAGTTGAGCAGCCTACAATCAAGTACATGCTTTCTTCTGTCAAGGTGCCTGATATCCAACTCCTTAGTAACACGTCCTTTTCCTCCCAATCATCAACAATGTTGTTGTCTTCTGCACCCTTCTCGCCTGCTACAGTTTTCTCAGCAGTCTGTTCAGTGGAACATGTCTCTTTACGTGGTTCTGTGATGAGATAGGTTAATCTCATCACTTGAATCAACTGAGTCATTTGTGTCCTCCATAGAAGATAGTTCGTCGGCTTAAGTTTAATGGAGCAGGACGAAATAAGGTGATGAAGTGAAGAGGTCGAAAGAGTGTTGGTAGAAGGGGCCATTGTGGTTTGATATCTATATATTTTTTTTTTGTTAGATCTAATACGTTAAAAGAGCGGAAAAGCTTTATTGCTTTGATACCATGAAGAATTCTCACAGATATGTGAATAATCAAGGATTGTATTGATGATAGAATAATTGAGTTACATATTCCTTATATAGGAGAAGAGTCCTATACTAGCTACACTAGGAATCCTAATACAACACAAATATAATATATACAGCTTATCCTAGTCGTACACAGTATAGACTTATACATAAATTAGGATTGAATAGTCTAGTCCTAGTGTAACTCAAACTCTAACTCGTCAGACCTGTTCACCAAACCTGTTCCTTTAACCCGTTCCATCAGCTTCCTTCAACACTTAGACCCAAAGATAATAAAATACAACACTAAAAAAAAGGATATGGACACTTTGGCCCAAAACTTTCAACTCCTTGGTTTGTTTCAAATTCTTCAACTTCGGGACCTGCTCGTCAATTTATGGGCTTGACTCGATTAGGAATTGTGGGGCCTTCGTGGCCCTCTCGAGACGCAAGGGAACGATATGAGTTCTTGGCGAACTCGAGCAGATTTCACATGCAACGAAGGAAAAGGGGTTAGTAATTGATCTAGATCACAACCAATTTGTCGAAGTAAGCAAATACACATTTGATACATGGATTACAACAAGAAATCAATTTGGTCTTGAAGGGCGAATAAGGCAATAAACATGAAAATGGAATCAATGTCATTCAAACCTTGATCTAAAATAGAGAACTAACATATAATTGATTAAAGAGCGTCAGAAGATGACTATACATATGCTATCAGCTGAAACCGATAGACAAGCAAATAGGCTAATGTGTTTCTCTCAATTGGGGACAATACCATCAGATACGAATTGGAACTAAATAAAGGCTAGGAAAGGTTGATTCTCAAAATAGAGGGTCATGGTAAGTGAACACTAATTTTGACATAATAACAAGCAAGGTAACTTAAGTAAAATGTTATCATTTTATGTTCTAAACCAACAGTAGATATAAAAACAAAAAGCAGAAACATCCTATTTTTCACATGATCTAGCAAAGTAGTAAGCAACCTAGGTAATATTAAAATGAACCCAAATGCATCAACATACACAAACTATCGGAATTATATGTACAAAGCAAGAAAATAATCCACTTGATTCTTAAACATGAATACGAAGGGATTTTAACGATATTACTACTTCGAGTAAAGAAAATGGAAGAGAAAATAAGCATAGTACGGCATTCGGAGACGAATTGAGAAAATGTCATGACAAAGTCAAACAAACTAAGTCTAAAGGCTTCCAAGGTCTGATGGAAAACGCTCCAAACAGACAAGTATAAAAAGAAAAAAACTCACATATTCATACTTCCCAATTAAGATTCAATCTGGTCACATGCTCCATTTTTCAGAGAATAAAGACACAAACAAGGTACTGGAAAGATTAAGATGACAAGTTCTACTATTTTTTTTTTTGAAGAAAAGACATTGCTTAGAATAAATGAAAACTTGACAACAACGATCAGTCAATTTTCAACATATCATGAATAATATCAAATTCAATCCATTTGAACAATCTAATTAGAACAATCTCAAGGATAAGAGCACATACGACTTGTTTGACACCACACGCAAAAAAACTAGTAAAAAAGGTGATTAATTTTGACAAGAAAGCTACTGCCTCAAGGAATTAAAATTCAAACCTCACATTATATTTGAATAACATTATTTATCGCGGCTAAATACTCATGGCTAACATTATTTATCGCGGCTACTCATAGTAAGGAGCAAAACAACTAGAAAGAGAGAATCAGTTTATATCTCATTTTTTGCTACTCGAAAATTAACTAATCTCAGAACCACAAGCAAAATTTTTTATTTTTTTTAGACAGAATGGAGGCATAACCTTGAATCAAATACAACATGATAAACCATAGTACAATCATGAAATTTGCAAATGGAGGAGACAAGTTGTCATATCCAACAAATAATAGGTAAAATAACATACACCCCTCAAACTAATCAGTTCCTCGTCGTGAAAATCCAATAACACCGACAACAGCTTTAAAAATAATGAAAATAAAGAATATGGGTTCGACGATAATCAAATAAATGGCTGAACTGGAGTTCTGGGCTTTTTCAGCGCGTGAACTGGGTTTCATTGAACTTTTGGAGAAGAACAACGAAGGGTATAGGGGTGGGGTCACGTTTGGTGTGCGTATAGTTGTTGTCGTGTATTGTATGTTAGGCTGGGAATTTTGATAAGTTGGATTGTTGTATGTATTGTTGGTTGGGACTAGGAGTGGGTCTATTGGAATTGGGTTGCTGCTGAGTGAACTGGAGATAAGTGGGCTGGCGAAAATCGAATTGAATTTTCGCCCAAAATTGAGTTAAATTAGAAGTAAAAAATGGGTTAAATTTAGGAAATAGTCAAATTGATTTAAAATAACAAATATAAATTAATATTAATTAATTAACGAACTTTTTAATTTTAACAAAAATAAAATAATTAATTTAATTATAAACTAGTGATTCAAAAATATAACCATAAATAAAGTAAACTAAGTTAATAGAATACCTACTAAAATTAAAATCTTTTTTGAGATGATTTTCAAATATTTATGAGATATACCAATTATATCTATAAAACTATACAAATATATATTTACTAATTATAAATTATAAAAATCGACTAATATTACTTAAAATGACTTTTTGGAAAGTATTTGAATTTTATAAAACTAATTATCTTAAATTATTTGGAAATTAAGAAACTCGTAAATTCATTTTCATCAAGCAGGGTAAAAATTGGTTGTCAACAGTAATAAGTTGGGGTCTAAGCTGATCCCAATCAGTTTTCACATTTAGAAAATAAGCTAGGACTTTAAGAGAAAGAAGAAAAGAGGAGAAGCAAGAAGAAGACGCAAGAACGCTAAGAATTCGTTCATGGATCTCGTGGGGGGTGATCCCTAACAAGGTATGTGAGATCATTCGGTGTTGGGTTCTTTCACCCACCCTCCAACTTGATTCATTACATAAAGTTTGAGTTAATTGAAAAGTAAATCTTGAAGTTCTTGATGAAAAGTTTAAAGTTCTTGGTGATTGATTGGTAGTTGATCTCTAGTAGTTTTGATTCTTGTTTCCGGATTGTTTTCGGGTCAAAACTATTGGGTAATGAGTTATTTAGGGATCCTAAGTATTTGCGGTGGGATCCATGGAGTTTGTGAAGGTGTAGAGATGGAAAACGAAGAAGAAAGTCGGAAAAACCTGTCTGATGGGCACTGGGGCGCCGCGCCTCCAGAGCGCCTCAGGACAGAGTCTGTCCGCCAGGCTCTAGCGCGCCACGCCTGCCAGAGCGCCTGAGGACAGCCTCTGTCGGTCAGGATCTGGCGCTCCGCGCCTCTCAGAGCGCCCCGACCCCCTGGAGACCCCGTTCTTTCCCCATCTTTCCATACTAGTTCCTAGTAATGTACCTTTCATTCCTAGTTGATTCCAACACTCTAGAGTACATCTAAACATCATGAAATCATCCATAAACATGAGATTATGATCCTTGAATCCATACTTCAATTCAAGGAAAGTTAAGATCAAAGTCAAGGAAGTCAAGAGCCAAGTCTAGAAGTTAAGAAGCAAGTCAAAGTAAAGTTATAAAGTTTTCTAAAGTCTTTCACAAACGTTTCACTTTGTTTTAAAAGAATTAAAGTTCAAGTCAAGAAAGAGTAAAGAATTGAGTTCATTTCTCAAAAGCTATAAGGGAACTAAGTATTCCCTAAGGTTAAGTTTCAAGTAAGAAAAGGGTATCAAGTTGAGTTCACTTCTCAAGAATTATAAGGGAACTAAGTAGTCCCTAAGAGTTTAAACAAGATGTTTTCAAACTTTTGAGAAGGAAGGGAAGCTAGACTTCCACAGAGCCTACGACTAGTTTTAATAAAATAAAAATAGCTTTTTTTAAAAGCTAAGATTTGAACACTAATCTCAAATCACAGAATCAGTATTATATTCTCATATACATCAGTATTGTATTTTATATACATCTCAGACATTATTGTATACTTATATATATATATATATATATATATATATATATATATATATATATATATATATATATATATATATATATATATATATATATATATATATATATATATATATATATATATATATATATATACTCAGAGATTTAAGTATGTTTTCAATCATCATTTCTTAATATTGCATTTATTTTAACTACGTGTATTGAATAAGAGTTAGTAGATCATGAGTTGAGCAGAGCCAATGTAAGTATTCATTCTTACTTCTTTCAAGCCTAAGTTTTTTTAGTTCTCCAACTCGCATACTCGTACATTGAATATACTAATGTCAGCTGGCCTGCATCATTTTATGATGCAGACACAGGTAACCAGGATCAGCACGCGGCATTTCGTTGATTCAGATTGAGCTCTAGAGTCAGTGGTGAGCCTCTTTGCTTCCCGGAGGACATCCATTTCATTTACTTTTAGTAATTTAGTTTTAGGATGTTGTGAGGTATCCCAACATCCCTCTTCAGTTAGTTAGAGGCTTCTGGACAGTAGAAATTTTGTTTAGAGTTTGTTTTTCAGTTATTGAGACTTAAGTGCCATTTTGGTCAGATTTATGAGATGAATTATTTCTTTAAAATATGTTTCATTCTTTCTTAAGTTGAGTTTAGTCTTCTGCTGAGTTAAGTAAGCCAGATCAAGGGTTCGATTGGAGACAAGCAATGGTCTTCGAGTGCCGGTCCCGCTCAGGGTATAGGCTCGAGGCGTGACAAAACTGAAAAGTAAATGAAATCCTTCGAAAGCAAGGAGGATTACCATAGTTACTCGAACTCTTGGATGTATCAACGAAGCTCCTGATGAATATCCTGAATACGTGTCTCTACATCATGAGAAGATGCAGGCCAATTGACTTAGTACGTGGAATATACCAGCATGTAATGGGAAATCTAAAGCATAAACATAGGGTTGAGCTTGATGAAAAGGAAAACATACTTACCTCTTTATAAACTTACTCAACTCAAGAAATACTCAAGATACACAACAATACTCAACTTACTCAACTCAGAAGTATTCAAGGATAAGATACTCAACTAGAGATTAGATACTCAACTCAAAGATATGATATTCAACTCTAGATACTCAACTAAATATAAAGCAAGAATAGGCATGAAATATATAGAAATCTTTATAAAACATTAAAAAACAACTTTGTTCTTTAAAGAAAATGGAATAACAAACTCAACTTTACTTATATAATAAAGTAATATAATTTTTGTGGGAGATTCCCTAACCGACAACCATGACTACGAGCCTAAGTGATCGTACAACGTTTTACCTCACACTGCCAAAGACCATCCTATACCTTGTCATCTGTAAAGGACCTTACTTAACTTAGTGGACCCACTAGCTTAACTTACGTGATCATCTAAAAAGCATGACCCGTTAATACCCATGATGGCTACATGGTTTTCATGGAGACTTGAGTTAATATGAACACTCACCCTCACATCAGTGTTTAATACTACTCCCAAAAATATACTTAGCTCATGTGTTCTTAAAACACCTTCTTTTCTTTCGATTGAGATAATTTTCAACCCTTAGCTTTAAAAATCTCTCTTGGAATCAATGTTCCTTTTTTCTTGTTCAAAACTCTTTTGGGAAATCTTAGTTCCCTCTTAACTCAAATGTGAAAAGATTTATAAACTTTCTGGAGAACACTTAGTTCCCTTATAACTTTTGAGAAATGAACTCAACTCTTTACTCTTTGCTTAACTTAAAAATTGGAGTCTTAAATCAAATCTTAGAGAATACTTAGTTATCTTATATTTCTTTGAAGGAAGGACTTCAAATCTTTACTTAACTTAAAAATTGATCCTTAAAACAAAGTTAATACGTTTAATAAAGACTCTTTGAGACTTTAAGAAAACTTGTTTTGACTTACTTCTTAACTTCTAGACTTAACTTTTAACTTCTTTGACTTTGATCTTAGCTTTCCTTGAATTGAATTATGGATTCAAAGTTAATGATATCATATTTATGGATGATTTCATAATGTTCAACTTGGAGGGTTCATGCAGAATTATGAGCATGAACTACTTAACTCAAGGACTTGAAGACACTTCTTATCTCAAGATTTTTCAACTTATAGGGTTCATGCGGAATCATGGGCATGCACTACTCATCTCAAGGACTTAATGGGTAACATTTAATAGTCCCATGATTAGGAATATAATCTCAAAAGGAATAAGAACTCAATACTCAATACTTAGAACTTGAAGATACTACTCCTCTCAAAGGTACTCAAATTTATGGAGTCCATGCAGATTTTATGGACATGGACGACTCGACTCGAAGGTCTACATAACTACATGAAACTCACGTATACAAATCTTCTCATTCTCTTACTTACTTCCTCATATCTTAGCTCAAATAAGTAGTTGATCTCAAAGGATTCACAATTTAAACTCAAAGGCTTTCCTGAACTTTACTCTCAACTCTCTCTTGAATGTGAATTATGAATTCAAGAGTTATGGTTCATTATATGAAGGATCTAGGTAATTATTGTTAACTAATGAATACATTCTACTAACTCTCGTTCTCACTTACTTGAGTCTTGAAACAAGTTTCTTGAAGTTATAGAAGGCTCCTCAAAAGGACTCAAAGGGATTCCCTCAAAAGGTTTCAGAAGGACTGTCAAAACTTAATCTTAACTTTACCTTGAATTTGAATTATTGATTCAATGTTATAATTCATGTTATGAATGATTTCTAAGTTTTTTGAAGTAGTTTAAATTGTTTAGAATCAAAAGGACTGAAGATTTAAATGAGCTCAAATGGGACAACTGACAGAAAAGGAGTGGGGGCAGGCGACCCTGGCACGTTCCATGCATGAAGCGCGAGCCCCTAACATCAGAGGCTGCATTTGGGCGCACGAGGCGCCAGCCCCTAACATCAGAGTCTGTATTTTGGTGGACTGCAGGCGCTCCGCCCCAGCCAGTTGGGTTCATTTGGGCCACGGTGCACCATCATCTCCCCTGCATGCTTTCGGCGAATTCCGCCTCTCGTTTTATGACCCTAAATCTCTTTTAATCAATTTATTTTCTCAAGTTTTCCTTAGATTCAATTGTCCAACCTAAGTAAAAACAGTCAAAACAACACTCCAAAAAATCACTTTCATCTCAAGAAATCATCAAAACCCCAACAAGACAAGATCTATAATGAACCTCAAGAACACTTATCTAGAACTTAAATCCTTTAACTTTTTGAGAATGAAATTACGTTGAAAATAACATATTTGACGTGTGGGTGAACTAATCCAACACTATGAAATCTTAAATACGTCTTAGGGATTAAACCATGGCGAAATTCCGCAACAAGACGCAAGAATCTCGACGAACGCTTGATCCTCTCCTCTTTTCTCCTCGTTTCTCTTCTTGTCTCTTCTTGAACTCACAACTAAAACCCTAGGCGTATATTAGGATTATAAAACTGTACCTAAAAGGATTAGACCCCTAAACTATTACTAAAAACGAATTTAATCTGATTGGATAACGAAAGGACCAAAATACCCTCACTATTTTCGGCTAACTTTCCTTAACTGGACAACCTAACTTAAAAAGGTCATATCTCACTCATCCGAACTCGAAACTTAGCAAACTCGGAAGCGTTGGAAAGATAATTCAAATATATTTCCTATGGTATCTTGTAGCTCACCTAACTCATCTTGTAATAGGAGTTATGGTCGTTTGAAGTTGACCCAAAACTCATACTTAGCTTAGCTTGCAAAATTTCAGATTTTGCTATTTCTAATTTAATTCTTTTTGCAACTCAAGGTGCTAAATCTAGTGAACTGACCTTAATACTCAAGAAATTTTCAATTAAATCGTAAAATCTCACTCCCTACTATGAACGGTTTGAGTCTTAGTTCGAATTTTTTTTTGGGGTGTTACACTTATGAACAATTGATAAATCAGGGTTTAAGAATAAATTAGTCATGGATAATTATTAACAGAAAAAATTAGCTACGTAATTATTGCAAATCTTCCATTGAAATGCCCTTGATAATAATTTTTTCATGATTTGTGGCTAAATAAAATTAATAGGAATTTTTAATATTAACCACAAAATTATTTGACACTATTTTGGTCAATGTTGTTATATAAACGTTGATGTACAAAAGTTAACAATTATGTGTTGTTTATTTGGATTTGCCTCTGAATTCCATAGAACTAGGGTAGAAAATTTTGGTGCTATGTAATTTTTATACTAGGAATAATATATGGATTGTCTTAAAAGAGTTTTAAAAATTATTAATAATAAAAAAAGAATTATGTGACATGGTATCCCATTAGGAGAGAGGTGGCCTTTTTTTTTTTTTTGCAAGTATATTTTAAGGAAAATATGTACATCTAGGTGATAATGTAGTTCTAAAACAGACATAAGTGATATTACTAGGTAATTTCGCAAGCATGGGTGACTATCTAGGGAAATTACTCTTTGAATTGTTTAGAGACAAGAAAATTAGTTATAATGAATTATAAAAATTATCATAGAGGAATAAATATTCTTTAAATAACTCATTAAATTTTTATCTTTTTCGATAAAGGTTGATCTTAAAATAATATTATATACATGATAAAAATAAATTATAAAATTTTGTAATCCACAATTTTTTATTTTCAGTGTAAAATAATAATCAATAATTTTCTATATATAATTAGTTGTTAGTTAATTTATCTCATCAATAAATACGATTAGTAATTTTTTTGTTAGTGTTGTTATATTAAACAAAAAATAAGGTGCGGTGTTTTCTTAAGTCATTTTTGCTTTTATGGTGATGACATAAATTAAATTTGGTCAATGCATTTAAATTTTATATTAATTTGACTAGGACTACTATAACTGATTGTGTTTTTTCCTGTTTAGTTGAGTTATATAATACTAATTCGATGACATCATTAACCTTACCATAAAATTTATGGACTAACTCTCTATAAATTCCACAACTACATCAATAACAAATCACACATTTTCTGAGAATTTTGTCTCTCAAAATTATATTGAATAGCATTACATACATTCAAACAAAGAGAAAATGAATTCATCCAAAAGTATTCTTTTAATTTTATTTTCAATTTGCTTTTTAAATCATAGGTGCATATTATAATTTTATGCTACACTTAATAGTTTAACATTTTTCTTACGACAATAACTTTTATACATAATTTTAATGAATTTTTTAATGGCTAACTTTTTTTTAAAAAGTAGAGAATTTCGTGAATGGTACAGAGGAAGTATGGTATTTGGACAATGTCACATTAATCGAGAGTGCAATTTACCATGTCGGCGTGCAAATTATTATGTGGATTTGTGTGTGCCTAAGCTTAAGTTTGGTCAAGTTAGTAATTATTGTTGTTGTGTTAATAGGTAAAATGAAAATTCTTTTAAATTGAAAAATATTTATTTATATATGTTTCATTTAACTATATAATACTATAATAAAATAGCAAAGCTCGAAGAGAAGTCGATTTTTTTAATTTTAATACTTCATTGATTTTTATTATGCTTTTACATATGGCTCAGAGTGATATTAATAAAAATGCTATTTTATATATATTTATCTCTGTTGAATACAAAGGAAACTGACGATTGGAACATGTCAAAGGAACAGGTCCAACGCAGTTGACTGACCTATCTGCAGCAAGTGTTGATGAGGAAGGAAGATGATGATTGGAACATGTCAAAGGAACAGGTCCAACGAAGCTGACCGACGAGTCAAGAATTGTATTGATAATTATTGATGTATTTATAGGTTGATCAATATTGATAAAGTGATATGTTGATCAATATTGATGGTATTGATAGTATTGATGAATCATGTTATTATTGATGAATAATAATGTTAAGTACATACTCCTTATATATGAGAAAATCGTAGAGTCCTAAGTTAACTATACTTAGAGTCCTACTACAATACCTATTACTAATATAATAATGCAATTATAAATAATCTAAATCCTAGTTGTACTATAATTCTAATAGTAATCCTAGTCGTAACATAATCCTAATCATAATATAATTATAGACGAAACATAATCCTAATAAATATAATTAGTTTAATCCTAATGCGACTCTAATTCTACAACATTGATGTAAACTCGTTGGTCAGCTTCGTTGGACCTGTTCCTTTGACATGTTTCAATCATCAGTTTCCTTCCTCATCAACACTTGCTGCAGATAGGTCAGTCAACTGCGTTGGACCTATTTCTTTGACATGTTCCAATCATCAGTTTCTTGTGTCTTCAACACTTCCCCTCAAGCTAGTGAGTAGAGGAACAATTACGCCTAGCTTGCTTTGAATATCCAGTAAAATAAACTTTGAATACCCAGCAAAAACTTGTTTTGTCAATGCTTAGGCATATTGATGTTATTGTTGCCGAATATCTAGAAAAAAAACTTTAAATACCCAGCAAAAACTTATGTTGTAAATGCTTCGATATGTTGATGTTATTGTTTCCTCTTCCCCTGCCTAAGCTTCTAGCAAAATTTATTGTTTTTGTTGCTTGAATATATGTTTTTTTTAAAGTTCTCCACATCTCCTTGGGAGTTGAGCAGCCCAAAATTAGGTGCATGCTTTCTTCGGTCAAGGTGCTTGAGATCCAACTCTTTAGAAACACATTTTTCTCCTTCCAATCATCAATAGTGCCACTATCTTTTGCATCCTTCTTAGCAGCTACAACTTCTCTAGCAGTCTGTCCAGTGGAACAACTACTTTTACTTGGTTCATTCTCTGTGATATGAATCAATTGGGATATGTGTGTCCTCTTTATGAGGTAGTTTGTTGGCTTAAGTTTAATGGAGCAAGCGACAATTAATTGGTGAAGTGAGGAGATTGACATGGTTTTGGTAGAAGGGTCCATTGCAAGTGTGGGGTTTTCTATTTGTTTTTTTTATCAATACTCAAAGAGCGGAAGAGCTTTAAGCTCTGATACCATGTAAAAATCCATGTAGAAATCTCACGTAGAGAAATCAAGGATTTTATTGATAATTATTGATGTATTGATAGGTTGATCAGTATCGATAAATTGATTTGTTGATCAATATTGATGGTATTGATCAATCGTGATATTATTGATTAATAATAATGTTAAGTACATACTCCTTATATAGGAGAGAATCATAGAGTCGTAAGTTAACTATACTTAGAATCCTACTACAATACCTATTACTAATATAATAATAATAATGCAATTATAAATAATCTAAATCCTAGTTGTACTATAATTTTAATAGTAGTCCTAGTCATAATATAATCCTAATCATAATATAATTAAGACGAAACATAATCCTAATAAATATAATTAGTCTAATCCTAATGCGACTCTAATTCTACAACATTGATGTAAGCCCGTCGGTCAGCTTCATTGGACCTGTTCCTTTGACATGTTTCAATCATCAGTTTCCTTCCTCATCAACACTTGTTGCAGATAGGTCAGTCAACTGCGTTGGACCTGTTCCTTTGACATGTTCCAAACGTCAGTTTCCTTTGTCTTCAACAATCTCTTTATGTGAGTGAGAAATTAAATAATCATAACTCAATTTTACAATTGTAAATTATAACATAGACTTTATAGTTTCAATATTATCAAATTCAAAATTATAACATTGGTAGTTTAATAAGTTTCAATTTTTAAATAAAGATTAAATTATTTAAATATAATTTTGAGATGTCTATCATTAAAAATTTTCTTATTGTAAAATCACATATATATGGACATCAAAATGATATATGTGAGATAATTTTTATCTAACATAAATTTTGATTAGTCTGTTAAATATCAATTACTTATTATATCTTCTTTTATGTGATCTCTATATTATAATATAATTTATTTTATTTTTTCATTTTACCAAAGAAATCGAATGTTGATTAGAGTATAAAAAATTATCATATATACGTTAAATATATGGACTAATATTTTTTGCGGGTGCTCTTTTAATGAGTGTGTAAAGGGTAAAATCCGCTAAATATAATAGTCCATAAATTAAATTACACTAGACAAATTTTGTGCGACGAACACAACCAATGAAGAATGTAGGAGATCTGCCTAGCAGATCCTCCACTGGTAGATCCTCCACTGGTATTACTATGTATCATGATTCAAGCTATTGTAATTGTAGTAGTATTCAATAAATTTTTTTAAAAAAAACTCTTTGTAATGACCCTGAAGGTCATTTTTGGAACTTTTGATTATTCCTTTAACTTGAGATAATTTATTGATGAGTAATTATAGATAATTGACTTAATTGATAGTTAATGAACTAAAGTGATAATTTATTTAAGGGAAAAGGGTCTAATATACCCCTCAACTTTGTCATTTAGAGCTGATATACCCCTTGTTATGAAAGTGGCTCATATATACCCCTACTTATAAATAAATGGCTCACATATACCCCTACTTATAAATAAATGGCTCACATATACCCTTTTCCTAACGGAAAATGAAAATAATAATAATAATTTTAATCTAATTTTTTATTATTTTTTTCTAAAAAATATAATCCCATATGAGTAGATTTAATCCTTCTCAAACATACTTTTTTTTACTTTTTTTATTTTAATGACTAATTTAGAATTATTATTTTTGATGATCAAATTTATTAAAGTTTCACTAATATTCTTGTAAAACTTATTGTAGATGACCAATTATTTTTCTTCGAATACAAAAATTAAATTACAATATAGACATAAAAAATAGTTTTATATATTTTTTCTTTACTCTAAGGAATGAAAGAAAAAAAATAAGAATAAGAAACTCAAATAATTATAATAAAAGAAGTCAAAAAATAATTTATGTATGAAAAAAATTGAAATATACCTTGAACTTTTATAAAAGAATCATATATAACCCTAAACAATTTTTTTTTAAAAAAATAAAAGTAAAAAATATAAATTTAAAACTAATTTTTTCACTTCCGTTAAATGAAGGGTATATGTGAGCTCATTTTGTAAAAGCAGGGGTATATGTGAGCCGTTTGTATAACGGTAAGGGTATATATGAGCCACTTTCATAACGAGGGGTATATCAGCTCCAAATGACAAAGTTGAGGGGTATATCAGACCCTTTTCCCTTTATTTAATACCCTATATTATTTGATCTATATTTATTAAAATAATTTGGTAAAATTTATCACTTTTAGTACATTATTAATTTTTTTTTTAAAAAGAAGAAAAAAAATAAATAAATTACCTAAGCATAGCTCTGCAACGGCCATTGTAGGAACTGCCAACCTTCGTCAATCGTTAGATGAGAGTTATCAATACATTAATATGTAACTGTATTATTATGCATAAAGACCATTATATGATAAATTATTATTATTAATGGGTGGAAAGAGAAAATTACAATTGAAAAGGTTAGGTTAAATTCATTAATGGCAATCATTGGTCGATGATTGCCAATGTCTGCCAATTTAGATTTTTGTAATTTATTTTATATTATTTATGGATTATGGTTATGTATATATGAAATAGAGAGATTAACGTACTGGTTCTCATTTTTTTTCTTTTCAAATAGGTCTTATAATCATCATATCATATAATTATCCTAGTTTGATATATTATTATATGTAATTAAATATAAAGGTATAAAATCATATGAATATTATTATATCTAGTATATTGGAGAAAGTGAAACTCAACTCTAGGTTTGAAATTTGAAATGATATAAGAGTTATCATGTTAATTGATATTAAGATTAGAAAGTTGATTATAAATTTTGGTAACTTTTTGGGCCAAAGCTAAACACATAGTAATATGAGTGATGTTAGTTTTGAAATATTATTGTAGTCATTTATTTGAATAGATTGATTTGAGTCGGAAGTTCAACGAAAAGGGAGGCTCAAGTCTCGGAGTGATTGTTTGACTATTTGAGGCAAGTGAATTTCTAAACCTTTGTTAACTGTATGGAATGCGTGTATTTTCTTGTGGTATATGTTTGGGAGTAATGAGACTTGGTGATGAGTTGACTTGTCCATATTGATTAATTCTAATGATGAAAAAAGGATAATAAAAGGCAATATGATTAATTGTTTGTGTATGATGTGTTGATAATGGAGAATGACATGAAAGACTTGTTGAACAATTGTGTTGTTGTGAATTTTGCATTATTATGAAATGGTCATCTCCTCATTATTTGTGTGAACGTGTCATTTGCATTGTTTTGAGACATGGTACTGGCAAGTGCTATGTGAATTGAGAAAGAATAAGAAATTAAAGAAGATGTATCATTTGAAGGGACGTATCGCATGCCATGATGGATACTATATTTCGAGGGACGTATTGCGCGCCTCGATGGCTACTATTATCAAGGGTCGTATCGCACGCCGCGATGGATGCATGGACAGAAATGTTCTTCGTGGGTCCCGGACTGAAAGACAACAGGTGTGTATCATTAGTGTCACTCCCGGAGCCTACACCCTGGACGTGACCGGCACTTGAAGACCATTAATGGCCCTAAGCGAACCCTTGCCCTGGCTTACTGAACTCAGCGGAAGACTAAACTCAACTTAAACAAGAATAGAACATGTTCAAAGAATATACTTCATATAATAATCTGGACAAAATGGCACTTAAGTCTCAACATGTAAAATAGACTCCAAACTAAACTAGTAACCGTTTACGAAACCTCTAAACTGACTGAGATGGATGTTGGGACAGATCCCATAACATCCTAAAGGTTAAACTAGTAAAGCCAATGAAAATGATGTCCTCCGGAATGCAAGAAGGCTCACTACTGACTCTGGAGCTCAATCTGGATTAACAAAACGCTGCGTGCTGATCCTAGTTATCTGCGTGTGCATCATATAACGATGCAGGCCAACTGGAATCAGTACATTAAATGTACGAGTATGCGATTTGGAATTCTAAGCACAACTATAAAGATTGAAATGGAGTAACGATGAACTTACCTTGACTCTTCTCAACTCATAAGATAACAACTCAATATAAAGCAATAAGGAAATATACAATATATATATATATATATATATATATATATATATATATATATATATATATATATATGTGTGTGTGTGTAAAACTGATAAAACAGTGTAACTCTTAGCTCATTAAAGATATAACAATAATAAATTTAACTTTACTTATATATGAAAGTAATATAGTTTTGTAGGAGTTTCTCTAACCGACAATCATCACTATGAGCCTAAGTGATGATACAACGTCTCGTCCACGCTGCCAGAATTTCCTATACTTTACCGTCGCATAGGACATCCTCTACCTAGTGGATCCACTAGCTAAACTTACGTGATCATCTAAAAAGTATGACACGTTAATACCCACAATGACTACATGGTTTACATGTGTACTTGAGTTATCTGAACTCTTATTCCCACACGGTGCTCAATACTACTCCCAAAACATACTTTAACTCATACTTTTAATAAAACTTTCTTTCTTTGGGTTGGGATAATTTACTGAACCCTTTAGCTTTAAAAGCTCCTTTTTGGAAACAATGTTCCCCTCTTTAGTTCAAAATTCTTTGAAACTTCTTAGTTTTCTTTAGCTTAAATGTGAAACATTTATCAACCTTTAGGAAATACTTAGTCCCCTTTATAACTTTAGAGAAATGAACTCAACTCTTGCTCTTTACTTTACTTGAAACTTTAACTCTTAGAGAATACTTAGTTCCCTTATACGTTTTTGAGAAATGAACTCAACCTTTACTCTTTTTCTTAACCCGCACTTGATCCATAAAACGAAGTTAAAACGTTTAAGTAAGACTCTAAGAACTTTGAAAAACTTTACTTTTACTCACTTCATAGCTTTAGACTTGACTTCTTTCTTTCTTGACTTTGACCCTAACTTCCTTTGAATTTGGATTATGGATTCAATGATCATGATATCATGTTTATGGATGATTTCATGATGTTTAGATGTACTCTAGAGTGTTGGAATCAACTAGAAATGAAAGTTACATCACTTAGGAACCAGTACAAAAAGATAGGGAAAGAATGGGGTCTCAAGGGGGTATTGGCACTCTAAGAGGCGTGGGGATCCAGGGCCTGTCGGAAAGACCCTGGTCTAGGGCGCTCTCGCTGGCGTACCGCGCCAGGGCCTATCTGACAGAGCCTGCCTTGAGGTGTTCTGGCAGGCGCGGCGCCCCAAGGGTTGTCTGACGGGACCTTCGACTTTTCTTCTTTGTTTATCATCTCCAAACCTCCTAAACTCCCATGGATCCTACCCCAAATACTTAGGATCCCTAAATAACTCATTACCAAATAATTTAGACCCGAAAAAAGTCCGAAAACATGAATCAAAACTAATAGCGATCAACTAAAATTCAACCAACAAGAACTTCACAACTTTTCATCAAGAACTTCAAGATTTTCATTCAAATAACTCTAATTTGTTGTATTGAATCACGTTGGAGTGTGGTTGAAAGTAACCAACACCGAATGATCTAACATACTTTGATAGGGATTACCCCCGACGGAATCCATGCCACGATCTTGGCGTTCTTGAATGATTCTTGGTCTTCCCCTTCTTTTCTTTTTTTCTCCCAAGCCCTAAGCGTTCTAAATTTTGTGAAACTGATTTGGGACTTGTTTTTACCCCTAATATAACCTTAAAATGAATTAGGAAATACTAGGGTGAAAAGACAACTTTTCCCTTACAAAAATCCGGATTGGACTTTCCTCAGTCCAACATCCCAACTTTCGAAAGACATTTCTCCCTCATACGATATCCGATTTGTGAAAACTCAGCGGCGTTGGAAATATCTTCCCATGTTATTTCTAACCATATAAAGAACTCACCCAAAATCCTCTTGAGATGGAAGTTATGGCCATTTGAAAATGACTAAAACTCACTTTTGAAAGCTGAATTTTTTTTGGATTTTTGTACTTATTTTCAAAATTAATTATCGTTGGTTTCTAAGCTTATTCTTAGTCAATTCCAGTTATGAGATGTGACAATATCTCCCCCTTGGGAACATTCGTCCTCCAATGAGAATTCTTTCACTAAGCTAAGGGTAGTAACATCATTTCAGCACTCAACAAACAAAAGCAAGTAATAACATGCTTATACATTGCCTTATAAAGTGCTAAGAAAAGAATTTAGTACCTTATTTGCATTCTCTCCGGATTCAAAGAGATGTGGATATCTCTTTTTCATATCCTCCTCAGCTTCCCAAGTCGCTTCTTCAACGAATTGGTTCCTCCAAAGGACGTTGACTGAAATAACTTCTTTTGTCCTCAACTTGCGTATTTGACGATCCAAAATTTGAACCAGAACTTCTTCATAGGATATGTTATCCTTAATCCCAACATTTTTTGTTGGTACTATTAATGAAGGATCTCCCAAGCACTTTTTCAACATAGAAATATGGAATACTGGATGGAACTCTTCTAGTTGTTGGACAGCTCCAACTCATAAGATACATTGCCCACTCTCTTGGAGATTCTATAAGGAACAATATACCGGGGACTAAGTTTACCCTTATTACCAAACCTCATAACTCCTTTCATGTGTGAAACCTTAAGATAAACCCAATCATCTACCTCTAACTCTAATGGCCTTCTCCTAACGTCTGTGTAGGACTTTTGGCGACTTTGTGTTGTCTTCAACCTTTGTTGAATCACTTTCACCTTCTCCATAGCTTGGTGAACTAAATCTGGTCCTATCAACTGTGCTTCGCCAACTTCGAACCACCCAATAGGAGATCTGCATCTTCTCTTCTCACATAAAGAGCTTCATATGGAGACATCTGGATGATCGAATGGTAACTGTTGTTGTAAGTGAATTCAATGAGAGGTATGTGATCATTCCAACTCCCTTTGAAGTCAATCACACCAGCTCTCAACATGTATTGTAATGTCTGGATAGTACTTTCTACTTGTCCATTTGTATGAAGATGGAAAGCAGTACTCAAATTCACCTTTGAACTCAAACCTTTCTAGAAAGATTTCCTGAATTGTGCAGTAAATTATGCACCTCTATCTGAAATAATGGAGACCGAAACTCTATAAAGTCTTACCACTTCTTGAAGGTACAACTTAGCATAATCTTCGGTCGAATAGGTAGTCTTTACCGGCAAGAAATGGAATAAAATGACCCAAGTAGAATCATGTTGCCCTCGAGATCTTGGCAAGCCTGTGATGAAGTCCATATTAATCATCTCCCACTTCCATTCTAGAAGTTCTATATTATAGGCTAAACCTCCAGGCCTTTGGTGTTCTACTTTCACTTGCTGACAATTTGAACACTTGGCAACAAACTCAACAATATCTTTCTTCATGCCTTCCCACCAATATACCTCCCTCAATCGCGGTACATCTTGGTGGAACCCGGATGAATGTAATATTTGGAGCTATGAGCTTCGTCCAAGATTCTCTCTTGGAGTCCATCCACCTTAGGTACACATAATCTACCTTGATACTTCCGCACACCATCTCCCCTTTGTTCAAAAGCCAATACTCTGTGTTTATGGACACTTATCTTCAAATTAAAAAAAATAGGGTCTTGGTCTTGCTTCTATTTCACCTCTGACACTAATGATGATTCAGCCTCATTGGTTACAACTATGCCTCATTCTGTGGAATACATAAGTCTGACTCCCAAACGTGCAAGTTTGTGCACATCTTTTGCTAACTCCCTCGTTTCTTCTTCGACATGGGAAGTAGTTCCATGGAAAACCTGCTTAAGGCATCAACAACCACATTAGCCTTACCTGGGTGGTAAAGAATACTCATGTCATAATCGTTGAGTAATTCCAACCACCTTTTCTGTCTAAGGTTGAGCTCTTTCTGAGTGAACACATATTGGAGGCTCTTGTAATCAATAAATATATCAACATGAACATCAAACTAATAGTGACATCATATCTTCAAAGCAAACACTACTGCAGCCAATTCTAAGTCATAAGTTGGATAATTCTTCTCATGAACCTTCAACTGTCTAGAAGCATAGGCTATAACCTTGTCATTTTGCATCAACACACAGCCCAAGCCAACTCTTAACACATCACAACACACTGCACAGACTTGAGTACCCTCCGATAAGGTCAAAACCGAAGAGTTAATCATTCTCTTTTTCAACTCCTGAAAGCTTTTCTCACACGCTTCAGACCTTTTAAACTTGACTGTCTTCTGAGTTAACTTGGTCAAAAGAGAAGAGATATATGAAAATCCTTCAAAAAATCTCCTATAATAGTCATCCAAGCCCAAGAAACTCCTCATATCTGTTGGAGATGTGGGTCTAGGCCAACTCTAAACTGCCTCAATCTTCTGAGTGTCACTCTAATCCCTTCAACAAAAATAATGTGGCCTAAGAATGCCACAGAATTAAGCCAAAACTCACAGTTGGAGAACTTGGCATATAGTTCTTTATCTCTCAAAGTCTGAAGAACAATCCTAAGGTGATTAGCATGATCTTCTTCATTCTTTGAATAAATCACTATGTCATCAATGACGACGATGACAAACAGATCTAAATAAGGTTTGAAGACTCTGTTCATAAGATACATAAATATTGCATGTGCATTTGTCAAACCAAAGGACATAACCAGAAATTCATAATGCCCATACCTTGTTCTAAAATCTGTCTTTGGAATATCACATTCCCTTACTTTCAACTGATGATATCCTGATCTGAGGTCAATTTTGGAAAACCAAAAAGCACCCTGAAGTTGATCGAAGAGATTATCTATCCTTAGAAGAGGATATTTATTCTTGATGGTCACCTTATTCAGCTGACGGTAGTCTATACACATCCTAAGGGACCCATCATTCTTCATAACAAAAAAGACCACAGCGCCCCAAGGTGAGACACTTGGTCGAATGAAGCCTTTATCTAATAGATCTTTCAATTGCTCTTTTAGCTCTATTAACTCTGATGGTGCCATTCTGTATGGTGGAATAAATATAGGATGAGTATATGATATGACGTCTATGCCGATGTCTATCTCTCTTTTGGGAGGGACTCCGGGTAGATCATTGGAAAGACTTCTGGAAACTCATTGACTATAGGAACTGGCTGAAGGGAAGGTACTTCAACACTTCAGTCATTAACTCGGACTAAGTGATAGATACAACCCTTTGAGACTAACTTCCTCGACTTAAGGTACGAAATGAACGACCCTTAGGCATTGCTGAACTACTAGCCCACTCTATGACTGACTCATTTAGTATTTGGAACTTGACAACTCGAGGTATGAAATCTATTGCTGCATAACAGGCATGGATCCAGTCCATAACTAGAATGACATTAAAATCTACCATATCCAATTCTACTAGATCAGCCATGATGCTCTTGTGATTGATGGAACAGGACAATCACGATAGACTCTTTCCGCTAGAATAGACTACCCAACAGGTGTAGTAACACAGAAGGGTTCACAAAGTTTTTCAGGAAGAATCTCATACTAATTTGAAACATAAGGAGTTACAAAGGATAAACTTGCTCCTAGGTCTAGTAAAGCATAAACATCAAAATTAAAGACTTTGATCATACCCGTGATAACATCTGGAGAGTTCTCTTGCTCTTGGCGGCTAGTGATTGCATAGAGGCAGTTTGCCCCTCCGCCTGTACCAGAAGTGGCTCCTCTAGGTGCAGCTATGTCTGGCGGAGCAACTGATGAGGATTGGGCTCTATTGCCCGGATTTCCACCACCTTGATTATTATTGATGCACTCTCTCATGAAGTGACCCTCTTGACCACACTTGTAACAACCTGTCTGGCCATAACGACAATTTCGTGGGTGGTTTCTACCACATTTATTATATGCAGAAGCCCTAATTCCTCTTTGTGCCACACTACCTTGAGATTGAGCCGGTCTAGCCTTGAAGTTCTACGAATTATGGCCACTATACTCACCTCTATTTCTGGGTGCAGGTGCACTAGCAGATGATGGTGCATACTCCTTTGGTTTCGGGAATTGTGGTCGACTTAAACCACTTTTTTGTTGGCCAGACTCATTCCAGTCTTTGATTTCTTGATTCGGTACTCCTCTCTATCCTTCAGCTTATCCTTTTAAACTTATTGCACATATACCATCAGCCTAGATATGTCCATGTCACCTATCAACATGGCAGCCCTACCTTTCTTACTTGAAGCACGACCCAACCCGACAACAAACATACTCATTCTGCTCCTCATGTCCTTCACCATCTCCGAAGCATAGTGAGATAGTTGGGTGAACTTCAACACGTACTCATTTACACTCATGGAGTCCTGTTTCAAGGTGAGGAACTCTCGTACCCTTTTTTTCCTTTAGCTCTCGAGGAAAGAACCTCCCCAAAAAGGCTTCTTCGAAACATGCACAACTTGGATATGGTGCACCCTCATCTCTACCATCCTTCCATTGATCTAACCAGGTTCTAGTCACACCCTTTAGTTGATAGGCAACCAATTTGACCCTCTCAGAATTCACCACATGCATCACCTCAAATACCTTATTCAACTCTTCCACGAAGTTTTCTGGATCCTCAATAGTACTTGATCCAGTAAAACTAGGAGGATTTATTCTCAGAAACTCACGAACTCTCGAGGTGTCAACCCCTTCTTGTCGAGATCCTCTCTGTTGCCCAAACTGGTTGGTTACAACTTAACTTAACATCCGGATAGCTTCCCGAAATTTGGCATTTGTAACCTATTTTTGGGGTTGCACATCTGCTGCATTCGAAACCTCTTTCTCATCAACATTTCTTCAGACAGGTCGACCCCTTACTGCTTTTTGTACATGCATGATGATCTGAAAATACGCGTAAGCATGAATTAGAGAGATCATTTTAGGTATAAACTCTTCGCACGAAAAGAATATGAAGGAAGTGAAACATTCCTAAATGTTGTAGCCTTCTAATCATAGATGTGGCTCTCTTCACACTTATGACTAAGAATTTACAGACACCGCTTCATAGACTCCATGGAATCTTGAACTCTTTGCTCTGGTACCAAGTTTGTCACACCCGGATCCTACACCCTGGATGTGGCCGAAACTTGAAGACCATTTTGGCCCCCAAGCGAACCCTTGGCCTAGCTTACTAAACTCAGTGGAAGACTAAACTCAACTTAAAAAATAATAGAACAAGTTCAAAGGAAATACTTCATATAATGATCTGGCCAAATTGACACTTAAGTCTCAGCAAGTAAAATAGACTCCAACCTAAACTATTAACTGTCTACGAAGCCTCTAAACTGACTGAGGTGGATGTTGGGATAGACCCCATAACATCCTAAAAGCTAAACTAGTAAAGCAAATGAAAAAGATGTCCTCCGGAATGCAAAGAGGATCAGCACTGACTCTGGAGCTCTATCTGAATCAACGAAGCGCTGCGTGCTGATCCTGGTTACCTGCGTGTGCATCATAAAATAATACAGACCAAATGGCATCAGTACATTGAATGTACGAGTATGCAAGTTGGAATGATAATCACAACTATAAAGCTTGAAATGGAGTAACGATAAACTTACCTTGGCTTTTCTCAACTCATAAGATAACAACTCAATATAAAGAAATAAGGACATATGCAATATATATATAATATATGTAAAACTTATAAAACAGTGTAAATCTTAGTTCATTAAATATATAACAATAATAAACTCAACTTTACTTATATATGAAAGTAATATAGTTTCTGTGGGAGTTTATGTAACAGACAACTATCAGTATGAGCCTAAGTGATGATACATCGTCTCGTCCACGCTGCCAGAATTTTTCTATACTTCGCCGTCGCATAGGACATCCTCTACCTAGTGGATCCACTGGCTAAACTTACATGATCATCTAAAAAGTATGACATGTTAATACCCATGATAGCTACATGGTTTACATGGGACTTGAGTTATCTTAACTCTCATTCTCACATCGGTGCTCAATACTACTCCCGAAACATACTTTATCTCATACTTTTAATAAAACTTCCTTCCTTTGTGTTGAGATAATTTACTGAACCCTTCAACTTTAAAATCTCCTTTTTGGAAACAATGTTCCCCTCTTTAGTTCAAAGCTCTTTTGAAACTTCTTAGTTTCCTTTTAGCTTAAATGTGAAACATTTATAACCTTTAGGGAATACTTAGTCCCCTTTATAACTTTAGAGAAATGAACTCAACTCTTGCTCTTTATTTAACTTGAAACTTTAACTCTTAGGGAATACTAAGTTCCCTTATACCTTTCTGAGAAATGAACTCAGCCTTTACTCTTTTCCTTAACTCGCACTTGAGCCTTAAAACAAAGTTAAAACATTTAAGTAAGACTCTAATAACTTTGAAAAACTTCACTTTTACTCATTTCATAGCTTTAGACTTGACTGCTTTCATTCTTGACTTTGATCCTAACTTCCCTTGAATTTGGATTATGGATTCAAGGATTATGATTTCATGTTTATGGATGATTTCATGATGTTAGATGTACTCTAGAGTGTTGGAATCAACTAGGAAGGAAAGGTACATCACTTAGGAATAGTACAAAAAGATTGGGAAAGAACGTGGTCTCCAAGGGGTATTGGCGCTCTGAGAGACGTGGGGCACCAAGGCATGTCAGACAGAGCCTGCCCTGAGGCGCTCTGGCAGGCGCTAACGGGACCTCCAACTTTTCTTCTCCGTTTGTCATCTCTATACCTCCCAAACTCCCATGGATCCCACCCCAACCACTTAGGATCCCTAAATAACTCATTACCCAATATTTTAGACCCGAAAACAGTCCAAAAACATGAATTAAAACTAATTCAGATCAACTACAATTCAACCAACAAGAACTTCACAATTTTTCATCAAGAACTTCAAGATTTTCATTTAAATAACTCTAATTTGCTGTGTTGAATCAAGTTGGAGTGTGGGTGAATGGACCCAACACCGAATGATCTTACATACCTTGATAGGGATCACCCCCGACGAAATCCACGCAACCATCTTGGCATTCTTGAACGATTCTTGGTCTTCCTCTTCTTTTTTCTTTTTCTCCCAAGCTCTAAGTGTTGTAAATTTTGTGAAACTGATTTGGGACTTGTTTTTACCCCTAATATAACCTTAAAACGAATTAGGAAATACTAGGGTGTAAAGATAAATTTTCCCTTACAAAAATCCAAATTGGACTTTCCTCAGTCCAACAGCCCAACTTCCGAAAGGCATTTCTACCTCAACGACATCGGATTTGTGCAAACTAGGCGCATTGGAAATATCTTCCCAAGGGCTTTACAACCATATAAAGAACTCACCCAAACTCCTTCAGAGCTTGAAGTTATGGACATTTGAAAATGACCAAAACTCACTTTTGAAAGCTAGAAATTTTCCATATTTCCTTACTTATTTGCAAAAATAATTATCCTTACTTTCTTAGTTAATTCAAGGTACGAGATGTTACAATTAGGTCAGACATGCATCACTATACTTGACATTGCATTTCATTGCATTGCACTTCTTTATTATTGGTGAACTTGATTTTGTGTGATGCTGATCTTGTAAGTGTCTTTCTTTGAAACTTGTGACTGATGAATATTGAACCTCTTGTGGAAGATATGAAATTGTTAGTGTTGTTGTTGAACTATGTACTTTGTAGATTGTGAACTGTTAGGTTGGGCTGGTTTTATGCAGTATGTAGTTATGGAGGTTCAGATATAGTGTAAGGAGTACCCGTATTCAGTTCCGTTAGCTTGTGTTTAGGGATTTACTTGCTGAGTACCGTGATGTTTGGTACTCACCCCTAGCTTTTAAATTTATGTAAGTTACGAGCCTGGATTTTTGTGGTACTTGTCATTATCTTCTTTTTCGAGACTTCTTGGAGATTTGTGAGATAGTTGTTTGTCGTCTCAGCAGACGTTCTTTGTCCTTAGTTATGATCTTGTTCTATTCTAGAAACAAGTTATCTGAGACTAGTGTTTTCTTTTGAATCAATTATAATACTTTAGAGGCTTGAATACGTGACAAGAAGATTTAGGGGGTATTTTTGAGCGTATTATAAAATTTCCACATTTTAGTGTAATGGTTTGAAGTTTTAGGCTGACATGTCTTGGTGGGATAAGACGAGTGTCATCACTTCCATATTTGGGTCGTAATACTCTTACTTCTCAACCAATTAATTAAGTTCTAATATTAAATGGTAAAAACTTATTCAGCCTCAATATTTACATAAAATCAAAAAAAGAATTATATCGTTTGCACATAAAATTTCATCACTTAATCTCAATTAATTGATAGATATTTTTAATTAATTAAATCACATGGTCATATAAGTTGAAATGATGTAAAATTGAAATGTCATAATACTTTTCTAATGTTCACATATGGTTTTCTCAATTGGAAAATAGTTAATTAATATATTTTATGATCTTCTGATGGGCGTCTTAAATAAATTTTGGTGAAAAAATTAAAAAGTCTAAATCTAATAATAAATTAATCATGAATATTTATTATAAAACAAATTAAGATACAAAATTATTGCTAATCTTTCCCTAAAATGTTATTTGTACTACTTCTTCATTTTATTACGAAAGATCTCGTAAAGTTTTCTCAAAAAAATTACCCAAAAGTCATTTCATCAAATATTACATTAGCACACGGAGAATTGATTTCTCCGTGTTTTGTCACTCGTGGACAAATGATGCGTTAATTGGTATCTATTGTAACAACATGTTTCCCTCATTATAGAAATGCCAACGGGGGAAATTGGGGCCGGAATTTTTTATCGTAGTATTTGGATTTTTTCAATCTTGTCCAGATTTGTAGTAAATTGGAGTCACAGAAGTGTAGAGAAATCAGAGAGCAATCGGGAGAACCATTTATAATTTTGATTGCATGAGTTGTTAGATAACTCGTTAAGAAATTCGTACGACTTTAAGATATACTTTTATATAACTAAATCATATTTAGTTGATTAATACACATTCTCGTCTTTGCTTATAAGCTAACCATGGTAAAATTGTACGAAGTGACGTAAACACCATGTATAGGTAACCCAAATTTATATCCTACAAATTAAGAACTCTTTTGTAGAAAACGCTATAACCTTTTTAATATGCCTATCTAATGCAAATTTAAATCAATCAGATTTCTTATATATTTATTTAATCTGACATCAAAATGTCATTTGTTAAAATATTGTGGGGCCATGAAAATATGGGTTGGTAAATCTATGGGCCAAGATGAAAGGAATAAGTTTGGCTCAACATGATATAAATGGATGAATTTCAATTTTGTGTGTAAAGAAATATCAGAAATAATCCATAGATAACCAATTTTTATGACCCTATTTATGTACTAGTTGAAATTCATAAACTTTTTTTGTAACATTAATTACATTTAAAATCGAATTTAGGCACACAAATCTATTTTTTAAACATACGCGTCTAAAATTTGGCTTATAAACTAACTTCAAATAATATGAAAGTGAATAATTTCAACCATTTCACCTTTGCGAGTTCTCCATAAATATTACTCCCTCCATTTCAAAAAGAATGTTCCTATTTCCTTTTTAGTTTGTTTAAAAAAGAATGACCACTTTTCTTTTTTGGTAACAATTTACTTTAACTTTCCACGTGGCATGTTTAAGACCACAAGATTAAAGGGCATTTTGGTACATTTGACATAACTTTAATTTAGAACCACAAGATTAAAAAGTCTTCTTTCTTTTCTTAAACTTCGTTCCAAGTCAAACTAGGTCAATCTTTTTGAAACAGAGAGAGTACTATATAGGAGTAGAATATTTAAATGTTAAAAAGTTATCTGGTCTCGATGTTTGATCAAATCAACAAAGTCATATCATGTGTTTACTCATAAAGTTTTGTCACTTAATCATAATAAATTAATTAAATATTTTAATTTATTAAATCACTTGATCATAAAAAATTGAATTAAATTAATGTAAACTATCGAACACATAGTTTGAAATGGCATAAAAGTGTAATGATGTCTAATAAATGAAAATCTAGGTGATCACTACTACGTATTTATAAAAAAAGAAACAATTAACATATCACGTTATAATCAACATTTTTTAATGTTGACATAGGGTTTGCTCAATTGGTACACATTTAATCTTACAAGATTGGGAAAAATGTCTGGAATATGTCTGAACTTTGATTGAAATTGCAGTAACAATACCAAACTTTGGTAGTGACCATTTACCCCATCTATGTATACATATGCTCACGTGGACATCATAAATATTGCATAATTATAAATAGTAACTTATCCATGTTGAAACATATATATATGTTGAAGATACACTAGTAAATAGTGCAGGGGGTAAGAGGTCCTGCTCAAAGGTTGGTATTGCTACGCCAATCTCGATTAAAGTTCGGATATATTTCGAACCCTTTTCTCTAAAAAATTGACCATCATATGATGAACAAAAAAATTAAATCTTATGACCAATTGATAAATCAGGGACTAAGAATAAATTACTCATGGATAATTATTAACAGAAAAATTAGTCACGTAATTATTGCAAATCTTCCATTGAAATGCCCTTGATAATATTTTTTTTTTCATAATTTGTGGCTACATAAAATTAATAGGAATTTTTAATATTAACTACAAAAATATTTGACTGCTATTTTGGTTTTTTCATAATATAGCAATGTTATTATATAAACATTGATGTACAAAAGTTAACAATTCTCTGTTAGTTTATTTGGATTTGCCCCGAATTCCTTAGAACTAGAGTAAAAAAGTTTGGCGCTGTGTAATTCTTTTACTCGGAATAATATATGGATTGTCTTAAAGGATTTTAAAAAATTATTAATAATATAAAAGGAATTATATGACATGGCATCCCAATAGGAGAGAGATGACCTTTTTTTCGTCAAGTATATTTTAAAGAAAATATGTAACATCTGGGTGATATTATAGTCCTAAAACAAACATAAGTAATATTACTAGGTAATTTCGCAAACATGAGTGACTATCTAGGGAAATTACTCTTTGAATTGTTTAGAGACAAGAAAATTAATTATAATGAATTATAAAAATTATCATAGAAGAATAAATATTCATTAAATAACTCATTAAACTTTTACCTCTTTAAACAAAAGTTAAAATTATAATAATATTATATACATGATAAAAATAAATTATCAAATTTTTTAATCCACAATTTTTTATTTTTTGTGTAAAATAATAATCAATAATTTTCTATATATAATTAGTTGTTAGTTAATCCATCATCAATAAATATATTTAGTAATTTTTTGTTAGTGTTGTTCTATTAAAAAAAAAAAAAACAGGTACCGTGTTTTTCTAATGTAATTTTTGCTTTTATGGTAATGACATAAAATAAACTTTGTCAATGCATCTGAATTTTATATTAATTTGACTAGGACTACTATAACTCACTAAGTTTTTTCCTATTTAGTCGAATTATATAATACTAATTCGATGACAATATTAACCTTACCATAAATTTATGCACTAAACACTCTATAAATTCCACAACTACATCAATAACAAATCACACATTTTTAGAGAATTTTATCGCTCAAAACTATATTGAATAACATTACATACATTCAAACAAAGAGAAAATGAATTCATCCAAAACTGTTTTTTTAATTTTATTATCTCTTGTGCTTTTTCAAATGAAAGGTACATATTATAATTTTATGCTACACTTAATAGTTTAACATTTTTCTTATGACGATAACTTTTATACAAACTTTTAATAAATTTTTTAATGGCTAACTTTTTTTTTTTTTTGAAAAGTAGAGAATTTCGTGAATGGTACAGAGGAAGTATGCGGCCTCGTATTGCAACCATGTCACATTAATCGAGAGTGCAGCTTACCATGTCGGCGTGCGAATTATTACGTGGCTTTGTGTGTGCCTAAACTTATGTTTGGTCAAGTTAGTAATTATTGTTGTTGTGTTAATAGGTAAAATGAATATTCTTTCAAATTGAAGAATATTTATACATATATATATATATATATATATATATATATATATATATATATATATATATATATATATATATATATATATATATATATATATATATATGTTTCATTTAACTATATAATACTATTATAAAATAGCACAGTTCGAAGGGAAGTCGATTTTTTAATTTTAATACTTCATCAATTTTTATTATGCTTTTACATACGGCTCAGAGTGAGATTAATGAAAATGCTATATCATATATATTTATCTCTATATGTGAGTGAGAAATAAAATAGTCATAATTCAATATTACATTTGTAAATTATAACATAGACTTTATAGTTCCAATAATATAAAATTCAAAATTATAACATCGGTAGTTTAATGAGTTTCTATTATTAAATAAAGATTAAATTATTTAAATATAAATTTGAAATGTCTATCATTGCAAATTTTCTTACGCTAAATTACATATATGTGGACATGAAAATGATATTTGTGAGATAATTTTTTATCTAACAAAATTTTTGATTAGCCTGATTAAATATCAGTTACTTATTATATCTTATTTTACTTGATCTCTATATTATAATATAATTTATTTTATTATTACATATTAATAAAGTAATTTAATGTTGATTAGAGTATAAAAAATTATCATATATGTGTTAAAATATATGGACAAATATTTTTTGCGGGTGCTCTTTTACTGAGTGTGTAAATGATAAATTTCACTTCAATATAATAGTCTACAAATTAAATTACACTAGACAAATATGTGCGACGAGCACGACCGATGAAGTATATAGGAGATCTGCATCCAAGACTAACCGTTTGAGAGATCACTTACTCAATCAACTCTGTCACCCTCGCAGATCCTCCACTAGTATTACTATGTATAATGATCCAAGCTATTGTAATTGTAGTAGTGTTCAATAATTTTTTTAAGAAAAAATTCTTACTTCTCATCTATTTAATTAAGTTCTAGTATTAAATGTTAAAAACTTATTCAACCTTCATATTTACATAAAATCAAAAGAAGAATGATCACTTAATCTCAATTAATTGATAGATATTTTTAATTAATTAAATCACATGGTCATAATAAGTTGAAATGATGTAAAATTGAAATGTCATAATCCTTTTCTAATATTCACATATGGTTTTCTCAACTGGAAAAATATTGAATTGATTTTTTTTTATGATCTTCTTATGGAAGTTTTAAATAAATTCTGGCGAAAAATTTAGAAGTCTATAAAATAAATTAAGCTACAAAATTATTGTCAATCTGTCCTTAAAATGTTATTTGTACTACTTAAATTTATTACGAAAGATCTCGTAAGGTTTTTCAAAAAAATTACCCAAAAGTCATTTCACCAAATATTCATGGGCTAACATTAGCACACAGAGAATTGGTATATCCGTCTTTTGTCACTCGGGGACGAGTGATGGGTAAATTGGTATCTATTGCAATGACATGTTTCCTTCGTATAGAAATGCCAACGGGGAAAATTGGGACTGGATTTTTTTCCGTCGTATTTAAATTTTTCCAACCTTGTCTAGATTTGGAGGAAATTGGAGTAACTAATGTGTAGAGAAATCTGGTAGCAACCGGGAGAACCATTTCTAATTTGATTGCATGAGTAGTTACATAACTCGTTAAGAAATTCGTACGACTTTAAGATATACTTCTATATCACTAAATCATATTAGTTGATTAATAAGCATTCTCTTCTTTGTTTATAAGCTAACCATGGTAAAATAGTACGAAGTGACGTAAATAGCATGTGTAGGTAACACAAATTTATATCCTACAAATGAAGAACTTTTAGTAGAGAACTCTATAACCTTTTCAATGTGTCAACCTAATGCGAATTTAAATCAATCAGATTTCTTATATCTTTCTTTAATCTAACATCAAAATGTCATTTGTTAAAATTTTGTTGGGCCATAAAAACATGGGTTTTGCAATCTATGGGCCAAGATCAAAGGAATAAGTTAGACCATCATGATAAAATGGATGAATTTCAATTTTGTATATAAAGAAATATCGAGAAAAATTCATATATAACCAATTTTATGACCCTATTGAAGTAGTAGTTGAAATTTATAAAAAAAAAATTGTAACATTAATTTTATTTAAATTGACTTTAGACACACAAGTCTATTTTTCATACATACGCGTCTAAAATTTGGCATATAAACTAACTTCAAATAATATAAAAGTGAATTATTTCAACCATTTTTATATAAGTTCATGTCATATAAAATTGAACTTCGACTATTTTGGCATGAGGTTCAAATCATATATGGTTGAACTCATTTGATATTAAATTTCTTAATATTGTATGTTTTTTTTGTTTCTCAAAATGATATTACTTGGATAACGTAATAATTCAAGCAAAACATGTCTTGGCATCTTACAACAAATAGATCTTGAACCTCGAATAGAAAAACAAAGATGAAATATATGGCACTTGACCTTATCTAGCTCACAAATCATATTAGAGAGGTAAATGACTTTTCATTTGGGAGCTCATCTGCTCAATCAACCAATTTACCTTTGCGAGTCCTCCATAAATATTACGATATATTAGTAGAATATTTAAATGCTAAAAACTTATCTGGTCATGATGTTTAATCAAATCAACAAAGTCATATCATGTGTTTACTCATAAAATTTCATCAATTAATCATAATTAATTATTTCAATATTTTAATTTATTAGATCACTTAATCATAATAAATTGAATTAATTTAATGTAAACTATTGAATACATAGTTTGAAATGGCGTAAAAGTGTAACAATGTCTAATAAATGAAAATCTAGGTGATCACTACTACACATATAATAAAAAAAACAATTAACATATCATGTTATAATCAACATTTTTTGATGTTGACATAGAGTTTGCTCAATTGGTACAGATTTAATCTTAAAAAAATTGGGAAAATGTTTGAAATATATTTTAACTTTGATTGAAATTGCTGCAACAATACCAAACTTTGGGAATGACATTTTACCCCTACAGTATTTAATAGTGCATTTTAAAGGTATACATGTGCTCGTGTGGACATCATAAATATTGCATAATTATAAATAGTAACTTGTCCACGTGGACACATATTGTCACGCCCCGAGTCTACACCCTGGACATGGCTGGTGTAATGACCGGAAGGTCATTTTTGGAAATTTTAAATATTAGTGTAACTTGAGTTAATTAATCAATAGTTAATGGGTTAAAGTGATAATTTATTTAAAAACCTGTATTACTTAACCCATTTATATTAAAATAAGTAGTAGGTCTTTTCACTTTTAACATATAATTAATTTTAGAAAAACAAAAAGGATCATACAGAGAGGCGAATGGCACAATTCGAGGCCACAAGATAAGAGACCCATGCTTCAGGTAAATCCCAAAGTTTATTTTGTTTATGTATTATTTTTATAGGAAAAGAACATCATATTAATGGTTGGTGATGAGGTTTATTATTATATTAATATGTAAAATTACAAATTTGAAGGATTATAGTGGTCTTGTTTGAAAGTTTTAGGGGCATTGATTAATGATATGTTCTTTCCATGGTGAAAAGTAAATTGAAATTGGAAAATGCTATTGTGCATGTGATTTATACAATTAGATTGGATAGATTGTTAGTTACTGTGTGGGTATTAATGGTTAATTAATGGTTGCCGCCACTGTTCATAATCGGTTGGCTTCCATTAATGAATATTATTTCATTATCATGTTATAAAGTAAGTTTTGATATATTAAGAAGGTAATTAAATATTAGGTAATATCATTAGATTTACGGTATTGGAGAATGAAAACTTAAACCTAGACTTGAAATTTGGAAATATGAGGGTTGACATAATAATTGACATCAAAGTTTAGGAACTTGATTTTAGGTTGGTGTAGATTTTTCGGTCTAGGCCATACCTATAATAATATGGGTGTTGTTATTTTCGAAATCTTATTGTGACTATGCACTTGAATAGATTGCACTGATTTGGAAGATTAACATAATGGGAAGACTCAAGTCCCGGAGTAATCATTCGATTGTTTGAGGCAAGTGGATTTCTAAACCCTTGCTAAGTGTATGAAATGCGTGTATTTCCTTGTGGTATATGTTTGGGAGTAATGTGACTTGGTGATGGGTTGACTTGTCCACATTGATTTTTTTTTAATGATGAAAACAAAGGGTAATAAAAGGCAATGTGAATAATTATTTGTGTGTGATGTGTTGATAATGGAGAATGGTTTGAAAGGCTTGTTGAATCATTGTTGATGTTGTTGTGAAATGTTCAATGTTATGAAAATAGTCATATCCTCTTTATTTGTGTGAACATGTCATTTGCATTATTTTAAGACATGATTGTGAAAAGTGTTATGTTCATTGAGAAAGAATGAGAACTTAAAGAGGATGTACCATTTCGAGAGACGTATCGCGCGCCGCAATGGACACTATATTTCGAGGGACGTATCGCGCTCCGCGATGGACACTATATTTCGAGGGACGTATCGCGCGCCGCCATGGTTACTATTATCGAGGATCGTGTCGTGCGCCGCGACAGATGCATGGATAGATATGTCCCCCATGAGTCCCGGACTGAGAGATAGCGGATGTGTATCACTTGGTCAGACATGCATCATTATACTTGACATTGCATTCCATTGCATTGCACATACTTATCATTAGTGAACTTGATATTGTGTTTTGATGATCATGTGATTGCCTTTCTGCGGAACTTGTGATTGATGAATACTGAGATTGTTATTGAGGATATGTAATTTGTTGAAGTGTTGTTGTTGAGGATATGTAATTTGTTGAAGTGTTGTTATTGAGGATATGTAATTTGTTGAAGTATTGTTGTTAAGGATATGTAATTTGTTAAAGTATTGTTGTTGAGAATATGTAATTTGTTAAAGTGTTGTTGTGGAGGATATGTAATTTGTCTAAGTATTGTTGTTGAACTACGTGCTATGGAAACTGTGAGTTATTAGGTTGGGCTGATTTTTATGCAGGTTATAGTTGTGGAGATTTGGTTGGGGTGGTAGGAGTACCCGTATTTCATCCCCTTATCTTGTGTTTAGGGATTTACTTGTTGAGTACCGTGTTGTTTGGTACTCACCCCTTGCTCTACAATTTTTTGTAGGTTATGAGACTGGATTTTACACATATATACCTTGAAGATACACTAGTGCAGGGGGTAACAGGTCCTGCTCAAGGGTTGGATTGCTACGCCAATCTCGATTAAAGTTCGGATATATTTCGAACCCTTTTCTCTAAAAAATTGACCATCATATGATGAACAAAAAAAATTAAATCTTATGACCAATTGATAAATCAGGGACTAAGAATAAATTACTCATGGATAATTATTAACAGAAAAAATTTGCCACGTAATTCTTGCAAATCATCCATTGAAATGCCCTTGATAATATTTTTTTTTCCATAATTGTGGCTAAATAAAATTAATAGGAATTTTTAATATTAAATATAAAATTATTTGACTGTTATTTTGGTTTTTTCATAATATAGCAATGTTATTATATAAACATTGATGTACAAAAGTTAACAATTCGTCGTTTATTTGGATTTGCCCCCGAATTCCTTTGAACTAGGGTAGAAAAGTTTGGCGTTGTGTAATATTTTTACTGGGAATAATATATGGATTGTCTTAAAGGATTTTAAAAAATTATTAATAATATAAAAGGAATTATGTGATATGGCATCCCAATAGGAGAGAGATGACATTTTATTTCGTCAAGTATATTTTAAGGAAAATATTTACAACTGGATAATATTATAGTCCTAAAACAAACATAAGTGATATTATTAGGTAATTTCGCAAACATGGTGACTATCTAGGGAAATTACTCTTTGAATTGTTTAGAGACAAGAAAATTAGTTATAATGAATTATAAAAATTATCATAGAAGAATAAATATTCATTAAATAACTCATTAAACTTTTACCTCTTTAAACAAAAGTTAAAATTATAATAATATTATATACATGATAAAAACAAATTATCAAATTTTTTGATCCACAATTTTTTATTTTTTGTGTAAAATAATAATCAATAATTTTCTATATATAATTAGTTGTTAGTTTATCCATCATCAATAAATATATTTAGTAATTTTTTGTTAGTCATTGTTCTATTAAACAAAAAAAAAATAAAGGTGCGATGTTTTTCTAAAGTCATTTTGACTTTTATGGTAATGACATAAATTAAACTTGGTCAATGCATCTGAATTTTATATTAATTTGACTAGGACTACTATAACTCATTTTGTTTTTTCCTATTTAGTCGAGTTATATAATACTAATTCGATGACAATATTAATCTTACCATAAAATGTATGCACTAAACTCTCTATAAATTCCACAACTACATCAATAACAAATCACACATTTTCAGAGAATTTTGTCTCTCAAAACTATATTGAATAGCATTACATACATTCAAACAAAGAGAAAATGAATTCATCCAAAATTGTTCTTTTAATTTTATTATCTCTTACGCTTTTTCAAATGAAAGGTACATATTATAATTTTTTGCTACACTTAATAGTTTAACATTTTTCTTACGACGATAACTTTTATACAAACTTTTAATAAATTTTTTAATGGCTAACTTTTTTTTTTCAAATGTAGAGAATTTCGTGAATGGTACAGAGGAAGTATGCGGCCTCGTATTGCAACCATGTCACATTAATCGAGAGTGCAGCTTACCATGTCTGCGTGCGAATTATTACGTGGCTTTGTGCGTGCCTATACTTAAGTTTGGTCAAGTTAGTAATTATTGTTGTTGTGTTAATAGGTAAAATGAATATTCTTTCAAATTGAAGAATATTTATTTATTTATATATATATATATATGTTTCACTTAACTATATAATACAATAATATAATAGCAAAGTTTGAAGGGAAGTCAATTTTTTAATTTTAATACTTCATATACTTTTATTATGCTTTTACATACGGCTCAGAGTTTGATTAATGAAAATGCTATATCATATATATTTATCTCTATATGTGAGTGAGAAATAAAATAGTCATAATTCAATATTACATTTGTAAATTATAACATAGACTTTATAGTTTCAATAATATAAAATTCAAAATTATAATATCGGTAGTTTAATGAGTTTCTATTTAAATAAAGATTAAATTATTTAAATATAAATTTGAAATGTCTATCATTGCAAATTTTCTTACGCTAAATTACATATATGTGGACATGAAAATGATATTTGTGAGATAATTTTTTATCTAACAAAATTTTTGATTAGCCTGATTAAATATCAGTTACTTATTATATCTTATTTTACTTGATCTCCATATTATAATATAATTTATTTTATTATTACATATTAATAAAGTAATTTAATGTTGATTAGAGTATAAAAAATTATCATATATGTGTTAAAATATATGGACTAATATTTTTTTGCGGGTTCTCTTTTACTGAATGTGTAAATGGTAAATTTCGCTTCAATATAATAGTCCACAAATTAAATTACACTAGACAAATATGTGCGACGAGCACGACCAATGAAGTATGTAGGAGATCTGAATCCAAGACAAGACGAACTGTTTGAGAGATCACTTACTCAATCAACTCCGTCACCCTCGCAGATCCTCCACTAGTATTACTATGTATAATGATCCAAGCTATTGTAATTGTAGTAGTGTTCAATAATTTTTTTAGAAAAAACTCTTACTTCTCATCTATTTAATTAAGTTCTAGTATTAAATGTTAAAAACTTATTCAGCCTTAATGTTTGCATAAAATCAAAAGAAGAATGATATTGTTTGCACATAAAATTTCATCACTTAATCTCGATTAACTGATAGTTATTTTTAATTAATTAAATCACATGGTCATAATAAGTTGAAATGATGTAAAATTAAAATGTCATAATCCTTTTCTAATATTCATATATGGTTTTCTCAATTGGCGAAATATTTAATTAATTTTTTATGATCTTCTGATTGACGTCATAAATAAATTTTGGCAAAAAATGTAAAAGTCTATAAAATAAATTAAGCTACAAAATTATTGTCAATCTGACCTTAAAATGTTATTTGTACTACTTAAGTTTATTACGAAAGATCTCGTAAAGTTTTTCAAAAAAAATTACCCGGAAGTCATTTCACCAAATATTCATGGGCTAACATTAGCACACGGAGAATTGGTATCTCCATGTTTTATCACTCGGGGACGAGTGATGGGTAAATTGATATCTATAGTAATGACATTTTTCCTTCGTTATAGAAATACCAACGGGGAAAATTGGGACCGGATTTTTTTCCGTAGGATTTGAATTTTTCCAACCTTGTCTAGATTTGGAGGAAATTGAAGTCACTAAGGTGTAGAGAAATTTGGTAGCAACCGGGAGAACCATTTATAATTTTCATTGCATGAGTAGATAGTTAGCTCGTTAAGAAATTCGTACGACTTTAAGATGTACTTCTATATCACTAAATCATATTAGTTGATTAATAAGCATTCTCTTCTTTGTTTACAAGCTAACCATGGTAAAATAGTACGAAGTGACGTAAATAGCATGTGTAGGTAACACAAATTTATATCCTACAAATGAAGAACTTTTAGTAGAGAACGCTATAACCTTTTCAATGTGTCTACCTAATGCGAATTTAAATCAATCAGATTTCATATCTATTACTTTAATCTAACATCAAAATGTCACGTGTTAAAATTTTGTTGGACCATAAAAACATGGGTTTTGCAATCTATGGGCCAAGATCAAAGGAATAAGTTAACCCAACATGATATAAATGGATGAATTTCAATTTTGTATATAAAGAAATATCAGGAAAAATCCATATATAACCAATTTTATGACCCTATTGAAGTAGTAGTTGAAATTCATAAACTTTTTTTGTAACACTAATTGTATTTAAATTGACTTTAGGCACACAAGTCTATTTTTCATACATACGCGTCTAAAATTTGGCATATAAACTAACTCTAAATAATATGAAAGTGAATTATTTCAATCATATTTACAAAAGTTCATGAAATATAAAATTGAACTTCGACTATTTTGGCATGAGGTTCAAATCATATATGGTTGAACTCATTTGATATTAAATTTCTTAATATTGTAAGTTTTTTTTGTTTCTCAATATGATGATATTACTTGGATAACGTAATAATTCAAGAAAAACATGTCTTGGCATCTTACAACAAATAGATGTTGAACCTAGAAGAGAAAAATAAAAGTGAAATATAGGGTAGGTGGCCTTATCTAGTTCACAAATCATATTAGAGAGGTAAATAACTTTTCATTTGGGAGGTCATTTGCTCAATCAACCAATTCGCCTTTGTGAGTCCTCCATAAATATTACGATTTATTAGTAGAATATTTAAATGCTAAAAACTTATCTGGTCATAATGTTTAATCAAATCAACAAAGTCAGATCATGTGTTTACTCATAAAGTTTCATCACTTAATCATAATTAATTAGTTCAATATTTTAATTTATTAAATCACTTAATCATAATAAATTGAATTAATTTAATGTAAACCATTGAATACATAGTTTGAAATGGCGTAAAAGTGTAACGATGTCTAATAAATGAAAATCTAGGTGATCACTATTACACATATATTAAAAAAACAATTAACATATCATGTTATTATCAACATTTTTTAATGTTGACATAGAGTTTGATCAATTGGTACACATTTAATCTTACAAAATTGCGAAAATATTTAAAATATATCTGAACTTTGACTGAAATTGCTGCAATAATACCGAACTTTGGGAATGACATTTTACCCCTGAAATATTTAATAGTGCAATTTAAAGGTATACATGTGCTAGGGTGGACATAATAAATATTGCATCATTATAAATAGTAGCTTGTCCACGTGGACACATATTGTCACGTCCCGAGTCTACACCCTGGACGTGGCCGACACCCAATGACCATTGATTGACTTGAGCGAACCCTTGGTCTGTCTTGCTTAACTAGCGGAAGACTTATCTCATTATAAGAAAGAAACATTCTCAAAGAATAACTTAAAGTAAAATAACTTGGCCAAAATAGCTCTTAAGTCTCATATGATAAAATATCTATAAATAAATAGAGACTCAAACTGGACTATCTGACTAACTATCTGTCTATGAAGCATCTCCAATACTAGGATGCATGTTGTGACAAACCCCACAATATTCTATAAATGAAAAGACTGAAAGCAATAAAAGAGTCATCCGGATGTGAGGAGGCTCACCATTGACTTTGGATGCTCAAACTGGATCAACAAGGCGCTGGATGTTGATCCTAGTTACCTGACTCTGCATCATAAGACGATGCAGGCCAACTGGCATCAGTACATTGAATGTATGAGTATGCGAGTTTGAATGCTAAACAACAACTTTAAGCTTGAAAGAAATAAGATGAAATTTACCTTGGCTCTGCTAAACTCATGAATTACTAAACTAAATATAAAGCTAATAACAACACATATATATATATAAAGCTTTGTAAAACAGTAAAACAACTTAGTTCGTTAAAGAAAATGCAACAACAAACTCAACTTTACTTGTATATGAAAGTAATATAGTTTTTCTATGGGAGATTCTCTAACCGACAACCATCAGTATGAGCCTAAGCGATCGTACAATGTCTTACCTCACGTTGCAAGAGGATTGTCTGATACCTTGCCGTCAGTATAAAACCTGAACTACTAGGTGGATCCACCAGTCGATGCTAAAAAGTAGTAAGGAATCATCTAAAAAGTATGACGCTTATTCTGTCCATGTTTGCTACGTGGTTTATGAGGAATTGAGTTAATATGAACTCGCGTCGTCATATAGGTGCTCAATACTACTCCCAAAATACTTAGCTCATATGTTTTAAAAACAACTTCTTCTCTGGTTTGAGGTAATAAAACTTAGCTTTAAAAGCTCTCTTGGAAATCATGGTTTCCTTATTACATAAACTAGCCAAAGGCTCTGTTAAAAGTATATCTTCCTTCTTGCTCAAAATGTGAAAATATTTGCAACTCTTAGGGAATACTTAGTTCCCTTATAACTTTTGAGAAATGAACTCAACTCTTTACTCTTTGCTTAACTTGAAACTCTTGACCTTAACTCAACTCTTAGGGAATACATAGTTCATCTATATTTCTTGAAGGAAAGACTTCAACTTTTACTTTTTACTCTGACTTTTAACTTGAGCCTTAAAACAAAGTTAAAACGTTTAATAAAGACTCTTGGAAACTTATAGAAACTTTACTTTGACTTGCTTCTTAACTTCTAGACTTAACTCTTAACTTCTTTGATTTTGATCTTAACTTTTCTTGAATTATATTATGTATTCAAGGTTATGATTTGCGTTCTTTAGCGATTTCTAGGTGTTTAGAAATTATTTAAAGTATTAGAATCATCGGAAGGTGTTAATGTGCCTTAGAAGGACTTATAAGGGTTAAACTACGAAAACTAGGTTAAAAACGCCGATCCGAGCGCACTCGTGGCGCGTCTAGCCAGCCTCAGTTGACTGAGGCTTGATTCTGGTACAGTGGTGTCGTGCCGCTCCAGGCCCCAGTTAACTGAATCTCTCTTCTGGCGCACTGCAGGTGCGATCGCAAGTGCGTCTAACGAATTTTTCAACTCGTTCTGTGGCCCAAAAATGCCTAAACCTTCATGGTTTCATCCCCAAACCCCTAGGATCATCAATACCCATTAGATATAACTCGAAACAATATCGGAAACTACTAATCAACATCAATGTGCATGAAATCAACTCAACCAAAAAGGGATTCGACGAGATTATCAAGAATTCACTTCTAATCATGTAATCAATTCTAAAACTTCTGAACTGAAACAGGATTAGTGTGGGGATGAATTAACCCAACTCGAAAGATCTCACATACCTTGATAGGGATCACCCCTGACGAATTCCACTCGAAATCTCTTGGCGTTCTTTGGTGAAACCTTGATCTTTCTTCCTTGTCCTTCTTCTCTTCTCTTTTCTCCCAAATCCTAAACGTAAAAGAACTTTTCTAATCTGAACTAAAACTTATATTTACCCCAATTAGACCCTTAAAAAAATTACGAAATAAATTTATAAAAAGAATAGTTTGCCCTTCCTTACATACGGATTGGACTTCCTTTACTTCAACAGCCCAACTTCAGAAAGGCATATCTCTCTCATACGATATCGAAATCGTGCAAACTCGGGCCGTTGGAAAGGGTTTTCCAACCATATAAAGAACTAAGTCTAACTCATCCTGTTCTAGAAGTTATGACCTCTTGCAAATGACCAAGCACTAAATTTCTTAACTTTAGTAAATTTTTTATATTTTCCCCTTTCGTTCCAAAAGTGAAAGATTTTTGTTTCTTAGATTATTCTTTACTATTACGAGTTACGAGATGTTATACATATATACCTTGAAGATACACTAGTGCAGGGGGTAATAGGTCCTTCTCAAAGGTTGGGATTGCTACGCCAATCTCGATTAAAGTTGGGATATATTTCGAACTCTTTTGCTTAAAAATTTGACCATCATATGATGAACAAAAAAAAAATTAAATCTTATGACCAATTGATAAATCAGGGACTAAGAATAAATTACTCACGGATAATTAATAACAGAAAAAAATTGCCACGTAATTATTGAAAATCATCCATTGAAAATGCCCTTAATAATATATTTTTTTTTATAATTTGTGGCTAAATAAAATTAATAGGAATTTTTAATAATAACTATAAAATTATTTGACTGTTATTTTTTTTCTTCATAATATAGCAATGTTATTATATAAACATTGATGTACAAAAGTTAACAATTCGTTGTTGTTTATTTGGATTTGCCCCCGAATTCCTTAGAACTAGGGTAGAAAAGTTTGGCGCTGTGTAATTTTTTTACTGGGAATAATATATGGATTTTCTTAAAGGATTTTAAAAAATTATTAATAATATAAAAGGAATTATGTGATATGGCATCCCATTAGGAGAGAGATGACATTTTATTTCGTCAAGTATATTTTAAGGAAAATATTTACAACTGGATAATATTATAGTCCTAAAAAAAACATAAGTGATATTATTAGGTAATTTCGCAAACATGGGTGACTATCTAGGGAAATTACTCTTTGAATTGTTTAGAGACAAGAAAATTAGTTATAATGAATTATAAAAATTATCATAGAAGAATGAATATTCATTAAATAACTCATTAAACTTTTACCTCTTTAAAAAAAAGTTAAAATTGTAATAATATTATATACATGATAAAAACAAATTATCAAATTTTTTGATCCACAATGTTTTATTTTTTTGTGTAAAATAATAATCAATAATTTTCTATATATAATTAGTTGTTAGTTTATCCATCATCAATAAATACATTTAGTAATTTTTTGTTAGTCATTGTTCTATTAAACAAAATAAAAAAGGTGCGATGTTTTTCTAAATTCATTTTGACTTTTATGGTAATGACATAAATTAAACTTGGTCAATGCATCTGAATTTTATATTAATTTGACTAGGACTACTATAACTCATTTTGTTTTTTCCTATTTAGTCGAGTTATATAATACTAATTCGATGACAATATTAACCTTACCATAAAATGTATGCACTAAACTCTCTATAAATTCCACAACTACATCGATAACAAATCACACATTTTCAGAGAATTTTGTCTCTCAAAACTATATTGAATAGCATTACATACATTCAAACAAAGAGAAAATGAATTCATCCAAAATTGTTCTTTTAATTTTATTATCTCTTGTGCTTTTTCAAATGAAAGGTACATATTATAATTTTATGCTACACTTAACAGTTTAACATTTTTCTTACGACGATAACTTTTATACAAATTTTTAATAAATTTTTTAATGGCTAACTTTTATTTTTGAAATGTAGAGAATTTCGTGAATGGTACAGAGGAAGTATGCGGCCTCGTATTGCAACCATGTCACATTAATCGAGGGTGCAGCTTACCATGTCGGCGTGCGAATTATTACGTGGCTTTGTGTGTGCCTAAACTTAAGTTTGGTCAAGTTAGTAATTATTGTTGTTGTGTTAATAGGTAAAATGAATATTCTTTCAAATTGAAGAATATTTATTTATTTATATATATATATGTTTCATTTAACTATATAATACTATAATAAAATAGCAAAGTTTGAAGGGAAGTCAATTTTTTAATTTTAATACTTCATCGACTTTTATTATGCTTTTACATATGGCTCAGAGTTTGATTAATGAAAATGCTATATCATATATATTTATCTCTTTATGTGAGTGAGAAATAGAATAGTCATAATTCAATATTACATTTGTAAATTATAACATAGACTTTATAGTTTCAATAATATAAAATTCAAAATTATAACATCGGTAGTTTAATGAGTTTCTATTTTTAAATAAAGATTAAATTATTTAAATATAAATTTGAAATGTCTATCATTCCAAATTTTCTTACGCTAAAATTACATATATGTGGACATGAAAATGATATTTGTGAGATAATTTTTTATCTAACAAAAATTTTGATTAGCCTGATTAAATATCAGTTACTTATTATATCTTATTTTACTTGATCTCTATATTATAATATAATTTATTTTATTATTACATATTAATAAAGTAATTTAATGTTGATTAGAGTATAAAAGATTATCATATATACGTTAAAATATATGGACTAATATTTTTTGCGGGTGCTCTTTTACTGAGTGTGTAAATGGTAAATTTCGCTTCAATATAATAGTCCACAAATTAAATTACACTAGACAAATATGTGCGACGAGCACGACCAATGAAGTATGTAGGAGATCTGAATCCAAGACAAGACGAACTGTTTGAGAGATCACTTACTCAATCAACTCCGTCACCCTCGCAGATCCTCCACTAGTATTACTATGTATCATGATCCAAGCTATTGTAATTGTAGTAGTGTTCAATATTTTTTTTTAGAAAAACCTCTTACTTCTCATCTATTTAATTAAGTTCTAGTATTAAATGTTAAAAACTTATTCAGCCTTAATATTTGCATAAAATCAAAAGAAGAATGATATTGTTTGCACATAAGATTTCATCACTTAATCTCGATTAATTGATAGATATTTTTAATTAATTAAATCACATGGTCATAATAAGTTGAAATGATGTAAAATTGAAATGTCATAATCCTTTTCTAATATTCACATATGGTTTTCTCAATTAGCGAAATATTTAATTAATTTTTTATGATCTTCTGATTGACGTCATAAATAAATTTTGGCAAAAAATTTAAAAGTCTATAAAATAAATTAAGCTACAAAATTATTGTCAATCTGACCTTAAAATGTTATTTGTACTACTTAAATTTATTACGAAAGATCTCGTAAAGTTTTTCAAAAAAATTACCCTAAAGTCATTTCACTAAATATTCATGGGCTAACATTAGCACACGGAGAATTGGTATCTCCATGTTTTGTCACTCGGGGACGAGTGATGGGTAAATTGGTATCTATAGTAATGACATGTTTCCTTCGTTATAGAAATACCAAAGGGGGAAATTGGGACCGGATTTTTTTCCGTAGTATTTGAATTTTTCCAACCTTGTCTAGATTTGGAGGAAATTGGAGTCACTAAGGTGTAGAGAAATTTGGTAGCAACCGGGAGAACCATTTATAATTTTCATTGCATGAGTAGATAGTTAGCTCGTTAAGAAATTCGTACGACTTTAAGATATACTTTTATATCACTAAATCATATTTAGTTGATTAATAAACATTCTCTTCTTTGTTTATAAGCTAACCATGGTAAAATAGAACAAAGTGACGTAAATACCATGTGTAGGTAACACAAATTTATATCCTACAAATGAAGAACTTTTTAGTAGAGAACGCTAACCTTTTCAATGTGCCTACCTAATGCGAATTTAAATCAATCAGATTTCATATATATTTCTTTAATCTAACATCAAAATGTCATGTGTTAAAATTTTGTTGGGCCATAAAAACATGGGTTTTGCAATCTATGGGCCAAGATCAAAGGAATAAGTTAGCCCAACATGATATAAATGGATGAATTTCAATTTTGTATATAAAGAAATATCAGGAAAAATCCATATATAACCAATTTTATGACCCTATTGAAGGAGTAGTTGAAATTCATAAACTTTTTTTGTAACATTAGTTTTATTTAAATTGACTTTAGGCACACAAGTCTATTTTTCATACATACGCGTCTAAAATTTGGCATATAAACTAACTCTAAATAATATAAAAGTGAATTATTTCAATCATTTTTACTTAAGTTCATGTCATATAAAATTGAATTTCGACTATTTTGGCATGAGGTTCAAATCATATATGGTTGAACTCATTTGATATTAAATTTCTTAATATTGTAAGTTTTTTTTTGTTTCTCAATATGATATTACTTGGATAACGTAATAATTCAAGAAAAACATGTCTTGGCATCTTACAACAAATAGATGTTGAACCTAGAAGAGAAAAATAAAGGTGAAATATAGGGCAGGTGGCCTTATCTAGTTCACAAATCATATTAGAGAGGTAAATGACTTTTCATTTGGAACCAATTCGCCTTTGTGAGTCCTCCATAAATATTACGATATAGGAGTAGAATATTTAAATGCTAAAAACTTATCTGGTCATGATGTTTAATCAAATCAACAAAGTCATATCATGTGTTTACTCATAAAGTTTCATCACTTAATCATAATTAATTATTTTAATATTTTAATTTATTAAATCACTTAATCATAATAAATTGAATTAATTTAATGTAAACTATTGAATACATAGTTTGAAATGGCGTAAAAGTGTAACGATGTCTAATAAATGAAAATCTAGGTGATCACTACTACACATATATTAAAAAATCAATTAACATATCATGTTATAATAAACATTTTTTAATGTTGACATAGAGTTTGATCAATTGGTACACATTTAATCTTACAAAACTGCGAAAATATTTGAAATATATCTGAACTTTGATTGAAATTGCTGCAACAATACCGAACTTTGGGAATGACATTTTACCCCTGCAATATTTAATAGTGCATTTTAAAGGTATACGTGTGCTAGTGTGGACATAATAAATATTGCATCATTATAAATAGTAGCTTGTCCACGTGGACACATATTGTCACGCCCCGAGTCTACACCCTGGACGTGGCCGGCACCCAATGACCATTGATTGCCTTGAGCGAACCCTTGGTCTGTCTTGCTTAACTAGCGGAAGACTTATCTCATTATAAGAAAGAAACATTCTCAAAGAATAACTTAAAGTAAAATAACTTGGCCAAAATAGCTCTTAAGTCTCATATGATAAAATATCTATAAATAAAATAGAGACTCAAACTGGACTATCTGACTAACTATCTGTCTATGAAGCATCTCCAATACTAGGATGCATGTTGTGACAAACCCCACAACATTCTATAAATGAAAAGACTGAAAGCAATAAAAGAGTCATCCGGATGCGAGGAGGCTCACCACTGACTTTGGATGCTCAAACTGTATCAACAAGGCGCTGGATGTTGATCCTAGTTACCTGACTCTGCATCATAAGACGATGCAGGCCAACTGGCATCAGTACATTGAATGTATGAGTATGCGAGTTTGAATGCTAAACAACAACTTTAAGCTTGAAAGGAATAAGATGAAATTTACCTTGGCTCTGCTAAACTCATGAATTACTAAACTAAATATAAAGCAAATAACAACACATGACATATATATATATATATATATATATATATATATATATATATAAAACTCAACTTTACTTGTATATAAAAGTAATATAAGTTTTCTATGGGAGATTCTCTAACCGACAACCATCAGTATGAGCCTAAGCGATCGTACAACGTCTTACCTCACGGGTCGTCTGATACCTCGCCGTAAGTATAAAACCTGAACTACTAAGTGGATCCACCAGTCGATGCTAAAAAGTAATAAGGAATCATCTAAAAAGTATGACTCTTCTTCTGTCCATGTTTGCTACGTGGTTTATGGGGTATTGAGTTAATATGAACTCGCGTCGTCATATAGGTGCTCAATACTACTCCCAAAATACTTAGCTCATATGTTTTAAAAACAACTTCTTCTCTGGTTTGAGGTAATCAAACTTAGCTTTAAAAGCTCTCTTGGAAATCATGGTTTCCTTATTACAAAAACTAGCCAAAGGCTCTGTTAAAAGTATAGCTTCCTTCTTCTTGCTCAAAATGTGAAAATATTTGCAACTCTTAGGGAATACTTAGTTCCCTTATAACTTTTGAGAAATGAACTCAACTCTTTACTCTTTGCTTAACTTGAAACTCTTGACCTTAACTCAACTCTTAGGGAATACATAGTTCATCTATATTTCTTGAAGGAAAGACTTCAACTTTTACTTTTTACTCTGACTTTTAACTTGAGCCTTAAAACAAAGTTAAAACGTTTAATAAAGACTCTTGGAAACTTATAGAAACTTTACTTTGACTTGCTTCTTAACTTCTAGACTTAACTCTTAACTCCTTTGATTTTGATCTTAACTTTTCTTGAATTGTATTATGTATTCAAGGTTATGATTTGCGTTCTTTAGCGATTTCTAGGTGTTTAGAAATTATTTAAAGTTATTAGAATCATCGGAAGGTGTTAATGTGCCTTAGAAGGACTTATAAGGGTTAAACTACGAAAACTAGGTGAAAAACGCCGATCCGGGCGCACTCGTGGCGCGTCTCGCCAGCCTCAGTTGACTGAGGCTTGATTCTGGCATAGTGGTGTCGTGCCGCTCCAGGACCCAGTTAACTGAATCTCTCTTCTGGCGCACTGCAGGTGCGACCGCAAGTGCGTCTAACGAATTTTTCAACTCGTTCTGTGGCCCAAAAATGCCTAAACCTTCATGGTTTCATCCCCAAACCCCTAGGATCATCAATACCCATTAGATATAACTCGAAACAATATCAGAAACTACTAATCAACATCAATGTGCATGAAATCAACTCAACCAAAAAGGGATTCGACGAGATTATCAAGAATTCACTTCTAATCATGTAATCAATTCTAAAACTTCTGAACTGAAACAGGATAAGTGTGGGGATGAATTAACCCAACACGAAAGATCTCACATACCTTGATAGGGATCACCCCTGACGAATTCCACTCGAAATCTCTTGGCGTTCTTTGGTGAAACCTTGATCTTTCTTCCTTGTCCTTCTTCTCTTCTCTTTTCGCCCAAACCCTAAACGTAAAAGAACTTTTCTAATCTGAACTAAAACTTATATTTACCCCAATTAGACCCTTAAAAAAATTACGAAATAAATTTATAAAAAGAATAGTTTGCCCTTCCTTACATACGGATTGGACTTCCCTTACTTCAACAGCCCAACTTCAAAAAGGCATATCTCTCTCATACGATATCGAAATCGTGCAAACTCGGGCCGTTGGAAAGGGTTTTCCAACCATATAAAGAACTAAGTCTAACTCATCCTGTTCTAGAAGTTATGACCTCTTGCAAATGACCAAGCACTAAATTTCTTAACTTTAGTAAATTTTTCATATTTTCCCCTTTAGTTCCAAAAGTGAAAGATTTTTGTTTCTTAGATTATTCTTTACTATTACGAGTTACGAGATGTTACACATATATACCTTGAAGATACACTAGTGCAGGGGGTAATAGGTCCTTCTCAAAGGTTGGGATTGCTACGCCAATCTCGATTAAAGTTGGGATATATTTCGAACTCTTTTGCTTAAAAAATTGACCATCATATGATGAACAAAAAAAAATTAAATCTTATGACCAATTGATAAATCAGGGACTAAGAATAAATTACTCACGGATAATTATTAACAGAAAAAATTTGCCACGTAATTATTGCAAATCATCCATTGAAAATGCCCTTGATAATATATTTTTTTTCATAATTTGTAGCTAAATAAAATTAATAGGAATTTTTAATATTAACTATAAAATTATTTGACTGTTATTTCGGTTTTTTCATAATATAGCAATGTTATTATATAAACATTGATGTACAAAAGTTAACAATTCGTTGTTGTTTATTTGGATTTGCCCCCGAATTCCTTAGAACTAGGGTAGAAAAGTTTGGCGCTGTGTAATTTTTTTACTGGGAATAATATATGGATTGTCTTAAAGGATTTTAAAAAATTATTAATAATATAAAAGGAATTATGTGATATGGCATCCCATTAGGAGAGAGATGATATTTTATTTCGTCAAGTATATTTTAAGGAAAATATTTACAACTGGGTAATATTATAGTCCTAAAAAAAACATAAGTGATATTATTAGGTAATTTCGCAAATATGGGTGACTATCTAGGGAAATTACTCTTTGAATTGTTTAGAGACAAGAAAATTAGTTATAATGAATTATAAAAATTATCATAGAAGAATGTATATTCATTAAATAACTCATTAAACTTTTACCTCTTTAAACAAAAGTTAAAATTATAATAATATTATATACATGATAAAAACAAATTATCAAATTTTTTGATCCACAATTTTTTATTTTTTTGTGTAAAATAATAATCAATAATTTTCTATATATAATTAGTTGTTAGTTTATCCATCATCAATAAATACATTTAGTAATTTTTTGTTAGTCATTGTTCTATTAAACAACAACAAAAAAAAAAGGTGCGATGTTTTTCTAAATTCATTTTGACTTTTATGGTAATGACATAAATTAAACTTGGTCAATGCATCTGAATTTTATATTAATTTGACTAGGACTACTATAACTCATTTTGTTTTTTCCTATTTAGTCGAGTTATATAATACTAATTCGATGACAATATTAACCTTGCCATAAAATGTATGCACTAAACTCTCTATAAATTCCACAACTACATCAATAACAAATCACACATTTTCAGAGAATTTTGTCTCTCAAAACTATATTGAATAGCATTACATACATTCAAACAAAGAGAAAATGAATTCATCCAAAATTGTTCTTTTAATTTTATTATCTCTTGTGCTTTTTCAAATGAAAGGTACATATTATAATTTTATGCTACACTTAATAGTTTAACATTTTTCTTACGACGATAACTTTTACACAAATTTTTAATAAATTTTTTAATGGCTAACTTTTTTTTTTTTGAAATGTAGAGAATTTCGTGAATGGTACAGAGGAAGTATGCGGCCTCGTATTGCAACCATGTCACATTAATCGAGAGTGCAGCTTACCATGTCGGCGTGCGAATTATTACGTGGCTTTGTGTGTGCCTAAACTTAAGTTTGGTCAAGTTAGTAATTATTGTTGTTGTGTTAATAGGTAAAATGAATATTCTTTCAAATTGAAGAATATTTATTTATTTATATATATATATATATGTTTCATTTAACTATATAATACTATAATAAAATAGCAAAGTTTGAAGGGAAGTCAATTTTTTAATTTTAACACTTCATCGACTTTTATTATGCTTTTACATATGGCTCAGAGTTTGATTAATGAAAATGCTATATCATATATATTTATCTCTTTATGTGAGTGAGAAATAGAATAGTCATAATTCAATATTACATTTGTAAATTATAACATAGACTTTATAGTTTCAATAATATAAAATTCAAAATTATAACATCGGTAGTTTAATGAGTTTCTATTTTTAAATAAAGATTAAATTATTTAAATATAAATTTGAAATGTCTATCATTCCAAATTTTCTTACGCTAAAATTACATATATGTGGACATGAAAATGATATTTGTGAGATAATTTTTTATCTAACAAAAATTTTGATTAGCCTGATTAAATATCAGTTACTTATTAAATCTTATTTTACTTGATCTCTATATTATAATATGATTTATTTTATTATTACATATTAATAAAGTAATTTAATGTTGATTAGAGTATAAAAGATTATCATATATACGTTAAAATATATGGACTAATATTTTTTGCGGGTGCTCTTTTACTGAGTGTGTAAATGGTAAATTTCGCTTCAATATAATAGTCCACAAATTAAATTACACTAGACAAATATGTGCGACGAGCACGACCAATGAAGTATGTAGGAGATCTGAATCCAAGACAAGACGAACTGTTTGAGAGATCACTTACTCAATCAACTCCGTCACCCTCGCAGATCCTCCACTAGTATTACTATGTATCATGATCCAAGCTATTGTAATTGTAGTAGTGTTCAATATTTTTTTTTAGAAAAACCTCTTACTTCTCAGCTATTTAATTAAGTTCTAGTATTAAATGTTAAAAACTTATTCAGCCTTAATGCATAAAATCAAAAGAAGAATGATATTGTTTGCACATAAGATTTCATCACTTAATCTCGATTAATTGATAGATATTTTTAATTAATTAAATCACATGGTCATAATAAGTTGAAATGATGTAAAATTGAAATGTCATAATCCTTTTCTAATATTCACATATGGTTTTCTCAATTAGCGAAATATTTAATTAATTTTTTATGATCTTCTGATTGACGTCATAAATAAATTTTGGCAAAAAATTTAAAAGTCTATAAAATAAATTAAGCTACAAAATTATTGTCAATCTGACCTTAAAATGTTATTTGTACTACTTAAATTTATTACGAAAGATCTCGTAAAGTTTTTCAAAAAAATTACCCTAAAGTCATTTCACTAAATATTCATGGGCTAACATTAGCACACGGAGAATTGGTATCTCCATGTTTTGTCACTCGGGGACGAGTGATGGGTAAATTGATATCTATAGTAATGACATGTTTCCTTCGTTATAGAAATATCAAAGGGGGAAATTGGGACCGGATTTTTTTTCGTAGTATTTGAATTTTTCCAACCTTGTCTAGATTTGGAGGAAATTGGAGTCACTAAGGTGTAGAGAAATTTGGTAGCAACCGGGAGAACCATTTATAATTTTCATTGCATGAGTAGATAGTTAGCTCGTTAAGAAATTCGTACGACTTTAAGATATACTTTTATATCACTAAATCATATTTAGTTGATTAATAAACATTCTCTTCTTTGTTTATAAGCTAACCATGGTAAAATAGAACAAAGTGACGTAAATACCATGTGTAGGTAACACAAATTTATATCCTACAAATGAAGAACTTTTTAATAGAGAACGCTAACCTTTTCAATGTGCCTACCTAATGCGAATTTAAATCAATCAGATTTCATATATATTTCTTTAATCTAACATCAAAATGTCATGTGTTAAAATATTGTTGGGCCATAAAAACATGGGTTTTGCAATCTATGGGCCAAGATCAAAGGAATAAGTTAGCCCAACATGATATAAATGGATGAATTTCAATTTTGTATATAAAGAAATATCAGGAAAAATCCATATATAACCAATTTTATGATCCTATTGAAGGAGTAGTTGAAATTCATAAACTTTTTTTGTAACATTAGTTTTATTTAAATTGACTTTAGGCACACAAGTCTATTTTTCATACATACGCGTCTAAAATTTGGCATATAAACTAACTCTAAATAATATAAAAGTGAATTATTTCAATCATTTTTACTTAAGTTCATGTCATATAAAATTAAATTTCGACTATTTTGGCATGAGGTTCAAATCATATATGGTTGAACTCATTTGATATTAAATTTCTTAATATTGTAAGTTTTTTTTATTTCTCAATATGATATTACTTGGATAACGTAATAATTCAAGAAAAACATGTCTTGGCATCTTACAACAAATAGATGTTGAACCTAGAAGAGAAAAATAAAGGTGAAATATAGGGCAGGTGGCCTTATCTAGTTCACAAATCATATTAGAGAGGTAAATGACTTTTCATTTGGGAGGTCATTTGCTCAATCAACCAATTCGCCTTTGTGAGTCCTCCATAAATATTACAATATAGGAGTAGAATATTTAAATGCTAAAAACTTATCTGGTCATGATGTTTAATCAAATCAACAAAGTCATATCATGTGTTTACTCATAAAGTTTCATCACTTAATCATAATTAATTATTTTAATATTTTAATTTATAAAATCACTTAATCATAATAAATTGAATTAATTTAATGTAAACTATTGAACACATAGTTTGAAATGGCGTAAAAGTGTAACGATGTCTAATAAATGAAAATCTAGGTGATCACTACTACACATATATTAAAAAATCAATTAACATATCATGTTATAATAAACATTTTTTAATGTTGACATAGAGTTTGATCAATTGGTACACATTTAATCTTACAAAACTGTGAAAATATTTGAAATATATCTGAACTTTGATTGAAATTGCTGCAACAATACCGAACTTTGGGAATGACATTTTACCCCTGCAATATTTAATAGTGCATTTTAAAGGTATACGTGTGCTAGTGTGGACATAATAAATATTGCATCATTATAAATAGTAGCTTGTCCACGTGGACACATATTGTCACGCTCCGAGTCTACACCCTGGACGTGGCCGGCACCCAATGACCATTGATTGCCTTGAGCGAACCCTTGGTCTGTCTTGCTTAACTAGCAGAAGACTTATCTCATTATAAGAAAGAAACATTCTCAAAGAATAACTTAAAGTAAAATAACTTGGCCAAAATAGTTCTTAAGTCTCATATGATAAAATATCTATGAATAAAATAGAGACTCAAACTGGACTATCTGACTAACTATCTGTCTATGAAGCATCTCCAATACTAGGATGCATGTTGTGACAAACCTCACAACATTCTAAAAATGAAAAGACTGAAAGCAATAAAAGAGTCATCCGGATGCGAGGAGGCTCACCACTGACTTTGGATGCTCAAACTGGATCAACAAGGCGCTGGATGTTGATCCTAGTTACCTGACTCTGCATCATAAGACGATGCAGGCCAACTGTGGCATCAGTACATTGAATGTATGAGTATGCGAGTTTGAATGCTAAACAACAACTTTAAGTTTGAAAGGAATAAGATGAAATTTACCTTGGCTCTGCTAAACTCATGAATTACTAAACTAAATATAAAGCAAATAACAACACATGACATATATATATATATATATATATATATATATATATATATATATATATATATATATATATAACTCAACTTTACTTGTATATAAAAGTAATATAGTTTTTCTATGGGAGATTCTCTAACCGACAACCATCCGTATGAGCCTAAGCGATCGTACAACGTCTTACCTCACATTGCAAGAGGGTCGTCTGATACCTCGCCGTAAGTATAAAACCTGAACTACTAAGTGGATCCACCAGTCGATGCTAAAAAGTAGTAAGGAATCATCTAAAAAGTATGACTCTTCTTCTGTCCATGTTTGCTACGTGGTTTATGGGGTATTGAGTTAATATGAACTCGCGTCGTCATATAGGTGCTCAATACTACTCCCAAAATACTTAGCTCATATGTTTTAAAAACAACTTCTTCTCTAGTTTGAGGTAATCAAACTTAGCTTTAAAAGCTCTCTTGGAAATCATGGTTTCCTTATTACAAAAACTAGCCAAAGGCTCTGTTAAAAGTATAGCTTCCTTCTTCTTGCTCAAAATGTGAAAATATTTGCAACTCTTAGGGAATACTTAGTTCCCTTATAACTTTTGAGAAATGAACTCAACTCTTTACTCTTTGCTTAACTTGAAACTCTTGACCTTAACTCAACTCTTAGGGAATACATAATTCATCTATATTTCTTGAAGGAAAGACTTCAACTTTTACTTTTTACTCTGACTTTTAACTTGAGCCTTAAAACAAAGTTAAAACGTTTAATAAAGACTCTTGGAAACTTATAGAAACTTTACTTTGACTTGCTTCTTAACTTCTAGACTTAACTCTTAACTCCTTTGATTTTGATCTTAACTTTTCTTGAATTGTATTATGTATTCAAGGTTATGATTTGCGTTCTTTAGCGATTTCTAGGTGTTTAGAAATTATTTAAAGTTATTAGAATCATCGAAAGGTGTTAATGTGCCTTAGAAGGACTTATAAGGGTTAAAGTACGAAAACTAGGTGAAAAACGCCGATCCGGGCGCACTCGTGGCGCGTCTCGCCAGCCTCAGTTGACTGAGGCTTGATTCTGGTATAGTGGTGTCGTGCCGCTCCAGGACCCAGTTAACTGAATCTCTCTTCTGGCGCACTGCAGGTGCGACCGCAAGTGCGTCTAACGAATTTTTCAACTCGTTCTGTGGCCCAAAAATGCCTAAACCTTCATGGTTTCATCCCCAAACCCCTAGGATCATCAATACCCATTAGATATAACTCGAAACAATATCAGAAACTACTAATCAACATCAATGTGCATGAAATCAACTCAACCAAAAAGGGATTCGACGAGATTATCAAGAATTCACTTCTAATCATGTAATCAATTCTAAAACTTCTGAACTGAAACAGGATAAGTGTGGGGATGAATTAACCCAACACGAAAGATCTCACATACCTTGATAGGGATCACCCCTGACGAATTCCACTCGAAATCTCTTGGCGTTCTTTGGTGAAACCTTGATCTTTCTTCCTTGTCCTTCTTCTCTTCTCTTTTCGCCCAAACCCTAAACGTAAAAGAACTTTTCTAATCTGAACTAAAACTTATATTTACCCCAATTAGACCCTTAAAAAAAATACGAAATAAATTTATAAAAAGAATAGTTTGTCCTTCCTTACATACGGATTGGACTTCCCTTACTTCAACAGCCCAACTTCAAAAAGGCATATATCTCTCATACGATATCGAAATCGTGCAAACTCGGGCCGTTGGAAAGGGTTTTCCAACCATATAAAGAACTAAGTCTAACTCATCCTGTTCTAGAAGTTATGACCTCTTGCAAATGACCAAGCACTAAATTTCTTAACTTTAGTAAATTTTTCATATTTTCCCCTTTAGTTCCAAAAGTGAAAGATTTTTGTTTCTTAGATTATTCTTTACCATTACGAGTTACGAGATGTTACACATATATACCTTGAAGATACACTAGTGCAGGGGGTAATAGGTCCTTCTCAAAGGTTGGGATTGCTACGCCAATCTCGATTAAAGTTGGGATATATTTCGAACTCTTTTGCTTAAAAAATTGACCATCATATGATGAACAAAAAAAAATTAAATCTTATGACCAATTGATAAATCAGGGACTAAGAACAAATTACTCACGGATAATTATTAACAGAAAAAATTTGCCACGTAATTATTGCAAATCATCCATTGAAAATGCCCTTGATAATATATTTTTTTCATAATTTCTGGCTAAATAAAATTAATTGGAATTTTTAATATTAACTATAAAATTATTTGACTGTTATTTCGGATTTTTCATAATATAGCAATGTTATTATATAAACATTGATGTACAAAAGTTAACAATTCGTTGTTGTTTATTTGGATTTGCCCCCGAATTCCTTAGAACTAGGGTAGAAAAGTTTGGCGCTGTGTAATTTTTTTACTCGGAATAATATATGGATTGTCTTAAATGATTTTAAAAAATTATTAATAATATAAAAGGAATTATGTGATATGGCATCCCATTAGGAGAGAGATGATATTTTATTTCGTCAAGTATATTTTAAGGAAAATATTTACAACTGGGTAATATTATAGTCCTAAAAAAAACATTAGTGATATTATTAGGTAATTTCGCAAACATGGGTGACTATCTAGGGAAATTACTCTTTGAATTGTTTACAGACAAGAAAATTAATTATAATGAATTATAAAAATTATCATAGAAGAATGAATATTCTTTAAATAACTCATTAAATTTTTATCTCTTTCGATAAATTTTTTAATCCACAATTTTTTTATTTTTTGTGTAAAATAATAATCAATAATTTTCTATATATAATTAGTTGTTAGTTTAGCCATCATCAATAAATACATTTAGTTTGACTAGGACTACTATAACTCATTTTGTTTTTTCCTATTTAGTCGAGTTATATAATACTAATTCGATGACAATATTAACCTTACCATAAAATGTATGCACTAAACTCTCTATAAATTCCACAACTACATCAATAACAAATCACACATTTTCAGAGAATTTTGTCTCTCAAAACTATATTGAGTAGCATTACATACATTCAAACAAAGAGAAAATGAATTCATCCAAAATTGTTCTTTTAATTTTATTATCTCTTGTGCTTTTTCAAATGAAAGGTACATATTATAATTTTATGCTACACTTAATAGTTTAACATTTTTCTTACGACGATAACTTTTATACAAATTTTTAATAAATTTTTTAATGGCTAACTTTTTTTTTTGAAATGTAGAGAATTTCGTGAATGGTACAGAGGAAGTATGCGGCCTCGTATTGCAACCATGTCACATTAATCGAGAGTGCAGCTTACCATGTCGGCGTGCGAATTATTACGTGGCTTTGTGTGTGCCTAAACTTAAGTTTGGTCAAGTTAGTAATTATTGTTGTTGTGTTAATAGGTAAAATGAATATTCTTTCAAATTGAAGAATATTATTTATTTATATATATATATGTTTCATTTAACTATTTAATACTATAATAAAATAGCAAAGTTTGAAGGGAAGTCAATTTTTTAATTTTAATACTTCATCGACTTCTATTATGCTTTTACATATGGCTCAGAGTTTGATTAATGAAAATGCTATATCATATATATTTATCTCTTTATGTGAGTGAGAAATAGAATAGTCATAATTCAAGATTACATTTGTAAATTATAACATAGACTTTATAGTTTCAATAATATAAAATTCAAACTTATAACATTGGTAGTTTAATGATTTTCAATTTTTAAATAAAGATTAAATTATTTAAATATAAATTTGAAATGTCTATCATTCCAAATTTTCTTATGCTAAAATTAAGTATATGTGGACATGAAAATGATATTTGTGAGATAATTTTTTATCTAACATAAATTTTGATTAGTCTAATTAAATATCAATTACTTATTATATCTTATTTTACTTGATCTCTCTATTATAATATAATTTATTTTATTTGTTCATATTAATAAAGTAATCTAATGTTGATTAGAGTATAAAAAATTATCATATATACGTTAAAATATATGGACTAATATTTTTTGCGGGTGTTCTTTTACTGAGTGTGTAAATGATAAATTTCGCTTCAATACAATAGTCCACAAATTAAATTACACTAGACAAATATGTGCGACGAGCACGGCCAATGAAGTATGTAGGAGATATGCATCCAAGACAAGACTAACTGTTTGAGAGATCACATACTCAATCAACTCCGTCACCCTCGCAGATCCTTGACTAGTATTACTATGTATCATGATCAAAGCTATTGTAATTGTAGTAGTGTTCAATAAAAAATTTTTAGAAAAACCTCTTACTTCTCATCTATTTAATTAAGTTCTAGTATTAAATGTTAAAAACTTATTCAGCCTTAATATTTACATAAAATCAAAAGAAGAATGATATTGTTTGCACATAAAATTTCATCACTTAATCTCGGTTAATTGATAGATATTTTTAATTAATTAAATCACATGGTCATAATAAGTTGAAATGATGTAAAATTGAAATGTCATAATCCTTTTCTAATATTCACATATGGTTTTCTCAATTGGGAAAATATTTAATTAATTTTTTTAATGATCTTCTGATGGACGTCTTAAATAAATTTTGGCGAAAAATTTAAAAGTCTATAAAATAAATTAAGCTACAAAATTATTGCCAATCTGTCCTTAAAATGTTATTTGTACTACTTAAATTTATTACGAAAGATCTCGTAAAGTTTATAAACAACTTACCCGAAAGTCATTTCACCAAATATTCATGGCTAACATTAGCACACGGAGAATTGGTATCTCTGTGTTTTGTCACTCGGGGACGAGTGATGGGTAAATTGGTATCTATTGTAATGACATGTTTCCTTCGTTATAAAAATGTCAACGGGGTAATTGGACCGGATTGTTTTTCCGTAGTATTTGAATTTTTTCAACATTGTCTAGATTTGGAGAAAATTGGAGTCACTAAGGTGTAGAGAAATCTAGTAGCAACCGGGAGAACCATTTATAATTTTGATTGCATGAGTAGTTAGATAACTCGTTAAAAATTCGTACTACTTTAAGATATACTTTTATATCACTAAATCATATTTAGTTGATTAATAAACATTCTGTTCTTTGTTTATAAGCTAACCATGGTAAAATAGTACGAAGTGACGTAAATACCATGTGTAGGTAACACAACTTTACATCCTACAAATGAAGAACTTTTTAGTAGAGAACGCTATAACCTTTTTAATGTGCCTACCTAATGCAAATTTAAATCAATCAGATTTCTTATATATTTCTTTAAACTAGCATCAAAATGTCATTTGTTAAAATTTTGTTGGGCCATAAAAATATGGGTTTTGCAATCTATGGGCCAAGATTAAAGAAATAAGTTAGCCCAACATGATATAAATGGATGAATTTCAATTTTGCATATAAAGAAATATCAGGAAAAATCCATATATAACCAATTTTATGAACCTATTGAAGGAGTAGTTGAAATTCATAAACTTTTTTTGTAACACTAATTGTATTTAAATTGACTTTAGGCACACAAGTCTATTTTTCATACATACGCGTCTAAAATTTGGCATATAAACTAACTTCAAATAATATGAAAGTGAATTATTTCAATCATATTTACAAAAGTTCATGAAATATAAAATTGAACTTCGACTATTTTGGCATAGGTTCAAATCATATATGCTTGAACTCATTTGATATTAAATTTCTTAATATTGTATGTTTTTTTTTGTTTCTCAAAATGATATTACTTGGATAACTTAATAATTCAAGCAAAACATGTCTTGCCATCTTACAACAAATAGATCTTGAACCTAGAACAGAAAAATAAAGGTGAAATATGGAACAGGTGGCCTTATCTAGCTCACAAATTATATTAGAGAGGTAAATGACTTTTCATTTGGGAGGTCATTTGCTCAATCAACCAATTCGCCTTTGCGAGTCCTCCATAAATATATCGATATAGGAGTAGAATATTTAAATGCTAAAAACTTATCTGGTCTTGATGTTTAATCAAATCAACAAAGTCATATCATGTGTTTACTCATAAAGTTTCATCACTTAATCATAATTAATTATATCAATAGTTTAATTTATTAAATCACTTAATCATAATATATTGAATTAATTAAATGTAAACTATTGAATACATAGTTTGAAATGCCGTAAAAGTGTAACGATGTCTAATAAATGAAAATCTAGACGATCACTACTACACATATTTAAAAAAGAACAATTAACATACCATGTTATAATAAACATTTTTTAATGTTGACATAGAGTTTGCTCAATTGGTATACATTTAATTTTACAAAATTGGGAAAATGTTTGAAATATATCTGAACTTTGATTGAAATTGTTGCAACAATACTAAACTTTGACATTTTACCCCCTGCAATATTTAATAGAGCATTTTAAAGGTATACATGTGCTCGTGTGGACATCATAAATATTGCATCATTATAAATAGTAACTTGTCCATGTGGACACATATTGTCACGCCCCGAGTTTATACCCCGAACGTGGCCGGCACCAAATGACCATTGCTTGCCTTGAACGAACCCTTGGCCTGTATTGCTTAACTCAGAGAAAGACTTAACTCATTATAAGAAAGAAACATTCTCAAAGAATAACTTAAAGTAAAATAACTTGGCCAAAACAGCACTTAAGTCTCATATGATAAAATATCTGTAAATAAATAGAGACTCAAACTGGACTATCTGACTGACTATCTGTCAATTAAGCCTCTGCAATACTAGGATGCATGTTGGGACAAACCCCACAACATTCTATAAATGAAAAGACTGAAAGCAATAAAAGAGTCATCCGGATGCGAGGAGGCTCAACACTGACTTTGGATGCTCAAACTGGATCAACAAGGCGCTGGATGTTGATCCTAGTTACCTGACTCTGCATCATAAGACGATGCAGGACAACTGGCATCAGTACATTGAATGTATGAGTATGCGAGTTTGAATGCTAAACAACAACTTTAAGCTTGAAAGGAATAAGATGAAATTTACCTTGGCTCTGCTAAACTCATGAATTACTAAACTAAATATAAAGCAAATAACAACACATGACATATATATATATATATATATATATATATATATATATATATATATATATAACTCAACTTTACTTGTATATGAAAGTAATATAGTTTTTCTATGGGAGATTCTCTAACCGACAACCATCCGTATGAGCCTAAGCGATCGTACAACGTCTTACCTCACGTTGCAAGAGGATCGTCTGATACCTCGCCGTCAGTATAAAACCTGAACTACTAAGTGGATCCACCAGTCGATGCTAAAAAGTATTAAGGAATCATCTAAAAAGTATGACCCTTCTTCTGTCCATGTTTGCTACGTGGTTTATGAGGTATTGAGTTAATATAAAACTCGCGTCGTCATATAGGTGCTCAATACTACTCCCAAAATACTTAGCTCATATGTTTTAAAAACAACTTCTTCTCTGGTTTGAGGTAATCAAACTTAGCTTTAAAAGCTCTCTTGGAAATCATGGTTTCCTTATTACAAAAACTAACCAAAGGCTCTGTTAAAAGTATAGCTTCCTTCTTCTTGCTCAAAATGTGAAAATATTTGCAACTCTTAGGGAATACTTAGTTCCCTTATAACTTTTGAGAAATGAACTCAACTCTTTACTCTTTGCTTAACTTGAAACTCTTGACCTTAACTCAACTCTTAGGGAATACATAGTTCATCTATATTTCTTGAAGGAAAGACTTCAATTTTTACTTTTTACTCTGACTTTTAACTTGAGCCTTAAAACAAAGTTAAAACGTTTAATAAAGACTCTTGGAAACTTATAGAAACTTTACTTTGACTTGCTTCTTAACTTCTAGACTTAACTCTTTAACTCCTTTGATTTTGATCTTAACTTTTCTTGAATTGTATTATGTATTCAAGGTTATGATTTGCGTTCTTTAGCGATTTATAGGTGTTTAGAAATTATTTAAAGTTATTAGAATCATCGGAAGGTGTTTATGTGCCTTAGAAGGACTTATAAGGGTTAAACTACGAAAACTAGGTAAAAAAGCCGATCCGGGCGCACTCGTGGCGCGTCTCGCCAGCCTCAGTTGACTGAGGCTTGATTCTGGCACAGTGGTGTCGTGCCGCTCCAGGACCCAGTTAACTGAATCTCTCTTCTGGCGCACTGCAGGTGCGACCGCAAGTGCGTCTAACGAATTTTTCAACTCGTTCTGTGGCCCAAAAATGCCTAAACCTTCATGGTTTCATCCCCAAACCCCTAGGATCATCAATACCCATTAGATATAACTCGAAACAATATCAGAAACTACTAATCAACATCAATGTGCATGAAATCAACTCAACCAAAAAGGGATTCGACGAGATTATCAAGAATTCACTTCTAATCATGTAATCAATTCTAAAACTTCTGAACTGAAACAGGATAAGTGTGGGGATGAATTAACCCAACACGAAAGATCTCACATACCTTGATAGGGATCACCCCTGACGAATTCCACTCGAAATCTCTTGGCGTTCTTTGGTGAAACCTTGATCTTTCTTCCTTGTCCTTCTTCTCTTCTCTTTTCGCCCAAACCCTAAACGTAAAAGAACTTTTCTAATCTGAACTAAAACTTATATTTACCCCAATTAGACCCTTAAAAAAATTACGAAATAAATTTATAAAAAGAATAGTTTGCCCTTCCTTACATACGGATTGGACTTCCCTTACTTCAACAGCCCAACTTCAAAAAGGCATATCACTCTCATACGATATCGAAATCGTGCAAACTCGGGCCGTTGGAAAGGGTTTTCCAACCATATAAAGAACTAAGTCTAACTCATCCTGTTCTAGAAGTTATGACCTCTTGCAAATGACCAAGCACTAAATTTCTTAACTTTAGTAAATTTTTCATATTTTCCCCTTTAGTTCCAAAAGTGAAAGATTTTTGTTTCTTAGATTATTCTTTACTATTACGAGTTACGAGATGTTACACATATATACCTTGAAGATACACTAGTGCAGGGGGTAATAGGTCCTTCTCAAAGGTTGGGATTGCTACGCCAATCTCGATTAAAGTTGGGATATATTTTGAACTCTTTTGCTTAAAAAATTGACCATCATATGATGAACAAAAAAAAATTAAATCTTATGACCAATTGATAAATCAGGGACTAAGAATAAATTACTCACGGATAATTATTAACAGAAAAAATTTGCCACGTAATTATTGCAAATCATCCATTGAAAATGCCCTTGATAATATATTTTTTTTCATAATTTGTAGCTAAATAAAATTAATAGGAATTTTTAATATTAACTATAAAATTATTTGACTGTTATTTCGGTTTTTTCATAATATAGCAATGTTATTATATAAACATTGATGTACAAAAGTTAATAATTCGTTGTTGTTTATTTGGATTTGCCCCCGAATTCCTTAGAACTAGGGTAGAAAAGTTTGGCGCTGTGTAATTCTTTTACTGGGTATAATATATGGATTGTCTTAAAGGATTTTAAAAAATTATTAATAATATAAAAGGAATTATGTGATATGGCATCCCATTAGGAGAGAGATGATATTTTATTTCGTCAAGTATATTTTAAGGAAAATATTTATAACTGGGTAATATTATAGTCCTAAAAAAAACATAAGTGATATTATTAGGTAATTTCGCAAATATGGGTGACTATCTAGGGAAATTACTCTTTGAATTGTTTAGAGACAAGAAAATTAGTTATAATGAATTATAAAAATTATCATAGAAGAATGTATATTCATTAAATAACTCATTAAACTTTTACCTCTTTAAATAAAAGTTAAAATTATAATAATATTATATACATGATAAAAACAAATTATCAAATTTTTTGATCCACAATTTTTTATTTTTTTGTGTAAAATAATAATCAATAATTTTCTATATATAATTAGTTGTTAGTTTATCCATCATCAATAAATACATTTAGTAATTTTTTGTTAGTCATTGTTCTATTAAACAAAAAAAAAAAGGTGCGATGTTTTTCTAAATTCATTTTGACTTTTATGGTAATGACATAAATTAAACTTGGTCAATGCATCTGAATTTTATATTAATTTGACTAGGACTACTATAACTCATTTTTTTTTTTCCTTTTTAGTCGAGTTATATAATACTAATTCGATGACAATATTAACCTTGCCATAAAATGTATGCACTAAACTCTCTATAAATTCCACAACTACATCAATAACAAATCACACATTTTCAGAGAATTTTGTCTCTCAAAACTATATTGAATAGCATTACATACATTCAAACAAAGAGAAAATGAATTCATCCAAAATTGTTCTTTTAATTTTATTATCTCTTGTGCTTTTTCAAATGAAAGGTACATATTATAATTTTATGCTACACTTAATAGTTTAACATTTTTCTTACGACGATAACTTTTACACAAATTTTTAATAAATTTTTTAATTGCTAACTTTTTTTTTTTGAAATGTAGAGAATTTCGTGAATGGTACAGAGGAAGTATGCGGCCTCGTATTGCAACCATGTCACATTAATCGAGAGTGTAGCTTACCATGTCGGCGTGCGAATTATTACGTGGCTTTGTGTGTGCCTAAACTTAAGTTTGGTCAAGTTAGTAATTATTGTTGTTGTGTTAATAGGTAAAATGAATATTCTTTCAAATTGAAGAATATTTATTTATTATATATATATATATATATGTTTCATTTAACTATATAATACTATAATAAAATAGCAAAGTTTGAAGGGAAGTCAATTTTTTAATTTTAACACTTCATCGACTTTTATTATGCTTTTACATATGGCTCAGAGTTTGATTAATGAAAATGCTATATCATATATATTTATCTCTTTATGTGAGTGAGAAATAGAATAGTCATAATTCAATATTACATTTGTAAATTATAACATAGACTTTATAGTTTCAATAATATAAAATTCAAAATTATAACATCGGTAGTTTAATGAGTTTCTATTTTTAAATAAAGATTAAATTATTTAAATATAAATTTGAAATGTCTATCATTCCAAATTTTCTTACGCTAAAATTACATATATGTGGACATGAAAATGATATTTGTGAGATAATTTTTTATCTAACAAAAATTTTGATTAGCCTGATTAAATATCAGTTACTTATTATATCTTATTTTACTTGATCTCTATATTATAATATGATTTATTTTATTATTACATATTAATAAAGTAATTTAATGTTGATTAGAGTATAAAAGATTATCATATATACGTTAAAATATATGGACTAATATTTTTTGCGGGTGCTCTTTTACTGAGTGTGTAAATGGTAAATTTCGCTTCAATATAATAGTCCACAAATTAAATTACACTAGACAAATATGTGCGACGAGCACGACCAATGAAGTATGTAGGAGATCTGAATCCAAGACAAGACGAACTGTTTGAGAGATCACTTACTCAATCAACTCCGTCACCCTCGCAGATCCTCCACTAGTATTACTATGTATCATGATCCAAGCTATTGTAATTGTAGTAGTGTTCAATATTTTTTTTTAGAAAAACCTCTTACTTCTCAGCTATTTAATTAAGTTCTAGTATTAAATGTTAAAAACTTATTCAGCCTTAATGCATAAAATCAAAAGAAGAATGATATTGTTTGCACATAAGATTTCATCACTTAATCTCGATTAATTGATAGATATTTTTAATTAATTAAATCACATGGTCATAATAAGTTGAAATGATGTAAAATTGAAATGTCATAATCCTTTTCTAATATTCACATATGGTTTTCTCAATTAGCGAAATATTTAATTAATTTTTTATGATCTTCTGATTGACGTCATAAATAAATTTTGGCAAAAAATTTAAAAGTCTATAAAATAAATTAAGCTACAAAATTATTGTCAATCTGACCTTAAAATGTTATTTGTACTACTTAAATTTATTACGAAAGATCTCGTAAAGTTTTTCAAAAAAATTACCCTAAAGTCATTTCACTAAATATTCATGGGCTAACATTAGCACACGGAGAATTGGTATCTCCATGTTTTGTCACTCGGGGACGAGTGATGGGTAAATTGATATCTATAGTAATGACATGTTTCCTTCGTTATAGAAATATCAAAGGGGGAAATTGGGACCGGATTTTTTTTCCGTAGTATTTGAATTTTTCCAACCTTGTCTAGATTTGGAGGAAATTGGAGTCACTAAGGTGTAGAGAAATTTGGTAGCAACCGGGAGAACCATTTATAATTTTCATGCATGAGTAGATAGTTAGCTCGTTAAGAAATTCGTACGACTTTAAGATTTACTTTTATATCACTAAATCATATTTAGTTGATTAATAAACATTCTCTTCTTTGTTTATAAGCTAACCATGGTAAAATAGAACAAAGTGACGTAAATACCATGTGTAGGTAACACAAATTTATATCCTACAAATGAAGAACTTTTTAATAGAGAACGCTAACCTTTTCAATGTGCCTACCTAATGCGAATTTAAATCAATCAGATTTCATATATATTTCTTTAATCTAACATCAAAATGTCATGTGTTAAAATTTTGTTGGGCCATAAAAACATGGGTTTTGCAATCTATGGGCCAAGATCAAAGGAATAAGTTAGCCCAACATGATATAAATGGATGAATTTCAATTTTGTATATAAAGAAATATCAGGAAAAATCCATATATAACCAATTTTATGACCCTATTGAAGGAGTAGTTGAAATTCATAAACTTTTTTTGTAACATTAGTTTTATTTAAATTCACTTTAGGCACACAAGTCTATTTTTCATACATACGCGTCTAAAATTTGGCATATAAACTAACTCTAAATAATATAAAAGTGAATTATTTCAATCATTTTTACTTAAGTTCATGTCATATAAAATTAAATTTCGACTATTTTGGCATGAGGTTCAAATCATATATGGTTGAACTCATTTGATATTAAATTTCTTAATATTGTAAGTTTTTTTTATTTCTCAATATGATATTACTTGGATAACGTAATAATTCAAGAAAAACATGTCTTGGCATCTTACAACAAATAGATGTTGAACCTAGAAGAGAAAAATAAAGGTGAAATATAGGGCAGGTGGCCTTATCTAGTTCACAAATCATATTAGAGAGGTAAATGACTTTTCATTTGGGAGGTCATTTGCTCAATCAACCAATTCGCCTTTGTGAGTCCTCCATAAATATTACGATATAGGAGTAGAATATTTAAATACTAAAAACTTATCTGGTCATGATGTTTAATCAAATCAACAAAGTCATATCATGTGTTTACTCATAAAGTTTCATCACTTAATCATAATTAATTATTTTAATATTTTAATTTATTAAATCACTTAATCATAATAAATTGAATTAATTTAATGTAAACTATTGAATACATAGTTTGAAATGGCGTAAAAGTGTAACGATATCTAATAAATGAAAATCTAGGTGATCACTACTACACATATATTAAAAAATCAATTAATATATCATGTTATAATAAACATTTTTTAATGTTGACATAGAGTTTGATCAATTGGTACACATTTAATCTTACAAAACTGCGAAAATATTTGAAATATATCTGAACTTTGATTGAAATTGCTGCAACAATACCGAACTTTGGGAATGACATTTTACCCCTGCAATATTTAATAGTGCATTTTAAAGGTATACATGTGCTAGTGTGGACATAATAAATATTGCATCATTATAAATAGTAGCTTGTCCACGTGGACACATATTGTCACGCCCCGAGTCTACACCCTGGACGTGGCCGGCACCCAATGACCATTGATTGCCTTGAGCGAACCCTTGGTCTGTCTTGCTTAACTAGCGGAAGACTTATCTCATTATAAGAAAGAAACATTCTCAAAGAATAACTTAAAGTAAAACAGAGACTCAAACTGGACTATCTGACTAACTATCTGTCTATGAAGCATCTTCAATACTAGGATGCATGTTGTGACAAACCCCACAACATTCTATAAATGAAAAGACTGAAAGCAATAAAAGAGTCATCCGGATGCGAGGAGGCTCACCACTGACTTTGGATGCTCAAACTGGATCAACAAGACGCTGGATGTTGATCCTAGTTACCTGACTCTGCATCATAAGATGATGCAGGCCAACTGGCATCAGTACATTGAATGTATGAGTATGCGAGTTTGAATACTAAACAACAACTTTAAGCTTGAAAGGAATAAGATGAAATTTACCTTGGCTCTGCTAAACTCATGAATTACTAAACTAAATATAAAGCAAATAACAACACATGACATATATATAACTCAACTTTACTTGTATATAAAAGTAATATAGTTTTTCAATGGGAGATTCTCTAACCGACATCCATCAGTATGAGCCTAATCGATCGTACAACGTCTTACCTCACGTTGCAAGAGGATCGTCTGATACCTCGCCGTCAGTATAAAACCTGAACTACTAGGTGGATCCACCAGTCGATGCTAAAAAGTAGTAAGGAATCATCTAAAAAGTATGACCCTTCTTCTGTCCATGTTTGCTACGTGGTTTATGGGGTATTGAGTTAATATGAACTCGCGTCGTCATATAGGTGCTCAATACTACTCCCAAAATACTTAGCTCATATGTTTTAAAAACAACTTCTTCTCTGGTTTGAGGTAATCAAACTTAGATTTCAAAGCTCTCTTGAAATCATGGTTTCCTTATTACAAAAACTAGCCAAAGGCTCTGTTAAAAGTATAGCTTCCTTCTTCTTGCTCAAAATGTGAAAATATTTGCAACTCTTAGGGAATACTTAGTTCCCTTATAACTTTTGAGAAATGAACTCAACTCTTTACTTTTTGCTTAACTTGAAACTCTTGACCTTAACTCAACTCTTAGGGAATACATAGTTCATCTATATTTTTTGAAGGAAAGACTTCAACTTTTACTTTTTACTCTGACTATTAACTTGAGCCTTAAAACAAAGTTAAAACGTTTAATAAAGACTCTTGGAAACTTATAGAAACTTTACTTTGACTTGCTTCTTAACTTCTAGACTTAACTCTTAACTCCTTTGATTTTGATCTTAACTTTTCTTGAATTGTATTATGTATTCAAGGTTATGATTTGCGTTCTTTAGCAATTTCTAGGTGTTTAGAAATTATTTAAAGTTATTAGAATCATCGGAAGGTGTTAATGTGCCTTAGAAGGACTTATAAGGGTTAAACTACGAAAACTAGGTAAAAAACGCCGATCTGGGCGCACTCGTGGCGCGTCTCGCCAGCCTCAGTTGACTGAGGCTTGATTCTGGCACAGTGGTGTCGTGCCGCTCCAGGACCCAGTTAACTGAATCTCTCTTCTGGCGCACTGCAGGTGCGACCGCAAGTGCGTCTAACGAATTTTTTAACTCGTTCTGTGGCCCAAAAATGCCTAAACCTTCATGGTTTCATCCCCAAACCCCTAGGATCATCAATACCCATTAGATATAACTCGAAACAATATCAGAAACTACTAATCAACATCAATGTGCATGAAATCAACTCAACCAAAAAGGGATTCGACGAGATTATCAAGAATTCACTTCTAATCATGTAATCAATTCTAAAACTTCTGAACTGAAACAGGATAAGTGTGGGGATGAATTAACCCAACACGAAAGATCTCACATACCTTAATAGGGATCACCCCTGACGAATTCCACTCGAAATCTCTTGGCGTTCTTTGGTGAAACCTTGATCTTTCTTCCTTGTCCTTCTTCTCTTCTCTTTTCGCCCAAACCCTAAACGTAAAAGAACTTTTCTAATCTGAACTAAAACTTATATTTACCCCAATTAGACCCTTAAAAAAATTACGAAATAAATTTATAAAAAGAATAGTTTGCCCTTCCTTACATACGGATTGGACTTCCCTTACTTCAACAACCCAACTTCAAAGAGGCATATCTCTCTCATACGATATCGAAATCGTGCAAACTCGGGCCGTTGGAAAGGGTTTTCCAACCATATAAAGAACTAAGTCTAACTCATCCTGTTCTAGAAGTTATGACCTCTTGCAAATGACCAAGCACTAAATTTCTTAACTTTAGTAAATTTTTCATATTTTCCCCTTTAGTTCCAAAAGTGAAAGATTTTTGTTTCTTAGATTATTCTTTACTATTACGAGTTACGAGATGTTACACATATATACCTTGAAGATACACTAGTGCAGGGGGTAATAGGTCCTTCTCAAAGGTTGGGATTGCTACGCCAATCTCGATTAAAGTTGAGATATATTTCGAACTCTTTTGCTTAAAAAATTGACCATCATATGATGAACAAAAAAAAATTAAATCTTATGACCAATTGATAAATCAAGGACTAAGAATAAATTACTCACGGATAATTATTAACAGAAAAAATTTGCCACGTAATTATTGCAAATCATCCATTGAAAATGCCCTTGATAATATATTTTTTTTCATAATTTGTGGCTAAATAAAATTAATAGGAATTTTTAATATTAACTATAAAATTATTTGACTGTTATTTCGGTTTTTTCATAATATAGCAATGTTATTATATAAACATTGATGTACAAAAGTTAACAATTCGTTGTTGTTTATTTGGATTTGCCCCCGAATTCCTTAGAACTAGGGTAGAAAAGTTTGGCGCTGTGTAATTTTTTTACTGGGTATAATATGTGGATTGTCTTAAAGGATTTTAAAAAATTATTAATAATATAAAAGGAATTATGTGATATGGCATCCCATTAGGAGAGAGATGATATTTTATTTCGTCAAGTATATTTTAAGGAAAATATTTACAACTGGGTAATATTATAGTCCTAAAAAAAACATAAGTGATATTATTAGGTAATTTCGCAAACATGGGTGACTATCTAGGGAAATTACTCTTTGAATTGTTTAGAGACAAGAAAATTAGTTATAATGAATTATAAAATTTATCATTGAAGAATAAATATTCTTTAAATAACTCATTAAATTTTTATCTCTTTCGATAAAGTTTAAAATTATAATAATATTATATTCATGATAAAAATAAATTATCAAATTTTTTAATCCACAATTTTTTTATTTTTTGTGTAAAATAATAATCAATAATTTTCTATATATAATTAGTTGTTAGTTAATCCATCATCAATAAATACATTTAGTAATTTTTTGTTAGTGTTGTTCTATCAAAAAAAAAAAAAAAAAAAAAAAAAAAAAAAACAGGTGCGATGTTTTTCGTATGTCATTTTTGCTTTTATGGTAATAACATAAATTAAACTTGGTCAATGCATGTAACAACACATATGGTTGTTTTGAGTACTAGAGTTTTTTATTTTTTCTAAAATACTTTCTGATAGATTCTAAATAGTTATTTTTGAATTATTCGTAATTACAATTATGAAACTAGTGGGTAATTTTAATAATTTATAGAGTTGGTGGTTAAAGAAAATAATATTAAAATTAATAGGGGGTCACTTTTACTATATTTATGATTAGTCATATAATAACTAGGGTTAATATTATTTTTTTTTTGTTGATACCACAAACCGTTCAAGCCTCTTGTTTTTGGTTCTAGGCGCCATGGACAAAGACCGACAGAAAAGAGGTAAAAACTTTATCCAATTCTCAAATTTATTTTATAAACAATGAATAGTTTGGTGGGTATTAATTCTTGTTAATACTATTTAATTGTATTGGAAAGTGATGAAGTTTTGTAATCATTGAATTTTCTCTGCCAACATATAATTAAAAATTGTCAAAATTAGGCACCTCCTTAAACGGTCAGCTACTAGTTCTCAGGGTTAACATACTTGTGGCGTCAATTCTTATTGGTTGAAGGAGAAATTGATAAGTATTAAAGTGGGATTGTAGGCGTAGTGGTGAATTTGCAGATTAAGAAGAACAAGAAAGTGAGGAAGGTTAATGTGTAATATATATATATATATATATATATCATCCTCAAACATTACATGTGTCACGACTCAAAAATGGACGTGATGGCACTCGTCTTATCCCACCAAGACAAGTCAGCCTAAAACTCGACCATTACAATAAAATGCGGAAATTTCGTAATTTACTCAAAAGTACCTCCAAAATTTGGTTGTCACGTGTACAAACCTCTAAAGTATTACAATTGATTCAAAGAAAAAAATAATTCTCACATGACATTGTTTCTCGAATAGAACAAGATCATAAATAGGAGTAGTAGGTCTGCTGAGATAACAAGCAGCTACCTCCCAATTCTCCACAAGAAGCCTCGGACAAGGGGAAGAGAAATATCACAAAGGTCCGGACTAGTAACCTACAAAAAAAATTATAGTAGCAAGGGGTGAGTACCAAACCACACGGTACCCAACAAGTAAACTTCTAAACACAAGCTAAGAGGATAAAATACGAGTACTCCTTACACCAACCAAACCTCCACAACTACAACCTGCATAAAAATTAGTCCAACCTAACAGTTCAAAGTTTTCACAGCATCCAACTCTTCAAAATCATTTTAACAAATCACACATCCTTAACTACAACTCAGTATTCAAAAAAATCACAAACTTTCACAAAAAGGCACTCACAATAACAGCAACACACAAGATCAAGTTCGTCAAATAGAGGTAATCAAATATCAAGTACTTCCCAACCATCAATAAAACACATAATCATCAAGAATGAAGAATGTCATGGGATGCAATGCAATATGACACCATGAAGTGATATGTCTCAGAATACCAATCTCTCTCTCAACCGTATATACATGATACTCCTCGGAAATACATCTAGAGTTCATGACCCATGGGGGACTCGCGAGGTCCATATACCGACACGGATGATCTGCACGTGTCTGTGCAGACGATCTCAATGCACTATCATAAATCAAACAAATTCCGCACGGATGATCTCCACGTGCCCAAATCATAATCATAACTTTCTATCGCACGGACAATCTCCACGTACCCAAATAATCATAATTCGATCTTAACACGGACGATCTCCACGTGTTAGACCTTTAATCATACCCAATCTCATGTCAATGCTTGTGCACAATATGATATCAAATAAAGGAGATGATGCAACATCTCAATAAATCAAATGTCGCTATGACATATAATCACCTCAATTATCACAATTATACGGGTTCAGTAAAGAACACAATCACACATAATAAATTAAATAATTAATATATCAATTAATGCACATATGCTTTGGCATTCTCGGATTACAATCCGTATTCTATAGTAATAAACCTTTCCATTATAAAATCGGTACTCGTACCATTCTCAACGCATCACATACAAACAAATAATCACATTGTCTTTTATTACCCCTTTTTATCATTCGAATTAATCAACATGGACAAGTCAACCCATCATCAAGTCACATTACTCCTAAAAATATATCACAAGGAAATACACGCATTTCATACACTTAGCAAGAGTTTAGAAATCCACTTGCCTCAATCAATCAAGAATTTACTCCGAGAGTTGAGCCTTCCCTTTTCGTTGAACTTCCAACTTAAAGCAATCTATTCAAACAAATGACCATAATAAGATTTCAAAACTAACAACTACCATATTATTTTGCCTCTAGTATATACCCAAAAACTCACTCCAATCTGTAATCACGTTCCTAATCTTAATGCCAATTAATACTGCAACTCTCAGAGTTCTCAAATTCAAGCCTAAGGTTAACACTACAACCTTAAAAGCTTCCATATAATATAATTCATTCGATATTTAATTACCTATCTCAATATATCAAAACTTGAATTATAATGTGATAATTACAAAATTTTTGAAATCAAACCAAGTTATGAAATCAACACTCAAACCGTAACTAATATGTGCTCGTGGAATAATTTTAGAAAGAATATTATCAGTGCATCTATTCAATAATCACATCCCCTAATCACTAGTCATAATTTCCCTAAGACATAGTCCCAGTTCTGTTAGCAGTAACCCATAAAACAATACTTATACATTAATTTGAAACACCAATTTTGGAAAAACTTAAATATCAACTCACTACACCCGTAGATACTCACTATAATTTAACATAAATTTTTTTTGCTATCTAAAACTTACAAATTATTAGCTATCAATATGTCAAAATATTTTCCTCTCAAACTTATCCTCTAAAGACCATTCCAGTGAATTTAAATATTCAATTAATTTCCTCTCATCAGAACTAACGCCATACACATGATTATTAGTGGGAAAAGTTTGTTCACCAGTTGGACTATTTGTTTTTTAATTCTTTCACTTGCAATATATATAAAATTATCATAAATTTTTAGTTAGATTTCTTACCTGAAGGAAGAGGATTCACTTCTCGTCCTCTTTTTACTTCGTGACATGGTGCCGCACCAACGGTACGGTTCTCTCTCAAAGTTTAGGTTTAATTTATTTTACATGGGTCATTAAATGAATTATGGACTTGACCATTAATTAATAAATAAATAAATAAATTATTTAATCAATACCTATCAATTAAATAATCATATTTATCAAAGAGTTCAAAATTCTTAAAATCAACTTCATCTATTGATCATTAATGACTCGAGGCAACTATCGGGAGGGGTAAAATGGTCATTTTATAAAAATTATAAAAATTATAAAAATAACCTTTCGGGTCATTACATTATCCACCACTAAAAATCATGTTCGTCCTCGAACATAAAGAAGGAGAAGGAAGAATAACGGATGTTACCAAAAGTATGGGGTATTAGAGTCAATGTTTTTCTTTCCAAATGAGCTCCTCCTTAAGACTATTCCATCAAGATCAACTCCAAAAGTGGAATTATGATTCAAATTTTAAAATATCTACAAATCTTATCAAGACTTTCTTTTCACAACACAATCTTTTCACGAGCTTAGGTTATAAAAATCTAATATTTAGACATAGGGTACCCATAAAGGGAGAATCAACCATATCTAATCCAAAGAAGAACAAGATCAAGTAAGCACCCAACAAGTGGTAAACTCTAGGATGCAGAACCTTTAAAAACACTGTTGGATAACTGTAACTATTCACAAAAGTTCTTTTATAAGTCCCAGAAGCAAGGTCGTGCATATAAAAAAATTGTAGTAGCAAGGGGTGAGTACCAAACCACACGGTACTCAACAAGTAAACTTCTAAACACAAGCTAAGAGGATAAAATACGGGTACTACTTACACACCAACCGAACCTCCACAACTACAACCTACATAAAAATTAGCCCAACCTAACAGTTCAAAGTTTTCATAGCATCCAACTCTTCAAAATCATTTTAACAAATTACACATCCTTAACTACAACTCAATATTCAAAAAAATCACAAACTTTCACAAAAAGGCACTCACAATATCATCAACACACAAGATCAAGTTCGTCAAATAGAGGTAATCAAATATCAAGTACTTCCCAACCATCAATAAAACACATAATCATCAAGAATGAAGAATGTCATGGGATGCAATGCAATATGACACCATGAAGTGATATGTCTCATAATACCAATCTCTCTCTCAACCGTATACACATGATACTTCTCGGAAATACATCGAGAGTTCATGACCCATGAGGGACTCGCGAGGTCCATATACCGACACAGACGCTCTCCACGTGTCTGTGCGGCCGGACGATCTCAACGCATTATTATAAATCAAACAAATTCCGCACGAAACGATCTCCACGTGCCCAAATCATAATCATAACTTTCTATCGCACGGACGATTTCCACGTGCCCAAATAATCATAATTCGATACAACACGGACGATCTCCACGTGTTAGACCTTTACTCATACCCAATCTCATGTCAATGTTTGTGCACAATATGATATCAAATAAAGGAGATGATGCAACATCTCAATAAATCAAATGTCGCTATGACATATAATCACCTCAATTATCAGAATTATACGGGTTCAGTAAAGAACACAATCACACATAATAAATCAAATTAATTATATATCAATTAATGCACATATGCTTTGGCATTCTCGGATTACAATCCGCATTCTATAGTAATAAACCTTCCCATTATAACACAGGTACTCGTATCATTCTCAACACATCACATACAAACAAATAATTACATTGTCTTTTATCACCCCGTTTTATCATTAGAATTAATCAACGTGGACAAGTCAACCCATCACCAAGTCCCATTACTCCCAAACATATACCACAAGGAAATACACGCATTCCATACACTTAGCAAGTGTTTAGAAATCCACTTGCCTCAATTAATCAAGAATTTACTCCGCGAGTTGAGCCTTCCGTTTTCGTTGAACTTCCAACTTAAAGCAATCTATTCAAACAAATGACCATAATAAGATTTCAAAACTAACAACCCACATTATTTTGCCTCTAGTATATACCCAAAAACTCACTCTAATCTATAATCACGTTCCTAATCTTGATGCCAATTAATACTTCAACTCTCACAGTTCTCAAATTCAAGCCTAAAGTTAACACTACAACCTTAAAAGCTTCCATATAATATAATTCATCCGATATTTAATTACCTATCTCAATATATCAAAACTTGAATTATAATGTGATAATTACAAAATTTTTGAAATCAAACCAAGTTATAAAATCAACACTCAAATCGTAACTAATATGTGCTCGTGGAATAATTTTAGAAAGAATATTATCAGTGCATCTATTCTATAATCACATCCCCTAATCACTAGTCATAATTTCCCTAAGACATAGTCCCAGTTCTTTTTAGCAGTAACCCATAAAAATATACTTATACATTAATTTGAAACATCAATTCTGAAAAAACTTAAATATCAACTCACTACACCCGTAGATACTCACTATAATTTAACATAATTTTTTATTATAAAAGGCTATATTGGATGTCGATTAGCAAGGATATTTAAATGGAGTGTTAATGATAAATAGTGATAAATTCATATTGCGAGGAGTCTTTCAGGTATTGAATTAAGGATCCATAATATTATTGAAATTGATAGGGGAGAAGGATTCTTTAGTTAAAAGGTATCGGAAGGGATGCTCTTATGAATCTATATAAAGAGATCTGTAGAGATGTATGCATAGTAATTATGAATAACTATATTAATCATAGACCAATAAGTGGTGATTGAAAATCTTACATTAGTAAATAACTAATTGTATTGGGGTAATCCAGGTTGTTCAAAGTATCATTAGGTATACTCTCGGTTAACTATAATTCAATTTCAAATGTGAATCTACTTCATTTTATGTAAGTAAGTACCTTATTTGTATTTGAATATGTTTTGAAGCTCTTCTTCTATGTTTGCACATATTCTTAACCGGTAGATGATTCTTAGTGGTAGATCGATTACATCGATCTTATGTTGTTGACTTGGTAGTAAATGACACGTGGACAAACTTAACTATTCTGAAGGTGTTAGACTTCAATAGCATACAAAAATGGAGTAAATTTCTCTACATCATACAGTTTCATACTAACTTCAAATATGTCTGATATTTCAAAATTTAAGTGGCAGGATAGTCTCAATACCCATTGAAGAAAGGTATATTTTGTCTCTAGAGTTTCAATGTGGGAACAAGTGTCGCTTCACCTATTCATCTTATGTTTGTGATACTAGTGATGATAAGTCTCCTTTAGAGCCCATTCCAATGGTGCAAGAGTTTTTTTTACGTATTCTATGTGAGTTTGATATAAAATTTAGTATTGACTTATAGTTAGACACTTGGCCTATTTATATTATTTCCTATTGGAATATTTTAGTGAATTTGAAAGAACGGTAACAAGACTTGTAGAGTAAGAAATTTTATTGGATCAAGTATACTTTTATTGGGAGTTTATATCATATTGGGATTCCTTTGTTATTATTTTCATCGAGGATATATAGGTATACTTTCATAGCTGGAAGGATCACGAGCATTATTTGAGTATGGTTCTTTAAAATCTGAAGAAAATTAAGTTTTATTCACGTAATTCTTTTAATGTGGGTTTCGATTAATTTGGTGGCATAGTTGAAATGTGTAGTGATCAAGAAATGTATTATGAGGGATCCCAAGAAAATTGAGGCAGTTTGAATTGGGTCTGATCTATTTTAATTACAATATTTAGAGTTCTTAGGCCTAGTTGGTTAGTATAGATGGTGCTCTCATTCATTACACTTGCATTGACCAGATTAACCTAATCATAAGTGGCTTTCCAATGGTTTGATGTGTGTGAGGTGAGCTTTCTAAAGCTCAATGTTGGGCTATTGCCATGTTCCAGCTGGGCTCATGGCCTAATCCTACTTGAAAGAGGATTGGAATTATTCTCTTTATTTGATTTCCAATTCTATTAGGAAAAGGATTGAAATTGTAATCATATTTGTAGTTGGTATTGACTTGTAAGGAAAAACAAAACTTATAAATAGAGGATGATCTTGAGAGAGTTCAATTACTCATTAGTATTTTCTTGAAAGATATTAGGACATAAGAGAGGTTTTTTTGAGAAAGCTTTCAACAAGAGAGAAGAGAGAAGAGAAAGGTTTGTTTTGCTGCAGTTTTTTTTCCGACCAGCAACCTTGATATCGTGTTTTCCGATTAACTAATCATTGGATTGAGCTGAAATTTAAACTGAATGTACCTGACATCTTGTTGATTGATTTGCACGGTAGATATCGGACTTGAAGGTTATAAAGATACTATTCTAGGTCCCGAACAGCAGCTGCTTTTGGCTGTGTTTAATTGGTGTTTCTTTCTATTTATCTTTTGGTTGGGTATTAATGTAAAAAATTAAGTGATAGTTTATGCTTCAAGAAAATTGAAAGTTCATGAAAAAAATTGTCTTAGTTTTAGCTGAACGTGGTGGTGGTGGTGCTTGTATTAAAATTGTAGAGGCATTATATTTATAGTGTGTATTGCGAGATATTTTAATATAATATTTAATAAGAGGAATCTAAATTTAATACAATGGATATGAAAGTGTCCCAAGGACTATGGAATGATTAATGTTTATCATTTGGACAAAGCGAATGTGATAGTAGATAACTTAGGGTGAAATACGGTGAGTATGAATAGTCTATCTTTGTTACATGGAGGTGAGATAGTCCTTATTGGAGAAGATACGTGTTAGATAGTTTGTTTGCATGGGGTTACTGTTTCTATTATTTCAGATCGTGGCACCCAATTTACATCTCATTTTTGGCTGTCTATGCAGAAGAAGTTGGGCACTTGGGTAGATATTAGTACAACCTTTCACCCTCAGACCGACGGTCAGTCTGAACGGACTATTCAGGTTTTTGAGGACATGTTGCGGGCATGTGTGATTGACTTTGGTGGTCACTGGGATCAGTTCTTGTCATTAGCGGAGTTTGCTTACAATAATAGTTACCATTCGAGCATTGAGATGGCACCATTTGAGGCTTTGTACGGTAGGAGATGTCGATCTCCAATTGGTTGGTTTGATGCATTTGAGTTAGACCGTGGGGTACAGATTTGTTGAGGGAGTCTTTGGACAAGGTCAAGTTGATCCAAGATAGACTTCTCATGGCTCAGAGTAGGCAAAAGAGTTGTGCAGATCGGAAGGTTCGTGATTTGGAGTTTATGGTTGGAGAGAGGGTTCTATTGAAGGTTTCACCCATGAAGGGTGTGATGAGATTTGGAAAGAAGGGCAAGTTGAGCCCAAGGTATATTGGTCCTTTCGAGATTGTGGAGCGTATTGGTGAGGTGGCGTATCAGTTGGCTTTGCCACCTGGTTTGTTATCCATCCTGTATTTCATATTTCGATGCTGAAGAAGTATCATCAGGGTGGTGCTCATGTGATTCAATGGGATTCAGTGTTACTTGATCAGAATTTGACTTTTGAGGTGGATCCAATTACCATTTTGGATAGGCAAGTTCGAAAGTTGAGATCGAAAGAGATTGCTTTAGTAAAGGTTCAATGGAAGATTCGTCCAGTGGAGGAGGCTACATGGGAGACTGAGTCAGACATGAGGAGTAAATATCCTCAGCTTTTTGAGTGTTCAGGTTAGTTCTTTTCTTTTTCCGTTCGAGGACGAACGTTTGTTTAAGTGGTAGGTGATGTAACGACCCACTAGGTCGTTTTGAGAACTAGGATTATTTTGATTCTTTCGGAAAAAAAATGTATAATTTTTTTTTTGAGGGATATTTTAAACTATTCGATAACTATGAGTATTAGAGTTGAATAGTTAATGGATCCCATCCCTAATTAATAGTTACCACTTGACCCATGTATGGAATTAAATAAGTGAAAAAAAATGTTTCACTATTTCTGAGTCAAAGCTCAGGAACAAAAAAATACATAAATATTAAAATACAAAAGAAAACCAAGAAGTAATATTAGGTCTAAGGAGCACGAACTGCTTCGGGGTTAGGGTGATTTCCTGGTAAGCACTTCAATTTCATCACTTTGTATATGTAAATTGTGCAATGCATCTGAAGGAGTATAATAGTATTTTATTTTAGTTTATTAGAAGGTGATTCAAAGTATTTTTTTTTAATTGAAAGTGCTACCAGGAAGGGTCGATTAGAATAGGTTACAAGAAATTTGTTGAATTAAGTAGTGATGCTAGATGAGTGACAATAATTTTTTTTATACATTAATTCTCGTGGTGAATCACAGTAAAACGTGATTGATTTCTTGGAATTGAAAGGAACAAAAGTGAAATACAATAAGTTATAATATTGTTGGGCT